>OX243814.1:30897172-31217172 GCA_945859605.1 Lumbricus rubellus
CTTCCCCTTGGGGTCCTGGGTCGACTTGAACGCGTCTTGCGCTCGGCTTCTCGCCTTGTTGGGTGGATACCTACAGGGTGGCTCAAAAAAATGTACCACCGGATAAAATGCGATAACTTCGCAACCGAATGAAATTTTCCTCCAAAAATTTTCCAAATTGCAGGGGAATGAATTTCCAACAATCCCTGAAAGTTTCACTGAAAACTTTTTATGTTTGCCAAAGTTACAGCTGTTTAAACTTTAAATTCCGTTTTTTCGAATTTCCGCGGAAAAATGAACGTCACTTGTTGATTTCCTTGTCAAATTATATCAATTTTCACTACGACCTGAGAATTTTGTTTTGCAGTTTTTTGTAAGGTATGATGGGAGTGTCCACTCCCTGCTTTAACACGAGTTCGAATTCTTTTTGTGAAGCTCAGTATGGCCTTGTTGATTGGGTCCTGCGGCAACTGATCCCACATTAGCAGCAAGACTTCCTTCAGCTAGCCAATGTTCTCCAACTTGGGATGAAATGTCTCGCAGCATTCCAGCATAGCTCCCCAGACGTGATAAGCAAGAGGGCTAAGGTCTGGCGAGTTTGATGGTCATTCACCTGTGCCAATAAATTTACTGCAGTTGATGGCAAAAATAAGGTAGCGTCATCATAATCAGCCCTGCCGTGCGAGCAAGCAGGCGCACCGTCCTGCTGGAAAATGAAACCAGATGTTAGGGCATACGTGGTCTTCAATGAGTCTGGGTAAGAGAGTTCGGCGATGAGTTTGACATTTAGCCTACTGAATGGGATTGAATGCAGTCTTTTCTTGAAGCCGTAACACACGCCAGCATAGCTGATGCTGAAAACATGATGTGCTTTGCAAACTTAACCCTTTCGAATACCAAGCGAATTTCCTGAACATGGTGCTTTTTTCCCTGTCAGACCAAACGACAAATTCCAGCCTCTCTTAAAACATCTGACATCCGTTACATAAACATGTTTGCAGATAGCCTTCACAGTGCTCAGGCTCCACTTTTCACTGGGTCTTTTGGTTTGACCGCGCGATGTCCCAGTCAATGTTCACGCAACATCCGAGTTCCCATTTTATCATCTGCAGAAACTTTGCCCATGACGTTCAGTAACGGATTCCCAAACTGAGACCTCAATATACAAACTATGACCAAATACTAGAAGCTTACATCATAAACAGCTTCTTTACAGCTCTTAGTGAGGTTGTATGACATCATCGTCATATTGTGTGTTGTAATTTGCCAAAAATCGTATTGAAATCACATGTATTGGAATGTAATTCTCCGGATATCTGAAAAAGCGGTATTGAAAGTTCAAACAGTTGTAACTTTTGCAAACATGAAAACTTTCAAGTGAAACTTTCAGGGATTGTTGGAAATTCATTACCATACAAATTTGAAAATTTTCGGAGAAAATTTTCCATCAGTTGCGAAGTTATCGCATTTTATCCGGTGGTGCATTGTTTTTGAGCCACCCTGTAAATTTGCTCCTGTCTCTGCATATAGGCCTATGCGCGATGTGCTGCACTGGCTGCCTGTGTCCCAGCGGATCTCATACCGCATTGCAGCTGTGGTCTCTCATTGTGTCCTTGGCTGTGCTCCGTCATACTTGCGTGATCTTTGCTATCCAGTCTCTGACGTTGCAGCGCGTTGTGTACTTCGCTCTTAGGCCAGGGGTGAGCTTCTGGTCCCGCGGGCTCGCTTGGCTATTAAGCAGCGCCCTGCTTTCTCGGTCGTGGGGGCCTACTGTCTGGAACGACCTTCCGGTTACGCTTCGCTCTCCACTTGTGGTCCATCCGACTGGGTTCTACAAGTCTCTCGAGTCTGTTTTCCTTGTTCATGGTTGGGCTGGGAGCGCCTCTGAGTAGTTTCAATGAATGAATATGTATAGGCCCTATGTACTTATTTCTGCAAGTACATGTACATCATGTAGCCCATGCAGGGGTCTCAAACTCAAGTCATCGTGTGGGCCGGATTTGAAAATTTACAGTGTCTCGCGGGCCGCAAAATGAAATTATGTCTTGCAAGTCAAACTATTTATATGGGGTGATGGTCGCAATTCTGTAATAATGATATAATCCTGTAAAATCACCTAAGTTAATATTATAATTTCAGTGTAACCATAATGGTAGTATGGTACCATACACAAAATTGGAAACTCAGTCACAAAGATAGAGCCTATAATTATGAAGAGCATCAATAGCACATTTAGTAAGCCTAATAGACTTACCTATAACTAAACTTGTAGCATCTTTAAATGTTAAAAGTATTATAGCCTAGGCTAGTGAGTAGTGTCAGAGGTGATCAGGTGTGATTAGCGATACACATCATCTGACGTTTCCCAACTACGAGAACATCATTGACATTCATTGTTTAGTTTTCTCTTTTGAGATGTGAAGAATCGGAGTATAGGCCTACAGCTTCCACATATTCACCCGTAACTGTCAGACGTGTCATTTGAGATTTATCAATCTTAATTAATTAATGAAAAAGCTGTTCACATAATAATTATTACGTAGGTAAAGACAAACATCGTCATTAGAGTTACGCCTGTTGCAGCACAGTGACTGCAGGTGCAGATTTTGAAAATTTTCTTGTAGTATAGATTAGTCTAGAATACCGGAATCAAAGCTCAAGGGTGCGTACCATACGCGTATTCTATTTTTTGAAAGGTACGTACGCATTTTAACGTATTCTATTTTAGGGTACGCGTACCCTCGAGCTATGACCGGAATATCAACCTCGTTGTAGGCTTGGGCCTTCTGCTTCAGCATGATATTACATTGAAGGTCCACTATAACTCTATCTGCATATCTGCTGTTGCAGATTGAATATTCAGAGCCGAAATTAGAAGAAAACAGTTTGAACCTTGGTTCAAATCGCGCAAAAGAACAGCAGAATTCGGTTATTAACCAATTTCTTTCTTTAAATAAGAAAAACAAATAATAAACCAGATGGCTCTCGCGGGCCGCATTATTCGGGTGCACGGGCCGCATGCGGCCCGCGGGCCGCGTGTTTGAGACCCCTGATGTAGCCTATTAGATTAGACATAATACATACTGTGCGGCTATTTCTTCTTTTGGAAGTGCCATAACTTCGTAATCCATGACAGTCATGTAACAATTAATAAACGTTGACTTACACGGCTCTCGAATGCGACCACCGCAACTCTACAGCCTGGACTGCTGTCTGCCAGACGCTCCAACTGATGACAGACGGCTCTCTTCACTCCATCCAGACGAGTGATTCTCGTGTTGCCGGTACCGGCCACCCCCGTTGCCATGCTTCCAGAATAATCAATGCAGAAGACAACAATAGATTCCTGTAATTCGTTCCTTCCACTGGCGCCACCATCACCGGCGACAGCCACCATGGCTGCCGGTTCGAGCATGTACGTCACATCCGCCTTCAATGGAACCTCTTCCGAAACGATCTCCACGTCGTTCTTTGTCTCGCAGAACTCACAAGTCCAGATCTACACAGTTGGTTTCGAAGATAAAGACAAGAAAATCAAACGGCATAAATAGCATCTGAAACTATTATCACTCCAGTTAACATCGTGTGAACCAAAAATTCCAAATAATTGTCGCGTGTCGGCGGAGTAGGCCCATCGTAGATGACGAGGAATTCCTCTATACACGCCTTTGGAATCATCTGCATGCTGAATTCCGATCCTTTTCAGTTCCTCCATCATCATTATACCTTCCTCAGGCTCCTCTATCCATCGGTCGTACCTAGTGCTTTTCACTCAAAACTTAAGACACAAGAACTCTTACCTTGTATCATCTGATCCTCCACCCTCCAATTCCCGACCCAGACGACACCCGCGTTAGTAGCTGTTCCGTCCCTCTGATTCTATGGTAACTCGACCCGGACCACCATGGACTACTCTTACGGACAACCCTTTTGACTCAACGCAGCGCTCGCGAATAAATAAGCTGGTGCCCGGCGCTTGGCTTTCGAGTAGCGCTTTAGAAATTTGGAGATTACGACTATGTCGATCGCTTGTTTCTGAATGCGTGTCTTTGTCTTTGTCAAGGTGCCCTTGTATAGCAGCATGGCTGTGTTATGGCGCCATAGAAATTGTTGTCATTACATTAGGCTACATTAGATCTACATGATCGACATGGCGATCATCTCTATATCTTCGCAGTTTCAACAACATATTAATGGTAACTAAACTAACCCATTCCCGATGATCTTCTTGTAGATTGAACAGAATAAGTTCAGGCACTGTCCAGAACTAAGCATGCAGGCCTACCTGAACTCTACAGATCATGTCAGGTTGCACGCCTGATGGTTCAGGCAATGCACCACAATTTCAGGTGAAAAATATTACCTGAACCGTTCAGGATATCTGTACCTGAACTCTTTTAAGAATGCTATAGCCTATATTTACTGCCTATAGCCTACGTTTTCCAGAATGCTGATCTGCAACGGTACCCACCATGCAGCAGTACCAAATTAAGCCTGACTTTTAGAATTTCTTTTGTTTGCCTTCTTGACCAGTGTTCGCATCTTTATTGTTACTTCGGGCAGCACTTTCTTAATGCTGACCACCCTTTCCCAACATTTCGTGGTCTATAGCTTCTATCACGAGAGGCGTTTCGAGTGATTAGGTCTAGCTTATGTCATATGCAAGCACTACAAGGTACGTAAACATATATTGAGGAAGAGTTTTAACATAGCCTACTGGCTTCTTTCCGTGCTCGATGATTTTACTGATGTGTGAAAGCATGACTTGACACCCGCTACAGACGATTGGATCACCCGTATGCATGTTGCTCGGTTCAGTCAGACAATCGAATTTCACAACGACAACATTCGTATCGGCACGACGCCATTTCTGACCTGCAGCAGCTGCTGCTGCTGAAGAGCGACGAGATCCTCGAGCAGCAACAACTTCTGCAGTATATAACAATGTTAACATTCTCTGACGAAAAATTATTGAAAGCCTCGACCAATAAGTCATTGGTCTAATTAGCATAATCTAATATTTAACTTCAAATCAAATCAAGTTTATTGATCCCATCATCAACGTAAAACGTACAAGAAATTATGATCACAGAGTAGGCCTATAATAAAGTAGCATACATGACTCACACAGTGATGCAATGCCCAAAATTTGCTGGAAAATTAAATTATGTGAGCCAACAAATTTAACAAGCAAAAAGTAGCTACAGCAGAGAATTGGGAACAACAGGCCCACGCCGCCCACCAAAGGGACAAAAACTTTTAGCATAGACCCCAAGGGGCGCGGTGGTGTTGGGGCATGGTCGGTGCCTTGGAGCCGGAAGGTTGTGGGTTCGAATCCACCTCAAGCCGCCACATATACATGTAGGCCCTACAGGGACCCTGAGCAAGTCCGTCACTCGCAATTGCTAGTGCGCTTCGGCGTGTAGCTCCGATTCAGTGTACGCGTACGATTCAGTGTCGGAAGCCCCTCTGAGTAGAATGTTGGAGAGGCGCTAAATCAAGCGCTCATATAACTATTTCGTCGCACATTATAGGCCTGTAATGCAAGCGGAGAGTCCGCCAGGAAACCAGTTATTCTGCAATCTGCAGTCATTAACGATGTGAGACGGTGTGGTGATATCACGACGCCGGCTTCACACTTTTTGCGAATATATGACTGTATATATATATATATATATATATATATATATATATGTATTGTATATATATATATATAAATAACGTTTTACTTGCCAATGTTCGACGAAGGTCGTCTGGGTAACGGAAGAGGAGCTGGAGGGAGTGGAGGAGGTGCATGCCTGAATTGGCGACCTCCACCTCTTCCACCTCTGCTTGTAGGAGCCGAAATCGCCTGAACCGCATCAACTGGAACGCTGAAATGCGAAAGAACTGTAGGTTATGATGTTAACATTATATGTATGCCGACGATTCACATGTAGCCTACATGTGCATAAATCAAGGCTGAAAGTGAACCGGATCGGTCTGGGTCTGCGACCCGGCATTGATTTTTGTGACCTTTAATTTGTAGCCGGGTCTCAGCCGGATCGCTTGTTTACAAAAAATCAGTTGCGAATGACTAAAAAGGTCGTCAGGTGCCAAAACAACGGTAAAAATGGATTTTGGAACATTCTTGGGAAAGTCATCAAGAAAGGGGGTAAGAAAAAAATTCCGGTCAGAAATAGACCTAGGCCTACATGTATGTATGTCTACGGCGCACTAAGCTTAATGTAGGTTTATGATAGGCTACATAATTATTGTCTACGCAAATTCTTCGGTGCTAAAATCGGACACGATTCGATTAGGCCGATTTTTTGGTCATGGTTTGGTGCACATGTCTGCTGCATTGCATGAAATCGGGCCATCTTTTTTTATCGAAAGAGGCTTGGCCTATTCGTAGGTCTACATGCTACAGACAAACGTGGAGTTCAAATTTTGGTTTGGACTCAACTTTGGTTTCCACGTCCACTTATACACTCGACTAAGTCAGTCGCTAACTCATTAAATCAGTTGATAATTTCTTAGCATGGGCGCCTGCACATAGGGGAAAGAGGGGGCACTTGCCCCCCCCCTGGAAAGTTCAAACCTATTGTTATAACTGCTAGTTTTAGGTTGTCAACAAATTTCTTTGCAGTTAATATAATATGACTATAGTCATAATAAAAATTATAAAAAAAGTGGAACTGAGACATTTACATTAGGAAACCTCTATGAAAATACGAGTGCATGTTCTAAATTTCCTGATTTGCATTTTCCACTTCCTGCAACAAAAAACTTTTAACTGTGACCATCGAGTTTTACCCCTCCTGCAAAAATTTATGCGGGCGCCCATGTTTCTTAGCGACTGATTCTTCAATCATTCTTGGAACTACCGGTTGAAATCCGACCTCACTTCGCTCCAATGGCTGAAATCCCAATGGTTAACCCACAACTTCCTACGATTTCATCCCGCATATAGGGCATATCACAGGCCTACTTTGTGACAACCTAAGAGCTCTGATTTAAATCCGGTAGACTAGGCCTTTTAGTCTATAGATAAGAGCTTGAGTGTCATGCTAGAAGTGGTCTACAGATACCATATCCTATAGGCCTAGGTAGATCATTTCAACGAGAAGCGTTATCAAATGGGGGAGGGTACAATTATAATTTATAAGACGAAATGGATCATCGCATCATTGCATGAGTCAGTCAAGCATAGGCGTCGACCTTACGACTTCTTTGCGCGTGCGCATATGCCCAAAGAGGTCACTTTTGAGCACAAGTTTAAACTGCTTAAAACACGCAGCAATAACTACTCTATCTTTTTTCTTAAAATTTCACTGACATAATCTGATGTCTGACGAAGTTCATGGTATGTTTATGCTTCACCGTGTTTAGGCCTATATAAATTTACACAGGCTTAAGTTTACGCAGGGCCTACGTACATACATACATACAGTTTAATCTTGTGCTCAAAAATGACCTCATTGGACATCTGCGCATGCGCAAAGACGCCGTATAATGTTCACGCCTATGCTTGACTGACTCATGCATTGATGCGCTGATCCATTTCGTCTTATAAGTTATAATTGTACCCTCCCCCATTTGATAACGCTTCTCGTTGATATGATCTATTCTATTCTATAGGACACGGTATCTGTATCATTACATACATACATACATACATACATACATACATACATACATACATACATACATACATACATACATACATACATACATACATACATACATACATACATACATACATACATACATACATACATACATACATACATACATACATACATACATACATACATACATACATACATACATACATACATACATACATACATACATACATACATACATACATACATACATACATACATACATACAAACATACATACATACATACATACATACATACATACATACATACATACATACATACATACATACATACATACATACATACATACATACATACATGTATACATACATACATACATACATACATACATACATACATACATACATACATACATACATACATACATACATACATACATACATACATACATACGTACGTACGTACGTACGTACGTACGTACGTACGTACGTACGTACGTACGTACGTACATAGCACTGATCTGAAATTGTATCATGTTATGTTTTGTTCTTGGAAGCAATAAAAAAAACCTATGTTATGTTATGTTATGGTATGTTACATAGGCCTATAGACAATGTCATGCAAGCATGCATATCTTGAATACATGCATGTAGGTGTTTTAGTAGGTGGGATGTAACCCATATAGCCATATAGTCTGAACATTTCTATTAGGCAGCAGCGGCGGCAGAGGTGGTCAGAGGGGTAAGCCCCTAAAAAGGCCATCCGTTTTTTACATGTAACAATAAAATATTTTAATGATTAGCATTTAGCCACTAAAATATGAGAAAGATCCATGGGATTTCGGCCAATTGACTAAAAAAGGTCGTCAGCAATTTTGGCGGATGAAATTGGAAAATTTTCTCCGCAGATTCAGCCCCCCCCAAAAAACTGAAATCCTGGCGCCGCTACTGCTATTAGGCCTAGGAGATCATAACCTGTCTGCTCCGGTTTCGATTGCATCTTCTGACATCTCCTCCTCCTCTGAATCCGAATAGTCGTAGACAAATTTAGATCCGAAATCCATCTCAATGTCGGTTTTCTTTCAAGGCGTCTTCAGTGAAAATGCTGCTAATTATGAAAGAGAACTAGGATGACAATAAAACAATTAACTGCATCATGGTTTCCAACTAGTAGCCTATACTAGGCCTATAGGCTACCGTATTACATGTATATCTAAGGTTATAAACGTAGCTTCAGGGTGAGAATTGCCGTGGTTGCGGGGGTCCAGTCCTCTCGCCTAATCTTTTTTGGGCAGCATGAGAAAGTGTCCTTTTTCACACCTCAACAGTTCACTCCGCTTGGTTTATAGTCGGACTGTCTGACCCCCACCTAATTATATTCAGACAATTCTAATACTGTGCAGACTGCATTATCACGCCGCTACGTCGGAAAGTAGTATACATTGAGGGAAAACAAAGCTATATACATGTAGGCCTACTGATCGAGTTATGGATTGCATTTTTTAATCAAAAAGTTCTTCGACCAGTCTCTACATTTCCAATGCCTCAGTATGAGAATTGTGGAAAAATAACTGGGGGGTTGGCCTATGATAAACTTGAAATTGGGGTATGAAAACATACTTTAACATGGGGCTCTAAGAAAGACTGGGGGGTTGAACCCCACCCCCAACCCCTCCGCAATTCTCACCCTGCAATGCCTTCATTAGTGCTCCTTTTGAATGACTTCGCTCTTTTCTGTCTGGGCGCACTAACTGTGCGGTTTTAGATGCCTCTCGGTCCCGTTAGGCCTAATTGGGTCCTAGCCCCTTTTAGTGTGCCACACGACTCAAGACGTGTAAAACCTATTAAATTTGTTTCTATGTCATGACGAATTTCATGCAAGCAGCAAAATCTATAGCCTAGGTCTAATCAAGTTATTGGTGAATGTGAAACTATCTGCGACTGCCTACCTTAATTACAGCCAGGAGAAGTTGCTTAGCGAAGCGAACGAAACCTGTCTCAACCAGGTTTTCCTTGTAAATAACAGCGAGCTGATCGAGTCTAGGCCTATATATAATTCTATGCGCGCGCCTGTCGTATATATAGACCTACATGTACAATGTCATGTATAAGTAGGCTATCAGTTTCAGTAGCCCATGACGATTATGACTCATACTTTTGTGGTCGAACATCGATTGGTCAATAGGTTAGGCCAATCATTATTTTTGGCGATTGAAAAATTTCTTTCTTATCTGTATTCGGAAAAACCAATATAGACGGAAGTTCGCCGTATAGGCCTACAATAGGTCTACGCCAGTGGTTGCCAACCTTTGGTCCTTTGTAGGCCTACTCAGTGTGCCACAAACCATCGTCCGCGTGCCACCACATAGGCCTAGGCTAATTATACCCGCATTGTGACCGTTCCAATTTAAAACATGCGCTTGCATAAAGTAACTAAACTAACTATGTATAGGCTATATAAACATATGTGCATACATATGTATACATATACAATATTATACATATGTGTATATTTATATAGGCCTATACACCATAATACACGCAAATTCGGTCACATCTCAGCGTATGTCCAAGCTAGCCAAAAAAATCAGTTAAACGGTTAGCCTATGCTTCGACAATGCTGAGCCTCATAGCCTATAATACTCATGTTGCGTGCAAGGGAAATGTTAGACATTATTATTGCTTAGATTTCGGAATCACATGAACCTTTACAAAACTGGACAAATGTTTACTTGCCATCAGAATGACTTTTGCGTTCATGCTGATATCAAACTTATATCGTAGGCCTATAAGTTTGACCATCACTATCAATTTATCACTTTTCTAGCAAAAATGACTGTTCTGCGGCTTCTGCCTAAAATAAGGTGCTTTCTCTGGTTGGTAAAATTAGTCCTGAAAGCTGCTGACCTAGGCCGGTAGTTTTCATTAGAATTTCCCTGTAAGGCTGTAACTCACTAAATTAAGAGACGTTGAACGTCATGCAATCATTTAGGCCTACATGCCACAACTGTTACAGTTACTGTAGCCTACAGTGAGTACACAGCAGACAGACAGAATTCAGTTATCTTTCCCAAGAAATAAATAGGCCTACCGGTACCGTGCTTCTATAACCTTAACTGCTCTTTTATGCCAGACTTCTGTAAGCGTAAGACAATGCTATTTTCGACGATTTTTCGTACGTTTTCGAAGAGCTAGGCCTACATGTATAATAGGCTATCTGTCTTGCTGCAAGTAGCAATGGAAATTAAGACATAGGCTAACCAATACCAAAGCCAATTTTGAGAAGATCAGGAAGTCTCTTCCTTTGTTTGATCCTGCAACCATATAGTGGTCACGGTGTGAAACACAGCTAGCCTAGTTTCTTATCCCCGAATGGCAGAAATATGCTGTGGAGAAAGTGGACTTTGACCGTCAGCCGACTGATGAGCCTGCCTCATTCCACTTCGAGCTCCATGGCCTTCCGTGCCACTCATCATAGACCGGCGTGCCACAAGTGGCAGGCTTGCGCAGATTGGCCACGACTGGTCTACGCCTACTTCCTGATTGAATTTCCCCTGCAAAACATCTATAAGTGGTTTCGCAATAGGTTTCCTACTTAAGCTTAAGTAATTCACAGGTGTAGACTATACCTTGTCATATGCATGCATGCATGTATGTATGTATGTATGTATGTATGTATGTATGTATGTATGTATGTATGTATGTATGTATGTATGTATGTATGTATGTATGTATGTATGTATGTATGTATGTATGTATGTATGTATGTATGTATGTATGTATGTATGTATGTATGTATGTATGTATGTATGTATGTATGTATGTATATGTAGTATGCAAGTAGGCCTATGTAGTGAATTGTGTAGCATACAAAGTAGGCCTAGGTGTCAAAGAATTAGACAAACAGACAGACATACAGGCACACACACAGACAGACAGACAGAGAGAAAGACAGAAAGACACATAGACAGACTTAGCCTGTATTATTACGTCGCTACTTCGATATTAGCTAGGTTAAGCCAATCATTATTTTTGGCGATTGGAAAATTGCCTTCTCTGTATTCAGATAAAGCATTTCAGACAGACAACTTAAGCTTACAGAGGCAGGGAGACTGAGACAGAGAGACACACAGACACATAAAGAGAGACACACATAGGCACACATACACAAACACACAGATAGGCAGAGACAGAGTCAGAGACCCAGTCAGAGACAGAAACAGTCAGACAGACACAATAATGGAAGAGAGACAGACAGGCAGGCAGACAGAGAGACAGACAGAGACAGACAGACACAGACAGACGGACAGACAGGCAAACGGAGGGCAGCTAGATAGAAAGACAGACAGAAATACAGAAAAGCAGGCAGGTTACCTGTGCTAAGTGAGGCTTAAAGCGTTAAGTGCTGCTTAGCAGGGGTGGAGGAATGTGGTCAGGCCTGGCCATACAGATCTGCAATTCTTAAAAATGATGATGTAAGCATATAGTAGGGATTGTAGGCCAAGCGACACCGACCGAAAGAGTGTTTGTTTACCTGAGCTTAGTGTGTTTGTCTCTCTCTGTCTGTCTCTCTCCGTCTGTCTGTCTCTGTCTGTCTGTCTCTGTCTGTCTCTGTCTGTCTGTCTGTCTCTGTCTGTGTTTCTCTATCTCTCTCTCTGTCTCTCTGTCTGTCTGTCTCTGTCTGTCTCTCTGTCTGTCTGTCTGTCTCTCTCTGAGTCGCTTTCAGTGTGTCATCTATATAAATAAAAATGAAACTTTAATTTCCGAAAGCGGCCTTTCATCATTATTGGGCTCTATCCGATGTCAGGAATGGACGGTGTGACGGAGGAAAGGAGCGGAGGGAGCGGGACGAAGAGGGTGGGGAGGGAGCGGAGGGGGAGGGAGAGGGGATTGGGAGGAAGAGGAGAGGGGAAGGGGAGGGGAAGGCGAGGGTGGTCTTTTCTGCCACAGCAACGCGTGGCCGGGTACAGCTAGTATTAAATAAAAGCTGAATTTTATCCAGCTCTGTTCCTCTACAACTCTTCCATCCATAACCTGGAAAATACTGGACGATCGAGCAACACTACGAATGTATGTATGCACATGTATGTATGTATGTATGTGTGTGTGTGTATGTATGTATGTATGTATGTATGTATGTGTGTGTGCATGTATGTATGTATGTATGTATGTATGTATGTATGTATGTATGTATGTGTGTAGTATGTATATACGTATGTATGCTTGCATGCATGCATGTATGCAAGTATGTATGTGTGTATGTAAGTATGTCAATCAATCAATCAATCAAAATTTATATAGCGCCCCTTCAAGGTACCTACGCAGTATGTATGTATGAATGTATGCATGCATGTATGCAACTATGCATGCATGTATGTATGTATGTATGTATGAATGTATGTACTGTTTGTATGTATGTATGTATGTATGTGTGTGTAACTACTGTGTATGTATGTATTGTATGCATAATTGTATATATATGTATATAAGTATGCACAAATGTATGTATATAATATGCATGTATATATATGCATGTATGAATGTATCACAATGTTTATGTATGTATGTATGACATTGTATGTATGTATAAATGCATGTATGTAATATGTATGTTTGCATGCCTGCTTGGATTCGTGCAATGTGTACTCACGTATAATATATACAGACTATACATGCATGTATTTTAGATGTACACGTACACGCATGCAGTCGTATATATATACATCGTCAGTTGAACCCTGTGGTCTCTGGCAACCGGACTCTAGCTGGTCTCACCCGGATATCAATCTCTGGACAACAGCTTTAACTTGACGCAGCACTCGTGAATAAGGTGGTTCCATGCACTTAGCTTTCGATGAAACACTTAGTTAATATTGAGTCAACGATCACATGCTGCTTAGCCCTAACTTAAGTGTATGCCTGTGTACCAACATCAATGAGCTTTATACAGGCCAGACATAGGCCTAACGGTTTTTTAAAATCTGTCACAGAATTCATTATTAGGCCTATGCAGACCTAAGACCATCCAGAGCCTACAGTCATAGCCTATAATTATAATCAATTGTGGCCTACTGACTTCTATAGCGCCGTTATAAATGCAAAGAACATACGTGTCGTAGTGTAACTTCACAGACAGACGATGATTGTTTAGACAGAAATCGAATTCATAATTCTGATGAACGACTGGTACAGGCCTACGTGGGTTTAGAAGAAGGGCTCAACACAGAGGTTATTCTAAGAAATTTTTAGAACTGCACAAAACTACCTTTTTAGTCGTCTGGACCAAATGTTTGATCGTCGAAATCCGGTGAAAATATTACCATTTTGAAATTTTCCCGGCCCCCCCAAAACTGCATGATGACCCTTTATTAGTCCTTTGTTCACTATAACACTATGAGTTACTGCACAAAACCTGATTTTCAACTGCACACATTTCTTTTCCAACTACACACTTTGTGTCCAGCTGCACGTTAAAATAACCCCTGGCTAAACATAATAATCTTATTAACAGATTGTTTTCTAACCCAAACTCCAAAACTTAACATGAAAGCAGTTGGCTCTTCACTCTTCTTACTTATGTACTATTAATATTTATTATTAGCATTTTTATATTAACAAAATGTGCAATGCATGTAAGATCACACCGAGTCAGAGGCCCACATTAAAGTGGGTGCTATGGGTGTTGCATATTTGCCAGCTAAAATTTTAATGGTTTACTGTTTAGATTTGAACAGAATTTAATAAAAATGTAATTAAATGCCATAATAATAAGACAGAGTTATAAAAAGGCTAATGTGGATGCTGTAACTAGAAATTTATTTTTTGTACATACATTTTGTTGAGATCTCTCCCCCCACCGTACGCACCTGTATGCAAATCGTCCAAATCCAGAGACCCCTGTGTGTGTACATAATATAATATGGACGGACCATTAACAGATGCATATGCAGGAACCTTGTGCTGCAGTTCTGTAAACATTTTATAAACAACTAGCTGTACCCGGCCACACGTTGCTGTGGCAGAAAAGACCTCTCCCTCCCCCTTCCCCCTCCCTCCCTATCCCCTTCCCCCTCCCTCCCCCTCCCTCTTCGTCCCGCTCCCTCCGCTCCTTTCCTCCCTCACACCGTCCCCTACTGACAGCGGATAGAGCCCAAGAATGTTGAAAGGCCGCTTTCGTAATGGAAATTATTAAGCGACTCGCTTATGACGTCACGACACGCGACCTCATTCATGTTTCGTCACTGTGTTTCGGGTCAAGACAATTCTGAAATTTTGCAACCGTGCAGTTTGGTTGAATTTGCAAATGGCGGTCGAACATATTGCAAAGTTCACTTTTTGTGGAAAAGATTGCGTTTTTTCGGTGAAAAAAATCTTAAGACACGGTGCTATTGGAATGGAAGGTTTTGGTAAATTTTCACAACAATCGGTGCGTAACTTACCGAGGAAAAAATTACGAACTATTGGAAAGTTTCATTTTTATTTATATAGATAACAAAATTCAGCTAATTGATTGGTTGCAGAGTTGACTAGACTATGGAAAATGTAGATTAAATTTTTTCAGCAGTTTAATCATCCTTTATTCAATTTACGAAGGAAGTACAATAGTACATACCCACGGCGTACGTAGAGCTATACTTCTTTACAGATAAAAACTTTCTTAACAATTCAATTCACATTTGATTGAATAAAATAACAAAATAGCGTTGTGATACAATCCGCAATTGACACTCCTGTCTATCGAATGTTCAACAAGTTGTTGCCTGACAATTATCTTAGCGTAACTCCATTTGAGAATTCAGAGATAAACAGGGTAGAAGTTTTGGCAACATTTGATGGAAAAAATAGACATGAAATGATAAAATTAAGCAAAATCCAATTATTTACAAGTGTGTTCGTTAAAATATTCATGTATAACAATAGTGATTTCTGAAAAAACGTTTTCTTTGGATATATATACAACATAATTTAAATAAGCACAAACAGTGTTATTGACTGTTGTATCTCCTGCAGATAGCGTGTTACCCAGTGCTTATTAAGAAACATGACAAGAAGTTTTGCTGTGACAAAGTCTGCCCCCCCCCAAATCTCCTAACCCCGAAGACTATTTCAAAACAGATTCTCCCCCATGGCGGATCTGTTTCAGAATAAATTCGCCCCACAGAAATAAATAAAGTTTACAGGGAAAGAGAATACTTCATCTTCTGCTGAAATAAAAGTCTCCCATTCAAAGTGAAACCGCTATGTACATTGTACAATCACATAAAATGTATAGATAAGCAGGCTAAACCGTTAGTTTACGCTGCTAAATTATTTAACAAAAACAAACATTCAGAAATTTTAAACTGTCATGTCACAAAAATTAGCTTTAACCCGTTTACCGTGTAATAAAAATTTTCTTAGTAAAAATTGGACGAGTTAACTCGGGGATCACGGTAAAGGGGTTAATACATAATTTCACATGGGGAGACTTTATATATATTCGTTTAATCAAGTTCAATCTGACACACCGCAGAACGATTACAGGTACAAGTTATGCGAAATACGGCCAGCTTCGCACGACACGCAGGTCGGCTACAACAGGTTCGGTAACTTAACACTATGGCCTAAGTGTTGGAACGCTCCTGATCAGCCAAGCCAGGAGTGGGAGGGGCTAACTTATTTTTCAACTTTATGTCGAGGGAGACTATATCATGACACCGGCATTGTCCTGATCATGCCGTATCAAAACTGGAGACTAAGGAACAGATGTATGCTTAGACCCCGAAGGACCTGCAGACTTTGGTTTGGCTTCTGTTGCGTCAAACGTCGATGAAGATACTTTCATATTCTGGTAGCATCCCTCGGCAAACTCGTCAGTAAACATCTGCCTTCTCTTCTTGCGTACCTAAAGATGCAAAGAAAACAAAACATCTATCAACCATTGCGACTGAATACCAGTCAACTCACGAAATGCGCAAAATCCAATGGTCCTAATGATGCTCAATGATATTAAAGACGTTATCTTTCAGCAAAACAATTATGACAGATAAGACCAGTGACTGAAATATCGGGCAGTCACTGATCTCTAAGTTATCTTTAAGCTCCAACAGACAGAGAATAAAAAACCACACAGAATAATAACAGCGTGGGTACAAAATCGTACAACTGCACAATATTATACAGAACTATGATTTTAATGAGAGCTGTTAATTTATATAAGATCTTTAACAATGCACGACGATACAGACTATGCTTTATTAAGACTAGGCCTATATATAGAGAGCATAGACTACAAACCTATCCCCCAATCTTTTAGAAAAATAACCTGAAGGCTATACACAGTATACACTCAGATCCCATAAAAAATTTAAAAAAATATTTACTAGCTTATTCTAACACTATCTAACTGAATTTTAATTATTCATTATCACTCATGTTAACATTTCTGCGTTATTGTCAGACTGTTTTTCTCTATTAAACGAATATATAATAACCTCTAATTTTGCCACTACAGCACTGAGTTGGATGTCCACAAAATTAATGAAGGTGTTCACAGATAATAATGTAGTTAACGATAAATATGAGTATGCGACTACGTGTTGAATACTGAAACTGAAAATGAATTATATAAATATAAATTTAACGAGTTTAGCAACCTCGTCAGATCCCATATTCTGCATCATTATCTCAGCGTCCATCACCGTTGAATTCCGCGACCTTGCTTCGGCCTACAAAAAGAGAAGTTTAATTGAACATAGGCCACATATAATGAAGTATAGAAGTCGACATTTATTAGGTAAACTAACTACCAATTACCTTGAAATGTGAAATATCCTCACAAAAATGAAACAAATGTAACAAAATTAAATAACAAAAAATAAAAGTATAATTACGCCATATGTAGACAACCTGTGTACACGGTAGCCAACCTTGGAAGACTTCTTTTGAAAATAGTCGCTGCTCAGTTTGAACACAACTAGGCCGGGTAAATCGCAGTTCAGAACGGTTACATTACATTCAAATGCATCGCATAGGACCAATTTTCATCTTTTTTATAACATTAATGCCGAAATGTTCTAACTGATATGCATAATTTCCATCGTCATTGATTAAATCAATTTTAAAAATATATTTTAAAAATTGTTCTATGGAGTGCTAGATTTACACTTGGAACAGAACACAGGACGCAACTATAGCTTGCCGAATTCCTGCCATGGAGTCTACCTACAACCAACATCGATGCCTGTATTGGACTTAAAGCAGGTTTAACTCACCCTCTGTGCATGCACAACGCTACTCTGAACCTGTTTTGATGACCTTTGGTACATGCCATACGCTGTGCTCAAAGGCTCTGAATGTCTGAAATACCAAAACAATCCACAGATCGCTTTAATACAGTGCAATAATTAGGACTTGTCCAATTAGTCTACCAAATTACTGGCGCATAGTTAATGATGAGTCTGAGTGATACCTGAATCTGTGACTCATTACTTTAAGCACCAATCTGAACAAATATGGCTTCAGGGTCACTTCGTGGGGCGTGGTGGTGTAGTGGTGGCGTCGTTGCCTTGGAGCCGGAAGGTTCGAGGTTCGAATCCACCTTGCCGCGTAAGGACCTTAGGCAAGTCCTTCACTCACAATTGCTTAGCGCTTCGGCGTGAAACTCTGATGCAGTGTCCACTCTGCATTCGGGAGTGCCTCTGAATAGTGAGAGCTCTTGAAGAGGCGCTATAACAAGTGCACATACAAACAAACTTAAGGGTGGTGCAGACCAAGGTGCTGTGATTTCACTCTGACAACCCACTGGTTCATCATGCACATATTTATAACTGTGAGGTGAGCCTCTCAAAACTGCAAGCCCGGGTGCAGCACCCTTAGCACCCAACGCAATGCGGACCACTGTGGTCTTGATGTACTTTCCATATGTTTTGTGACATTCGTGTCAGTTCAAACCAGTAACACTTTGCATTTTAGTTTCAACATTCAATGTACATTGTATAACATAATATATTTACAGAAATCGACTTTCTCTGGCTGTTACAACTTCTGGTAATATGCTTCGTTTATTTTTATTAAAAGACACTGTGCTCGAGGTGGCGCATTGGATAACACACTGGCATGAAGTAAGACAAGTGATTTGAACAACATCTTTTAAAATCATTTTCAATACAACATTATTACACACCATTACATCGAACTATTTGAAGTGATTACATTGGATTTCATTAGGTCATTACATTGAACTTTTTGAAGTGATTACATTGGATTTCATTAGGTCATTACATTGAACTTTTTGAAGTGATTACATTGGATTTCATTAGGTCATTACATTGAACTTTTTGAAGTGATTACATTGGATTTCATTAGGTCCTTACATTGAACTTTTTGAAGTGATTACATTGGATTTCATTAGGTCATTACATCAAATTGGTCATATCAATATAACATCATTAAATACTATGACATCGTTCCACGACATCATTACATTGATGTATACGTTTAGTACAATGAACTACATTACATCGTTATGGCTATTTGCGCCCGCATTGCTTGCGCAAAATACGTACATATAGTCTGCGCTGTGACTTACACTGCATTTCTTTGGAACATGTCGCTGTAAGCGCAGTCTGTTAATCGTGAGTTCATGTACTCTCCTTGGATTGCTTTGTCGGCTGCATCTCGTATGGCATGCGTTCCAAGGACGGGAAGATTCATTTCTGGAAAGAAAACCCAAATTCTTCCAATTACATCAGTTTATCGGTGGTTTGTATTTTCTCCTTCAGCTCTCAGCGCATCGACCAAATGTCGGTTCGCAGACGTTTCGTCCACGGACGATTCGTCCAGCGGTGGTTGAGTAAAAATAGATTGATGAAAAGAATTCTTGTAACGTGAAAGCGGGATTAATGAAAATATGTTTTTCCTGAAATGGAAGTGGGATTGATGGAAATATTTCATAGCGTAAAGAGAAGTTTTTGGTGAAAAAATATAATTTTTAGCGGAAATTGGATGAAGAAACATAGTTTTTGCTTATTATAGAAGCTGGAATGATGAAACAAATTCTTTCCAAAATGGAAGTTGGATCTGCGAAGCATAGTTCTTGCTCAAATAGAAGTTGGAACGATTATTTGAACGCGTGTCTAAACGGAAGCTGGATTTATTCAATTTATTCCTTGTGACGAAACGTCCGTTGACGAAACGTCCGCATACGCAAATGTCGGATCAGACAGATTTGGACCTGTGCAGATTATTTCCTGTTTAAAATTAAAAGTCATTTACCTAGTCCAAGATATTAAATTATCAAATCGAATTTCTGTACCAAAGCCTCAATGCCCTGTCCGGTTGCATGAGTAATTGCCAGGTGCAAGCAGATTGCTAAGTGACCTTTCTTTTTGACCAGGCCTGGGTTGGGAGCGCATCTGAGTAGTGATCTTGAAGGGGCGCTATATAAATTTATGTGATTGATTGATTGATTGATTGACCCACGAGGTTTTATAAGTAATAGAATGCTGTAGGCCGATAAGAACGGCAACAAGAATTTTAAATGACGTATACATAACAGGAGCAGAAAACGGGACTTACTGCTTTCAGCCACTTTCCTGTCCTTTGTGACTGCTTTAGTTTCAGTGAAAACACGAACGGCTTTCGCCCCCTTTGAATCCGTGTATCGAATTTGGACTTGGAACGGCAACCGAATTGATGTTTCATCCTTGGGTTTTACGCTGGTGCTCGGTTCCTGCACCACAGGTACGGTAGTTGGCACGGTAGCAGCAACAGCCACTAAATTGTCATCAGGTTTGTCCCCTTTATCATCACCCTCATCGTCTTTCTTGGCACCTGTGTATTTGCAAAACGCATTTCATCTGTAAACAGCAATATACCATGCACATTGACAAAGACACACAACACAACACAACACACACACACACACACACGCACGCGCCCATGAATTTTGGATGACTTGTGATTGTTAGAGAGATTTTTAGGATAGAGAGGGATGGCATTTATAATCATTTAGTCGTTAAGAGCTAAATTGAGATTGCTGTTAACTTAAACCACATATTCTTTTGTGCAAAGTAACTGAATCGAACACGATGACGACTACCTTTACAACCATCTGGTTTTTTCTTCCGACGAACGCCGTACTCGAAAGAAATCTCAGCTCCTCCAGTGACGTTTCCAATGTCTCTCAGTGCGTGGCTAGGTCTGTCTGCTTCACCACGAACGTATCTGCAACAGCAAGTGAACGGTTTGCACTTGAAACTGTTACAAATAGGTTGTTTACATGCATGAAAATTATCTGAAGAACATGTCAATGGATCTTATGTGGTTTATACTATGACTTGAGTGGCATTGAGCGGCAGGAGCTACCACAGGAAACTAAACCTAACTGCAGCCAAATGGATCCGCTAAATCCACTTTGTGTTGTCTTGAAAATAATTTTTCCGAGTACATAGCATACCTGGGAGAAAATCTAGGGTTGGACAAATTCGAATATCAATCAATCAATCAATCAATCAATCAGAATTTATATAGCGCCCCTTCAGGGTACCTACTCAGAGGCGCTCCCGGCCGAGATTAAGTGAAAAAAAGTCCTCAACAGTTTGTGAAATTGAGAAAAGTTTGGGAGGTGTCGCATAGTCAAGGGAAGCCTATTCCAGATTGTTGGACCAACCACAGAGAACAAACGGTTCTGCTTACAGGTAAGTGGACGGAATGCGCAGATAATTCCAGAAGCACAAATTACCAGTATATCACAGCAGAAATGAACATTTTTTAAATGCAGGAAAACTCATAATTTAGACCCAAGCTGTGCACCCGACATGACAAGGAACACTATCGCAAAATCAGAACAGATTTAAAGTCAATGTATCCTAGTAATAAAACTGCATGGAAGAGAATATCAGCTGCCACTTTAGGCCTAAATAGTTTAAAGACCCGTGCATTAATAACTTCAATGCTTTTTGATTAATATTCAGTAGCGCCATGTAAGCTTACTTACAGGTCCCTGTGCAAAAAGAATCTGGCCGTGGCATGAGTTGCTATGATTGCATTCTCTAGAATGTTTCCAAACTCCTCTGTCGCTGTTTGTGGATCCACAATGTTCACCTACACAAAAAGACGGAAGAAACAGAGTATAAACTTTAAAACGATTTAGTCCCAATACAGAAGCTGACTTGGGTTAAGCAATACGATAAACAAACTGTCTATTTTACTAGTTAAACAGGGTTTATAACTCTCCATATAGAGTAAAAAGTTGCTTAGCCTTGCAGAGATCAGTCACTTTAAGCTTAATATTCTGACAGCCACATCACAGTTGACGAGTAGCCTATACAAGGTACATTATTCATTCATTCATTCATTTACATAACACCCCTTCAAGGTTACCACTCGCGATTTTTCTACAATTAACATACTGGCTACAAGCTCACCTTCATCTTTTACAATTTCTACACATGTATTTCATTTAAAACTACGTTGAAAAAACTGGTTTCTGAACCTGAACGCTATATAATTTAATTTTTATTTTAATTTTAATTTTTTTTTAAAGAAAAATTTATATTGGATTTTGGACCTAGAATTTTGTGCTATTTGAAAACATTCTGACATTGATTGGATATAGAAATTATGTACGTTTGTTTATTATACCATGTCTGTACACCAAAATGCGGTTAGCAATTGGTTTATTAAAGAATATTCTTATCTTATCTTATAATTGTGAGCGCAGAAGAAATACCGAAATTAGGAATCAACGTGTACCTGTCCACCTGTGAGTTCAGCAACGTGTCCTAACTCCACCAGCTTACAGTGAGTTCCCGCAATCGTCAGAACCGACACCGAAACACTAGAAACAGAAATGCAAAGAAAGGTTACAGTTAAACCAGCATTTCTTTCTAAAAAAAGCCCATTCCTTTTCTGACAATTTAAACTCAATTTTTTTTTCAATGCGAGCAGTCTTCTTCTTCTTTATTCTCTTCCATCAGTCGAGTGACGACGATGAGGCTCCCACATGACATCTCCAAATTTCTCTGTTTCTGATGAGATCCTTTGCTCTTGACATGTCAATATTCATCTCTTTCAGGTCTTCCCTGATGTCATCCATCCAGGTTTTTGGTTGTCTTCCTCTGCTTCCTTTGCGACCAGTATCGATGCACAATTGTTAAAGCAGTGTTTAGTGCCACTCCTTGAGGGATCAATGACTTGGGAAGGTGTGACGAATGAGTGTTGGAAATTGTTTCTGAATATCCACATAGCAATGGAAGCATTTTAGGCTGTCCACTATTTCAGTGCCAATAATCTTGAGTGGTTGGCCTATGACTTCACTAAATATACTTATGATTAAAATAATAATTTTTTAGGTTGGCACATTGTAATGGTAGCATTTTAAGATGTCATCTTTACAATATAACTCTATTATTATCGTGCCGATAGTGATTAAAGATTTCAATAAACATAATTATAACTACAAAAAATATCTCTAATTACCAAGTTCAGCAACACTCAATTTAACTGCTGCTGGACTATTGTAATGAATAGCTGCAGACGGAAATACGGTATAATTAATATGCTTTGCTACACTGGAAGACTTTCCCCTGTTGTTTTTCTCAATTAAAAAGTCAATCAATTCCAAACCTGGTTAGCCTATAGGCCTATATATGATCATGATGATGGTGATGAGAATAACGGCGACTAAAACGATAATAATCATGATTACGATCATGACAGTATACATACCCACTCTCCTTTGCAATATTTGCGACATCTGTGTAGAATGCGTAAGCATCATCCTGCTGACCCATCTGGTTTCGATGGCTTACTAAACTTCCCAGGCCCTCATTAGCCTCTCCATCCGTACATATGATAACCTTTGACCTAGCCATCTGTCGGGCTATGCCCACTGATATCAGAAGTCCAGGACCAAGAGCCGTACCGCCTTGCGTTGGTTCCCTGCAAAAAAAGAAGTTATCAGAATTGCAATAAACTAATGCAAAGAGTAAATAGTAGATCTCAATCGGTTTAGTTCGGTGCAACTATGAGCAATTGAGCATATCTCAGAGCACTTTGCCATATTCGTGACTAAAGAGAGAAAATTGGCAAGAGAGGGGGTAGGAGAAAGCAACGGGATGCCGGAAACTCGAAAGGTTCGACCGATGGAGCGTGCTGGACCTTTTCGGTCGGCAGCCCTCCTCTCCATTCCTTTCCAATTCTCTTCTTTGCCCCGGCATCTTTAGGCAAGAGCAGCGGAGACTAGAAATAAATGCAGAAAAAGGTAGAAAACCGACCACAGCAGAAAAGGGCACAGAAGGACAGAGCAAGAACAGGGAGAACTTTGTAGCTTATTAGATCATGTCACTTTGGCGACCGGACACAGACTCCTTCTTTCTGACAACCCTTCTGACTACGGTAGATGCAGCGCTCGTTAATTATATAATTAGATGCTGCCCTGCGCTTGACTTTCAAGTGGCGCTTTAGACGTTTGGAGACTGCGATTATAGGGATGGAAAGATTATGTAATCGAAAGCATCAGGAAAATCCAAGTCTACTTATTTGCTGCCTGGTTTTTAGTCAAATGAACGAAGATGCACACACGCAGCTGCAAAAGGAGGCGATAGCTATCTGAATTTAAGCAACAAGTGCGTTCTAATAAATTTAGAGATTCCAACTAACTTGAGAACATTTTGCGTCAGAGTTTTCTGAGAATCGCTGATTCGGGAAGGGAGGCTAAGGTGGGTCGCAACCTCCAGCAACTTCGTCTTGTCGTAGAAAATACCGTCGTCGACTCGATATTCACGTATGTCCTTTCCATCGGCAATTACCTTCACCTAACAACATTTACAGACAGGAAACTATCTTGAAGGTGTGCTTTGTTAGAGAACTCATATAAAAACATAGGCATAACTAATTCAGAATGATGAATTATGTGCAATTTGTGTATATGTGCAGACCTGTGTATTCACATTTATGTATGAATATACGTCGCATGTACGAGGACATATACAATTATACATGGAGCTCTTTATGTGCTTTCCGTAAATGTCAAAGCAGGCCTACCATCTGGAAATGCTACAATCCAGTATTGATGTTATTTTTTCGCTCGCTATGACTGTTAACTTAACATCATTTCGGCTAGTTAGTGCAGAGAGTGCCTCTGAGTAGGTATCTTGAAGAGGCGATATATAAATTCTCAGAATGAATGAATGAATGAATGAATGTATCCAACCTGGATTAAGTCATCATATTAAGTTTGACGAATGTGACAAATACAAGATGACCTACACTGCTCTCGAAGGCGACCACCGCAACTCTACAGCCTGGATCGCTGTCCGCCAGACGCTCCAACTGGTGACAGACGGCTCTCTTCACTCCGTCCAGACGAGTGATTCTCGTGTTGCCGGTACCGGCCACTACCGTTGCCATGCTCCCAGAATAATCGATACAGAAGACAACAATAGATTCCGGTAATTCGGTCTTTCCACTGGCACCAGCTTCGTCACTGGCAGCAGCCACCATGGCCGCCGGTTCGAGCATGTAGGTCACATCCGCCTTTGATGGAATCTCTTCCGAAACGATGTCTACTTCGTTCTTTGTCTCGCAGAACTCACAAGTCCAGATCTACGCGGTTGGATTCAGACATAAAAATATATGAGATTCACTAGCAGTTTAAAATTCACACTGCATTTATAATATTGCATCCGAAACTAAATTACTCCAATTAACGTTGGGCACGGTGGTGTAGTGGTGGTGCCGTTGCCTTGGAGCCGATGCAGTGTCCGCTCTGCATTCGGGAGCGCCTCTGAGTAGCAAGCTTGAAGGGGCGCTATAACAAGTGCACATACAAACAAACATCACGTGACCCCAATTATAGTGCTACAACTAATTAGCAGAACAGGGATTCTTACAAGATGACATGGCAATTATGGCATAATGCACTGAGCTATATAGCTTTCCAGTTTCGGCAAGTAAACCGTCTTAAGTCGCTTCTCTCTTGCATGGCTCATCACGCTGGGACACAACTACCATTGTGAGAGGCGTTTCAAAACACTGTCAATACAATACAATCCAATAAACATACAATACAATGCATGAAACTAGATCTTGGTCGGGAGCGCCTCTGAGTAGGTACCTTGAAGGGGCGCTATATAAATTTTGAATGATTGATTGATTGAAACATAACCATGAAACGATTTTAGCGTCATTTATATAGCGATAGTGTAAACATATCTTGAGGAGAAAGAGATTTGACATACCTTCTTTGCTTCATGGTCGGTGATTTTACTGATGTGTGAAAGCATGACTTGACACCCGCTACATACGATTGGATCGCCTGTATGCATGTTGCTCGGCTCAGTCAGACAATCGAATTTTACAACCACGACATTCGTATCTGCACGACGCCATTTCTGACCTGCAGCTGTTGAAGAGTGCGACAAAAATAATAACAATTAACATTCAGGAAAAAGGCGTTATTAATGAGCCATTAATATTCCACTCTTATTACATATAGGCCTGCACCTTCGCTTATTCTATTTGCTTTTGCATTGTCATCATAAATTGTAATTTCTAATTAGGCTTTGCTTATGCATTAATTCAGTCAACTGACAAAAGAGCCACTGAAGAAATTCATGCTTTATCTCACTTATTCACTGCTAAAGCTTAAAACTGATTTCAGTCGAATTGAATTACAGAACAGTAGAAGGCCAGTATGGACAGTTCTGCTGTGGCGATGTGACGACTTCGGTTTCATACATTTTATGTGCAACCTTCGATTGATGAAATAACGATAAAATATACATAATTACATATGTATGTAATATGCATGTATGAGCACTTGTTGTATATAATTATATATATATACATATATATATATATGTATATATATATGTATGTATTAATATTAATTTTAAGTATTCTTGTAGGGCATGGTAGTGTAGTTGGCATGTTCGTTGCCTTGCAGCCGGAGGGTAGCAGGTACGAATTCACCTCAAGCCACCTCCTAGGGATCTTGGGCAAGTCCTTCACTCGCAATTGCTCAGCGTTTCAGCATTAAACTCAGGACTATTCAGTGTCAGCGCTTTAGTCGGGAGCGCTTCAGAGTAGAAATCTCGAAGGGGCGCTATATCAAGAGCACATACAAACAATATACATATCAAATACATGATCCAAGAATGTCTTACTGACCATTCCTCGACGAAGGTTGTCTTGGTGGTCGATGAGGTGCAGCATCATGTACATGCACATGTCTTCTACCTCTGGCTGGAGCCGAAACCACAGCTCCTGGAACACTGAAATGTGGAAGAATGGCTGAGACATAGACACAAATATATGCAGGAGATCCACAATTTACAGGAATACGTGTGGCACATCCAAGCATGCAGCAGGCTAGTGGTCTATAAAATTCTTCAGTGCTAAAATCAGACATGATCAATTGATCACCTTTAAATTATGTAGAAGAACAACTAATGGGCAAATCAATTTCAAATTATGACTTTCAGACTGTTTTTAAAATGTGACTGTCAGACAACCTAAGTACTAATTCAATAATGATGATGATGATTGATAACATTTTTTTATAACTAAGGTACTCACGTCATAAAAATTTCAACAGTTTACAATTTCAACTGCTTCAGGAGGCAGATTGTTCCAAAGTCGTGATGCATGTGTTGGATATGGCTTGGTTGGGGAACTTAAGATGAGCAGCGACCGGGGGTTGAGAAAGACTGAGAACGAAGGACGATTGGATAGAGGGGTTGGCTGGATGGCAAAGATATCGGGGGCTGGAAGGATTTCAGGGAGCAATGACGTTAGGAAAAGGACTTTGAATCGAATTCACTCTGGGATGTTTAGTCAAATTAAGTCAATCTTGAGGATGGGAGTGATGATGATGCTTGGGCCTTCTGGTGAGTTTTTTTATAAGTTGCGCAGATTAAAGGGTGAGGAAAATGGAATTGCAGCAATTAAGCTTTGAGTGCACAATGGAGCTATATACGCACAGAGAGGGATCACGAGATTTAGGCGATTTGCATATGAGTGCGCAGGTGAAGGTCTTGACAAAGTATGTATGTAAAAGAAATGTCTAATTATGACGTCAACATTAGCCTACTTGTAATTCTGTATTACCCTATAGCCATCCGATGGCATTTGACAACATTAAATTTATGTTCTGTTCAGATCTCAACAGTAAACCGATAACATTTAACAACTTTTAGCTAGCAGATAACGATGTTTAACGAAGACAAATAGTAGCCTACAGTAAAATACATGCTTCATAAATAACTTTATCTAAATAGTCTTTGTAATGGGAGGGGTAGAGAAGCTTATTTATACTTACACATAGGAGCAAAAATCACACGGGTGCGTACGGCGAGGGAGGGTTGAAAATACATTTGTTTGCATACATAATATGTGGTTGGCCCGCCACAATAAATGACATGCAGACAAGGCATCTATTTAGCATGAACTCGCTTCAAATTTTACCACTACAGTCAAGGAGAGATTCCCATTTGGGTTTCACCCAATTGAGAGATTGAGTAAAGGGAGCTTGGAGAGAAGAATATGCAGAGTGGGGTTCAGTCTGTGTACAGGTGGTAATCAACAAAGGAGGATTCTATTAAATGGCTTAATGGTGCGGTCATACAGTGGGCCTAGGACGGAGCCATGATGGACACTGGAAGAGAGTGGGAGAGGTTGTGAGCAGTAGCCTAATGGGAGACTTTTACCTACATGTATACATAGTACATACATACATAAAATATCTCGAATGCATGCATTTCTTTGGGATGTAACCCATAATAATTTTTTATCATTAGATTTATATAACCACCTGTCTACTCCAGATTCGATTGCATCTGCAGATATTTCTTCCTCCTCTGAATCTGAATATCTGTAGACGTATTCAGATCCGAAATCCATCTTATTATCGGTTCTTTAAGAGGTTTTCAGTGAAAATGCTGCAAGTACAATATCATGAAAGCGAACTCAGGATATCAAGAATTGGAGAAATAAAATAAACAAAAGCAGTAACACTTTAGACCTCAGCCATGAAATTCCCCCATGCAAGTTAGGCTGTTAACAACGTTCAGGCTAATTTCTGACCAATATGTAGCTAGGCAAACAATGCTGGTTCACAGAATAGATAAAGCGACTTGTCTGGAACAAGATAAACTTGCTTGTCATGAGATAATCAAACAGACTGCCGAACATATATCCTGTTTTGTTTTTACCAGTAACGCCAGCAGCCTGTGAATGAATCCTTACTGTCTTTAAATTAATTCAGACGTAGCATATCTACGAAGCACAGACTGACGTTCTTTCACAGTTTTGCAATGCTGTCAGTTGAGTTGAATCTGTTTATCCAGAGTCCAAGCCAGTCAAAACCCTTCGTAAGGAAGGTTCCCCGGCCCCTCAGCCCCCTCACCCTGTTGGAAAAGTCTAGAGCTAGCCACTCAAGACGTGTAGGAACTAGTTATCTCTTTATAAGCCATGACGAAATTTATGCAAAACCTATAATTACGTTATTAGCGAGTGTAAAATTAACTTTTAAGCCAACGCTTACCTAATGACGGCACGGATAAATTTGGTAAGCGACGCGCACGAAAGCCTGTCTCGATCAGGCTTATCTGATAACAGCGAGGCTAATCTTATACGTGCGTATGTCGTAGGTAATTAATTATTTAACAGTTCCCGTTTAATCTGAACTTACTTCTTCATTTATTTACAACCGTATACGCCACAACACATTGAACACATCACCTTGCCCGCAAATGCGAAACTGGTTACTACGATCTGGTCTGGAAAGTTTTAACATGCGCAGTTACCCAGGATCAGCGTTGCCACTGATGTTTCAGAAACAAACCCAGATTTCCTTCTAAGAAATAACCAGAAATACCCAGACTTTTTATGTGAGCGATTTTAGACCCCTTTGACCACAATTGACGAAGGTAAAATAAACCCAGATCTAGTGGAAAAACACAGCTGTGGCATCCTTTCAGGATGGGCTCGGCTATTTTTGGGCGAATGTCATAGTATGCAGACTAGGCCTATGCATCGGCAGAGAGGTTATATTACGCCAATAATTATTTTTAGCTATTGGGAAAAATTTCTTCCTATTTGTCTTCCAAATAACAAGTCATTTTGTCTCGTATGTAGGCCACTTCGTCGGGTATGATAACACTGCTACTTCCTGTGTGCCATCTGCATAAAACTGCCTTCACTTGTTTTGGGATAGGTTTTTTCGCCGTATTTAAGTCTACGTAATCTGAAGGCGTCGCTTGCCATGTGTATGACCACAGTATTTGTTATTTATACTGTGGTATGTATGTATGTATGTATGTATGTATGTATGTATGTATGTATGTATGTATGTATGTATGTATGTATGTATGTATGTATGTATGTATGTATGTATGTATGTATGTATGTATGTATGTATGTATGTATGTATGTATGTATGTATGTATGTATGTATGTATGTAAGCCTATGTATGTATGTATGTATGTATGTATGCATGTATGCATATATATATATATATATATATATATTTTGTCTGGAGGCTTTACTTTACTTTTTCTGCCAGGTGTCTTAAGACTTTTCTTTTTCAGGAGTTCATCGCACTGGGAGCGCCTCTGATTAGGTTGTACTGTGAGAGGCGCTTTATAAATCCAAAAATAGAATAGAATATACGTATGTATGTATGTATGTATGTATGTATGTATGTATGTATTCATACCATACCAGACACGCTGATTCCTACCATTTGCCCTATGCCCACACAAACACTCGACGCTTCTCTGTTAAATACAGTGGAGTTCAAACATGGAATGTTATTCCTATTTCCATTAGACTGCTGCCTAGTCTTGGTCTTTTTAAGTTACGTTTGCGTTCCCTGATACTCGACACTAACTGTTGAATTTTGTGACTAATTTATCCTATCTCCCGCATTGAGTTAATTTGGTGGCGACCTAAATTAGATTATAAATCCCTACTACATGTACTTGTGTATTTCTCGACCATCCAAGGACCTCCGTGCCTAAACCTCATACAACAGGCTCTTTGATCATCGATTGTGTAACTGTGCTTTAGTTAAGGTGTTTGTTGTTTATTTTTTCCGTTGGTTATTTTGACTCATAATCTATGTCAGAACCACTCTATGGCAACTCAATGGCCATCATCATCTTGATGCTACCGCCCAGGGGACTCGCCTAGCGGGGTTGCAAGACCCTTTTGGGTCCCCTGTGCAATCAAATTCTAACTTTTGGCATCATTAGTTAAGTATTGCTTTTTTATATTTGTTAACCCTGTTCTCTTTGATGCCTGATTCGATTTGTTCTTGTTTTCTTGATTATTTTGGTTGCCAAATAAAATGATTTGATTTGATGTATGTATGTATGTATGTATGTATGTATGTATGTATGTATGTATGTATGTATGTATGTATGTATGTATGTATGTATGAATGTATGTATATGTAGCTACTGCACTTCTTGCATGACAATAATATTAGTGAGCGTTGGTTGACCTTGGGATTTATATCGAAACCAAAAGAGTACGATTTATCCAGAAATGCCTTTCACATAAAAATGGTGTTGCCAGATTTGCATTGGGAACTATTGTCCTGCTATCAGGGTTACCCAAGTACTTAGTATTTATGCTTGAGTTTGTTAAGTACCAGTACATGTTTTTAAATAACATTCTTGGGATAAAGTTCAGCGAGCTTTAAAGAGTCTTTAAGTTCATCGAGTTAAGACATAAATTATTTTCTATTATTTACATATATACATATAACCTGTTTCTGTTTCTTTTCACTTGTACTTGGGTAACCCTGATAGCAGGACAATAGTTCCCTTAAGGGTTTTTCCCCTTTGCTTTTGTTAGCTCCTGTATCTAATGAGTGTAAAAAAGATGTTTTATTGCTGTTACTTGAAGCAATAAAAAAATTGTGGTTATGGTTATAGGCGATGCATTGCGTATATACGTAATACATATAATTGTAGGCTATGTGCAGTGTAGACTGTCCAAGAATGCATGCATACACACTTACATACACATACTTGCATATATATATCAATCGTATTAATTGCCAGATAATGGTAGCGCAGTAACAATAGAAAAGAAGTTTAAAGAAATATGGAAAATAGCTATAAGCTCAAGCACTTCTTATGGTGTCTGATAAAAAAACAATGCAAATCTGGCAACAATGTATGTATGTATGTATATAGCTGCGAAGCTGTGGGCATGCATGCATTCTAGACAAACATACATACATACATACATTCTCCTTTACAGAGCTAGATTACAATAGCTCACCGATTATTAGAACGAATACTCGTTGTTCTCAATTAAAATTGCGGGCCCTAGAGGACCTGGAACAACTTACCCGTGGTGATTCGGAATTCGTTCCGTTTCACCTTTAAAATCAATTGCTGGACCCTGCCTCCTTCTAAGCTGCTGAACATCATTTATGAATAAGCCTACATTCTTTTATTTTAACTGTTTTGCTGAATGGATGATGTACGGACGCAACCTCGCGTTATGACATTAGCCTACATTCGTTTCTTTCCAACAAACAACAAGCAAAACACTGGATGTGTATTAACCAAGTTGACAGTAGCCTGTGGCCACAGGCTACTGTCAACTTGGTTAATACACATCCAGTGAGCTATTATAATCTAGCTCTGTAAAGGAGAATGTATGTATGTATGTATGTTTGTCTAGAATGCATGCATGCCCACAGCTTCGCAGCTATTTATGTCCTTGTAATGACATGGCTGTGTTACGGCGCCATAGAAATCGTCATTATTATTATTGACCTGAAACCTTACACATAGACAGAGGGCCAACATGACCACCCAGTGGAAGAGTTGGCCCATTCCCCACCCTGTAAAAACCAAAATTTCACTAAAAAACCACCCCATTTCCACACCGCAACTATTCACCTGAAACCTTGCACGTAGACAGAGGCCACCAGGAACACACTCCCCACTCCTGACCCGGGTGAGGGCGAAAAATGAAATTTCCCGATCAATGCCAGTTATGCCCACAGTTTTGCACAGTCTGTTCACCTCAAACCTTCCAGCTAGACAGAATCACCAAGACCACCCGCCACCGTGGGGCGAAAAAACGAAAATTCCCAATCAATGCCAATTTGTCAACTAGTGTCACCAACATACACGTCTGGCCGGGCTATGAATGGGGTATTTTAAAAATATTCTGTAAAGAGCTTAAAGTGATCAAAACATTTTAGCTTTAATGATCCGAATAAAACAAAATAACAACGGTCAACATTAACAAATTACATTAAATAATTTCAGGAATGTCACTCAAGCAGCAGACTTTGCTAGGCAGATCATACATGCTTAGCTCTAACAGAAAAATACTAATGATATCGATGCCCACAAAATGTCCATTTGCGAGGTCCGTCTCTTAAATCAATGTTCAGAACTTCTGACGCACTGTCTAATACAAGTAACTAAAAGCAACATCGTGCATTCCTCTGATCTGCATGAAATAAATTGACAATTTAAAAACAAACACTGAAATATCGGGTATAATAATAATAATAATACAAATCTTATCAAAAGTGTTCTGCAGTTACAAGTAAGAAGTCAAGTATCGAAAAGTCCAAATAAAACAAATGTAACAAAAGAGCACACCAAATGACAGGTGCGTTGTTCTGTTAGTGGCGTCACCACTTTTCCAAGCGTCACCACTCTTCCAAACATCACCACTTTTTCAAGCATCACCACTCTTCCAAGCGTCACCACTTTTCCAAGCGTCACCACTTTTCCACGCGTCACCACTTTTCCAAGCATCACCACTTTTCCATGCGTCACCACTTTTCCAAGTATCACCACTCTCCCCAGGTCCTCTACTGGTGTGATGCTTCGTCTTCCATGGCTCGGGAGGATGTACCTCGGTTTACATACGCATTCTGGGCCACGACATCGGGACAGTTCATCCTTCTTTGAGCTCTCACCTGCAGCAGCAACGGCCACATGAAACATAAAAAAAAATGCCAAGATATTATTATAAATATTCCTAATGAATAAATACAGTGTGGACTCATTTACTAGCTCCCAATTTACACACCATTCTGTGGCTGGCCCTAGAACCTGGAATGGGCTCCCTATTGCACTCCGCCTTGTGCCTAGAGGTCACAGCACTATGTTTCTTTCTCACTTTAAAAACTGTTTTATTTAGCCGTTGTTCGACAGGGAGCGCTTCTGAGTAGATTACCTTGAAGGTGCGCTATATAAAAGGTCAATAATAATAATAATTCTGATTAACACTGTGGTGATATTGCTCTCGGAGCAATTGACACCCGTACTGGTTAGCGTGCTCTACAGTATAAGTTAAATGGTAGAAATGACCAACAATGTATGCAAGTCTCACTCCAAAGTCTTGGAAGTGGACCACTGACCATGATAGACCCTCAATCTATCAAAGTACATGTACTTCTAAACGACGGCGCTAACTAGTATTGACTTTTCTTAGCAGTATCCCATTCACATGCGGCATGGTCGAACGCGCCCAATCTATATAGCTCAATGTATCCATGGGAAAGTTGCTTTTGTGATATTCAAAATGGACAGCATTTGCTGTATAGATTTACTGTCAGAATACATTGATACTTCTTGCATTGATAAACCAATCATCTGTTGTCTGACAGATTCTGCAAGTATCTTAATTCTCTAAAAAAAACTCCAACATAACTACATTACACATTACAATGCTTGCGATCACAATGCGACAACATTGTGGTATTGTCCAGTGGCGTAAAACGGAAATTGTTGATTCACTCTACATCCCAAAAGGAAAAAATGAGAAAATTCCACTGCAATAATTTAGACATCTTCCATGGGAAAGAGCAAAACTTGGCTTTAAATCTGATTTGACTTCTTTGTTATATTAAAATGCTGACTGAAAGTAGGACAGGAAAAAGCCTGTCTTTGCCATCCCACAAACAAAGCTTTCCTTTCAATGCTAAGGAACAACAAGATTTGCGTAAATTATCATATTTACAGAAGAGCATGCTCATTGCTCACCTTCGACTGTCCTTTGAGCAGACCTCTGCTGTCCCGTTTCTGCATTGCCCCAGCACCCTTGCCAGCCTCCTCCTCCTCTTCTCCTTCACATTCCTCATCCAACTGCATGACTGTTCGGCCACTGCTTTTCGCCTCGCTCTGCAACCATAAACACAACTCGTAACATTTCCCAGGAAACCTCTTCTTCCGTCAGTGTTGTCATAACACTGTAAATGTAATTGAACATTTATATAGCGCCGCTCACAGATTCAGTAGCGCTCCTGACCCTAACGAATAGTCTAGTCTTCAGGCGTTTCCAAAACAAAGGGAGAGAGACTAAGAAGCTCAAGACGTGTCGTCGCAGCTACACTATAAATGTAAGGCATCCATTGACAGAAGTCATGATAATATCACCAGATATCTCAAAGATGTAACCTATCACAAGAGCTCTCTAAGAGTGTAATCTATCCACAAAAAACTATCATAAAACACCATTCAGAGGTATCATCACAAGAACAGCAACATCATGCATTTCCTGGGAAATCATTCAAAGGCATTGTGCGTCATTCTCATGATTTGAGTCTGGTATAATATGCTGTCGTCAGTCAGTTCTGAATAGAATCGGCTGCTGATCACAACAAAACCAGCCAGAAGCAAGTCAACATCTGAGAAAATCAGAGCAGGATAGATTCAGAATGTTTCAGATTCAGAATGTTTCAGATTCAATTCGTCCAATTCAGAGCAAGACAGATTCAGTCTCTCTCTCTATGCCTTGCACCGTGTGTATTTTGTCAGTCATAATGTATTAGGTTCACTAAATCACCACTGCACTCACACGATACTAAATATCATTTGCATGATGCCAACAGCCAGCAACATATGCATATGGCACATCACAGACAAACTACCGTAGATCACCAATTAAGTGTTTCTCTCAAAGAAAAACACTTCAAAATTAATTCCTGAAAGTTTACTAATGGAAATCTTTATCACATCTTGCATCAATTGATTTAATTGCATCGTCCTAATAGCTTGAGTAGACAGTTGACGCAAGTAACTTCCAGATTTAATTCTAATTCTAGGAACTGATCATCAAGTTTACCATCTGCTGAACTAGAAGTGCGTCTGACAATGGAGCGGAACGTGAGCTGTACGCCTTGTACTGATTCAGTCGAACAGTATCATCCCTAGAACACAAGTAACAGAACGATGATCAATGCTACATATGTAATGTCTCTGTTCTAACTTATGACATCAACAGCACTTATCAAAGACATACTGCTATATGGGCAGTCTTTTTTTCTTTGTTCGTGGATGGGCTGGGAGCGCCTCTGAGTAGTTTCTTGAAGGGGCGCTATATAAATGCTCTGAATGAATGAATGAATAAACATGAAGTAATTAATTCTGATCATATAAATCAATTAATCCATAGATCCAGTCATACGAAGAAACCGCCAGAATATAAAATAAGCCTATTCAAATCAATGCAGACCTGCACATTCAATCAAATCAATCATAAGACTGATTGAAAGCACACCCAACAATCAAAACCAATCACTCTCAAGTGAAAAGAGATGCCAAGGAGAAATGAGAAAACTACATGAAACTTAAAAACAATCTAAATCAACCAGTCCAACATTAGCCCTGCTCAAAACAAAACAAAACATTCAACAGTCAAATAATAAATCGTCTAGCGATCCATTAACCCATTACTGGCCAGAGTGCAGTAAATGGTATGGTAAATCCAATACACTCGGTCAGAAAAGGGTTAATCCAAAAAATGATCAATTAATAGGTCACCGGCTCATTCACTCAGTTAACCATTCATTCACCTAACAAGTATTTTCAATCCCCGATCAACTGATTTGTTAACTGATCCATCAATTCATTCATTCATTTAAACCAGGGGTGTAAAAGAGGTGGCCCGCGGGCCATTTCTGGCATGCCGACGATTTTTTCTGGCCCGCGGAGCCTTCCCTGAAGATCACAAAATTATTTTAAATGTTTTCAAAATTTAATAAGAAGCAAATATTGGAATTGAATCAAGATACTTTCATGATATTTGGACTTTTCTGGGGACCAAGCCCGGAGCTCCCTCTCAGATCACTACCCAATTTTGCTCAGGAACTTCGACACCCTGGCCAGCCACTTGTTAGAAGATGTTCACACTGGCCCGCCACTAAAAAAGGTTTGACACCCTTGATTTAAACATTTAAATTCATTAAACAACTCGTAGTACAGCTCAAAATAATTAATCGAACACTTGACTACTTACACGTTACGATAGAACATGCGTTGGTACATGTGGGTACTTAGTCGTGCAGGTGTGTAGTCGCCTTCAATCGCCAGAGCAGACGACTGTTGAAGAGCATGTGCGCTTAACATCGGCATGTTCATATCTGATAAAATACAATATTTACAAATTCATCAATACAACAAATTTTCAACGTCACTGCACCAATTTTGTACTAAAGTGGCTGAGGTTTATTTAGAGAACGTTAAACGATGCCAACAATAGCATACATATAGATCTAATTATTTGTGTGAATTCCATACTGTTATGCTTCTTCACCAGAGTGCTATTTGGCAGCTGGTTACAATTAAAGAACATACTTAAGTTACTTACTTACTCATGCAGCTCCTTTACACTTCAAAGAGATCCTCATCAATTCAAATGAGTTGTAAAATACATGCAACCTCCTTTAAACACTGTCTAAAGTTGAGAGTCACATAATTGACCATCTTAACCCTTAGAACCCGAAAACCGGCCCGTTATCCATAGTGTTACGGAAGCTCCGGATTCAAAGGGTTAAGCCCCTACACAAGTCTACAGCATATCATAATTTGTCCTTAAATGAATAGTTTGGTCTTTCAATTGTACCATTACTCATAATAAAATTGACAACTCACACTTTTCTGCCTGTCCTCTTTCTTTTGTGATGGGTTTAGTTTGTGTGAGCACACGCACAGCCCTAGCACCTTCGAGGTCGACATAACAGATCTGGACTTGGAACGGCAGTTCATCAGAATCGTTCACCGGGGGAGGAACAGGGGCACGAGGAGGAGGGAGTCGGGGTGGCTTCTGCTCATCTGCGGAAGCCCCACTGCCGCCTGCTGCTTCGGCATCTTGGTCCTCAGCTTTTTCCACGACTAAAATACAAATTCCAATCAGTGGTAGAAAGGTGAAGGTGGCAGAGTTATTTACTTGCCTCTATCAAAAATCCTTAGAAGCTTGGTCGGTTGGTCCCAGATCAAATGTAAAAAATGACTCTCAGCACTCTATTGATACATGGCAAACCTGTACAATAACAATTCTAAGCGACACAATTAACATTCAGAGTGGAATTCAGTCACTTTAAAATAGTCCTGACTTTTTCAGAAACCCTCACATTTTTAGCACTACCGATTCCACAAGTCATCTTAAAATGAAAACACACTCTACACAAAAATGCCTCAACATCAAAAACCAGTTTACAGGACAACTTGGTGACATTGCATCAAATTGCAAAGTCCTTTGCATTTAGTAGCATTAGCCTTTATTACATGTTGCTTACACATTCGAGCAGTGTTGTGCATATACACTCTGGTAGATAAGAATAATTCTGAGTTGGAAATAGAACAACTCTATATGGGTGGACGTGCTTTGTAGGCTGCTATTGGCGCCGTGTATTGCAGGCTGTCTGTTCTGTTAGTACGGTACTTAGTTAAGATTTATGTCTTAGATGCTATTTGTGTTCTTGTGAATTATTTCAAATTTTTTGCATAACTGTACACTGTAACTGGTTGCGGTCTGTCAACCGGATTGTTCAATAAAGAATATTATTATTATTACCTCGTATATGCATTTAATAAATCCATTAATTTCTTTACATATGAATCCTCACCCTTCATGGCTTCATGCTTTGAGCCCAATCGTCTGGTACCATACTCGAACGTGATTTCCGTTCCTTTAGTTACATTTCCGACTTCCATGACGGATCGACTTGACTTGTCAGCCTCATGACGTATGTACCTGACAAGCACATTGCAGACGTTTAAAGAAGTCCTTTAACATGTCTTTGTGCAATTTTGTAAGCAGACATTCGTCAAAATATTAAAAGATTACTATAAGCCAGTGGTATGACTTATAATCCATTCCCCTAATACTTTCTAATTAAGTATGTAAACCCATCAGTCAATCTTAAAGTGAAGAAGTTCAGCTTAAGGCCTCTCTACTTTCTGAGGAATTTTCATGTGACACAAACAAGAATGACTATATCACAGCAATGCTGATTTTACATTTCAAATGGGTCAATGGTGTTTTAAACTACTGGCGAAATAGCTGTGGAAATGTTGGAAGCATTAATGTAATATTCCTGATGCAGCCATGAAAAGTATATTGCATAAACCTGTGCGCAAGAATACACTACTTGATCATAAATGGCATGCAATACATGATCAGTCACAAATTTTCCAGTATCGACAATAAGGACCTAACAGAAAATGACTACGGTAATAGCGTTGCCAATTTCAGTGATTCTAGATTTCAAAATGAACCTCTCATTGACAATTTAAAAAAAACTGAATTTGCAATGATACAACACATTTACGGTAAATTAATTTATTAATTCATGAATTCGAAAAGCAATGCATTGCACTGATTGCAGATTGTTGGGCCATATGCAATAACACATCACAGCGGCCTTTCTGGACTACGCGAAGTATAATCTCTTTCAAGCAATCAACATCAATCAGGAAGTGACGGCATACAGTCTTGGCTGCAATTTGAAGTGGATTCTTGTAGACAAGAGTCACCACCTTCATAAATCCTTTTGCAAACATGCAGCCAGTGCAGATCATAAAGCAAACAGGTTTGAACTGACGAGAGATTGCTGGCCATTCTTTCTGGAGTTGGGTGACAGCAATGATCGTGTTTGAGCAGGCACAGAATAGATTAGTATTTTTTATAAAGAGAGAACGACCACACCTTCTTTCATTGTCAGTTCACCTATTGTTAATGACTCATAATTGGATCACCATTGATGATAAAGGAACTAACATTGACTTTGCTGGAGCTGGCTGATTGTAACCACGTTCATTGTTCAATATCTTTAAACAATGATTCTGCACAATCTATTTCCTCATGCAGACTCTTCAAAGTGCGCAGTGAATGGTGGAGCATCCAAAGCAGGGATGATATTTAGAAATTAAAATATTGAAGTCCCTAATGTTGAGCCACTTTGAGTGTTTGTCATTATTGTCATACTTGAAACTCAAGGTCGTCTACACCATAAAGAATTCGGATGACAGAAAAGTCGAATGCACTCACAGGCCCTTATGAACGATGAACGTTGCAACGACTCGAGTTGCGATGATCGGATCAGCCAAAATATTTCCAAACTCTTGTGTCAACTTCATTGGATCAACAGTATTTACCTTGGTTTAAAAAATCATCGTACAAAGTCAGATTCATAATGTATAAGTTTTTATTCAGTAAACAAAAATGCTTGAAGCTAAAAAATAAATACATGAATATTAGAGACACCCAGAAGCCCATGCACTCAACTATATAATTTAAAGGACTGAACCTGCACCATGGTCGCACAATGCACAATTCACAAACCCAGCCAAAGAACCACAATGACAGCTATTTCAGGCAGACTGTTGAAAAGATGACCTCACAAAGAATGGGTGGACAATATAACTGAATGGTGTGGAACATCGCCACAAGAACTGACACACTTCACAATAGAGAGGCAGCAGTGGAGACAAGTGGTGAACACCAATTGGTGCTGAACCTATGGCTTATGATAATGATGATGACACTGTTGAACAAGTCTTGGGCTTATGGCAATACAGTTCAACACAGTTGTTTTTACCTACAAAGCCATGGGTATGAATTATTCGAGCGACAGTTGAGTTATCAATCAGCAAACATGCAGAATAACAATTTCCTTAGTTTCTAGAGGTCAATAGAACGACTGTGCTGGACATTAAGGTAATCTGGAGGATTTTCCATATTGTGGTTTCGTGGTCAAAGAGATTGCTTAAATAACTGACAGTAAATTATGCCTAATTTCATGTTATGATTCATCAAGGTCTCTGGACAATTGAATAATCATGGGACAAAATGAATGATATGCTGCAACTCATTCACCATGGGATATGACTCACATTTTATGAAATTTGACACCTCCTATGATGAAGCAAGTTAAAAAGATTCACAAGCCTTAAAAATTTATGCTGGTTGTTTAGATGAAATCACGCATGTTCAGCACACTCTCCATAATATCTCACATGTTAACTACTCTGAGTCACTCCCATCACACAGAGTTGAACCTATTAATGTGAACACCAACCTGACCACCAGTTTGACTGGCCACTCTTCCAAGTTCAACCAGCTTACATTCCGTTCCTGCGATTGTCAGAACTGACACCGAGACCCTGTCAGAATAAAATGAAAATATAAAAATTCTCATCACAAGTCTAATTATGAATACCATTGCCTCATCACTGAAACTCAAAAGACCAACCACTGCTGCCATCTGTCTAACTGCTCGAGCAACCCAAAGTCCAAACTCAAACATTTATTAGTACCACCATCTAATCTTAAGTAATCATTCAATTATAACAGGGCTGTTTTTAAGGAATTTTTAGAACTGCACAACCCCTTCTTTTCCTTCCCATCCTCCATGGTAAATTACTTCCAATCGGAGGACAATGACAATTTTTTGCTAGTTTTAACAGTACAGAAGTGCTTATAACTACAACTGCTCAAGTCCAAAACATGTATAAGCAAATGTCTCTGGGCAGCCATCAACATCTACAACACAACCTCAACATGACAAAGGCAATAGAATAGAGATGTAATTAAACCGATTGCTTAAACTCACCCCTTGCTCTTGGCAACTTCTGAGATTTTCTGATAGAACGCCGCTGCCGTCTCGAATTCGTCTGTCGTGCACAGGTTATCCAAACTGCCCAAACCCACGTTTGCCATTCCATCAGTACATATGATGACCTTCGACCCCGGAACCTGACAAGCGATCATCACCGACACAAGAAGTGCTGGACCAAGTGCAGTTTGCCCACCTTCCTCCAATCTGTCCCAAAACATAACCTCTCCTTATCGTTGAAGTTCACTCGATTTTGTGTTGCTAATTGTGTTAAAATATTTATAAAGCTTCTTGTTAAGCATTACAAACATTAAAATTTTTATAAAACATGCATAGAGATTTGTGTGTAAGTACACATTGTTTACTTTCATTTCTATATACATTTCAATTAATTAATATATTTGGCATGTGTACTACTCTTCTACATTTGGATATACATTTCAATTAATAAAATATTTGGCATGAGTAATACACTTCTACATTTAGAGACAACCAAAAACATTGTATTGTTTCAGATTAATTAAGTATTTTAAGCTTCATGATAATTCTTCAACCTTGCACCATCTGTAAATTAATGCCATTTTATCTATTCCTAATATTTGGTCACTTCCGCTAATTTTAGCAACATTTTAAATAGCAACTTCAAACTGCTTGCATCATCTTTGACATGATCTAGGTTTTTCCTTATTCAACAAAACCGAAAACCAACTCAAAAATCTTTTTTCCGAGCGTGTCACGAGACGCTGCGATGCTCGACGGTAGGTCGACGTCTGATCCAACTTTCGTCAGTTCATCCACGTTAAACAGCTTTTCTCCGGCAATGGTCAGCGGAAGTCCTGAACCATCGCCTAAGACGGTCACCTAGAAGCGAGAGGATACTATCAACCAGAAGCAGAGATGATTATATTTTTAGTTTGTATGTGCACTTGTTATAGCTCCCCTTCAAGCTCTCTCTACTCAGAGGCACTCCCGACTGCAGAGCGGACACTGCATCTGAGTTTCACGCAGAAGCGCTGAGCAATTATGAGTGAAGGACTTGCCCAAGGTCCTTATGCGGCGAGGTGGATTCGAACCTTGAACTTTCTGACTCCAAGGCAACGACGCCACTGCTACACCACCGCGCCCTACTGTATGTCTCTTTCGCATAAACATCACTGTTTCAACTCTCTCATGAAAGTTGCCTGAAATCAGTTTCTTCATCATTGACCAATTTATATGTAGATCTGCAATGTAGGTTGAAGAACAATGCTATTTAGGTTAACTAAAACTGAAACTGAAAGTAATTTGAAACTTAAATAACACCAGTTGATAGTACATGCAGACCAGAAACAGTGCATAAATTATATGTGCAGTGCTGTGGAAATAGGCGCATAATTTGTGGAAGCTTGGCAGAATCTATTGCACAACATTTCTGACTTTCAAACATCAGTTTTAACTCTTAACCAATCAACATGTAGCATATGGTATGGGAAATCTTATACCCTCAGTTGGTAAAGGGTTAAGGATATTCCATTCCTGACAACAGACTAGAACAATTGTTAGAAATATATTAAAGAAAGTAACAATGACTAATGAGCGGCTGGCTCGGTTGACTCCTTCAAATCTGGACTCGTTTATTCCTCAAGGCCTATCCTGCTGTTTAGTTTAGTATGTGAGGCGCCCTTGTAACAGCATGGCTGTGTTACAGCGCCATAGAAATCGTCATTGTTATTATTACTATTATAATGACATAGCCGATACCTCGCTGTTGAACGTGACGAGGGCGATGCGACGGTTGGGATGATCCTGCGACAGTTCCTGCAGTTGGTTGTCAACCGCCGCCTGAAGACCCTGCAGACGGGTGACATACGTGACATCGTGTCTCTGCCCCCTCAGCCACTGGTCCTCGTTTTCTGTGTTCAACGAACTAAATCGTTCCGCATGGTTGCCTTTCAAGCGCATCTTACCGGGAACCTACATTCATCAAAAGACCACTATTCAAATGATGATCATATCTCAACTAATGCAATCAAAATATATATATACTAACCATTATAATCATCATCATTATTGTTATTATTATTATTATTGTTATTAAGAAAATTTGCAACATGCAAAGTGTCATTTAAATGTGAATCTGAGGCATAGATTCATTACCTCTCCGTGCTCGCACACAATTTAAGATCCTCACTCTGATCATAAAGGCTCAAAGGGGTCTTGCCCCAAAATATCTCACTAATGTTTTACTTCGTCCTCACTCAGCTTCCTCCCACCGTCCACTTCGTTCATCCAACAGATTTTACCTCTTGGTTCCTTGGTCTAGAACTGCTATGGCTCAGTCTCGATCATTTGTCTCAATTGGTCCTTCTCTTTGGAATGCCCTTTCTCCTTCTGTTCGCTCTACACTTCTGTCTGGTAGTCTCTCCTCTGCTTTGTCTCTTCTCAAAACCTGTTTCTTCTCGCTGGGCCTTGCGCACTGGGAGCGCCTCTGAACGGTTCACCCTACTAGAGGCGCTTTATAAATGTTTAAATACAATACAATACCAATCATTTACACAGCTTACAAAAAAACATGTATGCACATTCCTACACAACATTTAGACAGATTAGCCTTATGGGACCTTTTACTCAAACCTACTCAAGTTGTAAATAACTCTATCCACACTACCATACCATACATCTATACTACACAAGGCATTGACATAAATAGTGACTGTCCATATAATTACATTCATAATTCATACTTGGCCATAAAGATATAAATATGTTTTACTTTCACAACCATGGCCAAGTAAATAGTTACACATTTAAAATTATGCAAGCTCAAAATAGGTCAACATATTCTATAGCAAACGTCAGGTCAACATGTTCTCAGCCATTCGCAAATGTAAACATCCAATGTGATCAATGTACAAGGAAAAAAATAACACATTACCAGATAATCCTCTTGGTTCCTTTTGCTCGTACTGCTACCATGAAGAAATGAGCCTTTTCTGTGGTTGGTCTGGCGGTCTGGAATGGCCTTCCTTTTGAGCTACGCCTACACCCTGGGACTCTACCACGATCATTCCTTACTAAGCTTAAAACTGTTCTCTTTGGGTGCGCTGTAGTCGGGAGCGCCTCTGAGTAGTTTTTTTCACTTGAAGGAGCACTATATAAATGTCCGAATGAATGACATCTGGTAATAAACCATAAAAAATATTGGAGGCCAGATTCTTACTTCTTGACTGACGCACATGCTGCCAGATACGTCGACGCAGAATACAACGAGAGACTCATCGATTCCAGATCTACCACTTGCTGTCGTCACCGGAGCTGGTTCTACCATGTACGTCACGTCTGGCTGAGTTGGCATCTCCTCTGCCACCAAATCAACCGTGTTCAACACGCCACAGAATTCGCAGATCCAGAGCTGGAATATAGCAAAATATCAGCATTGCAGCAATCTTCATTAATGTTTCAGTTCTAACACTATCCATTACAGGTGTAGCATGACTTTTAAGATTAATAAACACATCACAATTCCTCTACAAACATTGCTCTGAGTGCAACCTATTCAAGAATTATCCATGGAAAACAACTGTACACAGCTCAAACAGTCTTTTTTCTAGTTATAACTACAGTGGTGAATAATACCTTCATTAGTTTCTTGTACAAAAGGTGTGTACATATAAATGTCCAAATAAAGGTACACCCTGCAATCAAAAAGTTACAATACCCAACAACAGTGTAACTTGAGTTGCTACAAGTGTTTACAAGAACTTGCTCGTCTTTCTAAGATGGTTTATACAGATACAGTATTGCATCAAATTGACTAATAAATGTTGCTTGTGATTTATTTATTTATTTATTTATTTATTTCGAGAATTTTATATAGCGCATCCTCAACGTAGGCTACTCAGAAGCGCTCCCGGCCCACCCATGGCTAAATAAGACAGGTTTTTTCTGATACGTACATCATTGTCGCCTTCCTTTGTCAGTTTGCTGATGTGAGACAACATGGCTTGGCATCCGGTGCAGGTGACAGGGTCACCGGTGTGCATGTTCGATGGAGATGTCAGCTGGTCAAATTTTATGGACACAACGTTTGTGTCAGCACGGCGCCATTTCTTGGCAATTGGACCTCGTGGCTTCAGGTGATGGCCACCAACATCACTACCGGAATCAGCAGCATAATCTGAAAAGTAAACAAACATCTGTACAGTCCATACACATCAATTGCCCCCCCCCCCAAAAAAACCCAAAAAAACAAAGAGTACAGATTACACATTGCTCTTGGTCAATGAAGGTACAAGTGATAATTATGAAAGGCAGCACTGCATTAGTAAACAACAGTAACCCCATTCATCTGACTGATGCGATTTACATGAAATATGAAGAGCAAGGACATTCTAGGGGTTGAACGCACTGGGAGCGCTTCTGAAAGGCTCTTGCTGCGAGAAGCGCCTTATAAATGGTCAGATACAATAACAATACATTAATTCATAACAGCATCATAAAAGCTTGATCAAGAAAGTGAAGAATGAAGATAATTGAAGAGCTTTGTTCAACAATACAGAACTGATGATAAAAGAAAGCTCAACAGACATTGTTTACAAGACAGCAAAGCCTTAGTTCTTTATCGAGAGTAATGTTCTGGCATCTCGTACAAAGATGGAGAATACGACACATGGAAAAGGTTGGCAAATTATCAATTTTGCCTCTCCTCACTAGTGTAGCTTTCTTTCATTCATTCATTCGGACATTATATAGCGCTCCTTCAAGTAAAAAAAAATACTCAGAGGCGCTCCCGACTCCAGCGTGCCTAAAAAGAACAGTCTTAAGTTTAGTAAGGAACGATCCTGGTAGAGTCCCAAAATGTAGGCGTAGCTCAAAAGGAATGCGATTCCAGACCACCTGAACACTGTTCTTCCCAAACCTGTTATCTACCGTTCGCATGGCTTTGCTACTATACCTGAAGATGAAGACCCACACGCAGGCGCTGAAGTCAATCTCATCCAGTGATGGACCTTTGGTGGGGGTGGTGCCACTGCTGATGATGCAGACTTCTTTGACGACTTTGATTTGAATAACGAACCAATGGACCGTGAAATAGCTGCAGCTGAACGCAAACAATTTATTCATTCATTAACTCAGCTAAAGTTACATAGCTTATTTTTATTTCTTGCATTTAAAAAATAATATTAGTAATTACATTTCTGTTGACATCTTGGCAGGGGAAGATAGAAACACACCATTATTTTCTGCATTTATAAGCGCTGGTCAATTCACAGGAAGTCTGTGGTTGCGGAATTCAAGGACATGAGGAACTACAGACATTTTAGGTGTCTCATCACTCCAATGTTACATACTACTTCTTAACCCATTCCCGCCGGAATTGTTCCGATACCTATTGGGTTAATCAGGTCACCACGACCCGATCTGTTGGGAAAGGGTTAACTAAATGCTGCCAAAGAGCAAAGCAAGACAATTAGCTCTAATAAAAGTACATCATAACTTCTGTATACATGTAGTTAATATCACAAAACAAGATCTGCTGCCAATATCCAAGTTGAAAAATTTCAGTGTAATGATTTTTCTACTCGTTACATTGTGGAAAGTTTTGGGGGACAAATAAAAGTATGCATTGAAAGACCATTGTTTGCAGTGCATGGAGTCAGAGACCTGCTGCCCAGCTTTGAGGAAATTTATAATGTCTACAACTGGAAGGATGTTCGACTTGATAAAACTTTCAGCAACCGTTGGAAGCACAAAGAGAAACTCATGCACGTCAAGCTAACAAATGAGTTGCTTTTTATTACGTTTAAAACCTATTAAAGATTTATTAAGTCAATTTTACCAGACGACACGGCTGCACTTCCAATGCTTCTGTCGGCATCTTGTGAAGCAGCGGCCGGTACAACATCCAAAGTATCTGAATGTCCAGAGCCACGTGCTGCAAATCCCTCAGGAACGCTGTTGAAATCAGACACCAAAGGCTCAAGGCCAACAACAAGAACATACCGGAGTACTAAGATCAAGACTGCAAAGTTCAAGACCAAGACCACAGTTTGGCACAATTGCAGTATCAGGGACCGAAGCATGTCATAGTATCTTTGGACTTAATCTAATGATGATACTAACCCTAAAAATAACCATAACCAGCCTTCATGATGTCAAACCTTACCCTAACCGACACTCACGGTCTCCCGATACTGCAATTACGCCCACAGTTTTCCAGTCTCGTGACCAAGACAATGGCCTCGAGACCGCATCACCGAGGAGTGGTCCCATGTAAATCACTGTAATTTCTATGGCAATATTTATATGTGCAAGCTTGTTAATTGTGTATTCTCTCATTTTATTGCGATGTAGATAAATCTGCAGGATAGTACAAAAAATGTTTTAAATACATGAAAATGCCTGTCTATTAGTTTATCAGTGTTTTTCAGCACTGTCAAAGGGTTAAATTTAAATGTCTTTAACAGCCTAAGCGTCTGCCTGTCTATTTATCTACCCTGACGCTTTTGTGGGCGCTGAGAAATTCTCGAAGATTTACACTACATTACATAGTCTCCCTCTTTCCACGCACTACCATCAATCAACCTAAGTAGCTCTATCGATTTCATTCACTTTTTGTAGTTTCACTGCGCTTATCAGTTTGTAAGAAGCTGATTAGATCGCGCACGCATTACAGGCTATTGGCGACAGTACAGAAGTTTTTCTTTAGGCAAGTAAATTTATTACAAACCACGCTGCGTATTCGCCTTCGTATTCGTCTTCCGACACTTCTTCCTCCTCTGAATCCGAGTAAGTGTAGACGTATTTTGAACCGAATTCCATAACTACGAATATTATCTCAAATGTTTTCTTTTTATAATTATCAAAACAACGATCTCTGATATAAAGGCTTTAAACCGGAAAACGAAAATAAAACTCGCTCTACTCTAAGACATTCCTCGTCTCCTCTTTCTGTAAACAAACAAGCGCTAATGTAATTGCAAGCGCTTGCTCGTTTAACCTAATTAATTGCTTACGCTATATATTTTCAGCGCTGGCTTTGCAGATAGGGAAATGTTGCACGAGGTGCACGCGGAATGCCAGCGTAAGTTTTCAACACAGTTTAAATAGCAAATATTGTTATTTTATACTGTGGTTTTAGTGTCATTAGAATATAATTGTGCGGACTATTATAGACAGAGCCTATCTTAAAGTTTACTCGAATGTTTAGCTAGCTTTGGTTGATTATCTTGTGAAGATGCTGGTTCCTGCCAATGTTTCCTCTAAGGAATTTTAGAACTGCACAACCTCTATAAAATAAGTTTGTTTGTTTGTATGTGCACTTGTTATAGCGCCCCTTCGAGCTCTCTGTACTCAGAGGCGCTCCCGATGCAGAGCGGACACTGCATCGGAGTTTCACGCCGAAGCGCTGAGCAATTGTAAGTGAATGACTTGCCCAAGGTCCTTACGCGGGGAGGTGGATTCGAACCTCGGACCTTCCGGCTCCAAGGCAACGACGCCACCACTAGACCACCGCGCCCCACAAGTCTTTCACTTTAATCCTAAATTATTCACAATCATATGGCATAATGGCAACGACCTTTCACAATTTTTAACTGCATATAAGTGCTTATAAAACTGCACAAATCCATTTAGAACATTTTTGGATAGAACCTGGTCCCAGGTAGGCCTAGAACCTGGTCCCAGGTAGAACTGCATGATAAAAATGTTCTGGTTCCCGTTTCTTCGTTTTGTTGGGCACTGTTCATTTCGAGGCTACTATTCTAGTTTAAATAATAATAGTCGTTTTGTTTAAAATTATTAAAGCGATTTTAAGAGAAGAGTTCCAGCAAAGTATTAATAAAATGTTATTCTTTACTCGCTTTCGCACAGGTAACGCCAGATGTCGCTAAACGTTAGACTTTGGAAATGTGACATCATATTAAAGCATGCGCGACACGAAACAGATATATACTCAGTGGTTCATCGATGCGTATCGATAACATGGCGATTTCGGATTCGTGGATAAACGGATTTCTATGCTGAACATGATGTTAAAATACCATCGAACTTTGTTAACATCGATCTGAAATGACTCTGCAGGTATAGAACTATGGGTCATTGTATAAAGAACACTTACGATTTGTTTGGGGATGAAATTTGATGCAAACATAATGATAGGCCTACGACTTTTCAGGGGTGTGGTTTCTGGGAAGGGCGCTCGTTGTACCATTGGCTATATGATAGAATTTGAAGTTTATTACGCCAATGGTCTGCTTGGATTGTGCTGGCATGTTTTGGGCTTATCTGTTGTCAAATGTTGTGCTTTAAAGTTCCACGGCAACGCTTGAATTTTCTTGTATTACCATTTACCACTCAAGGACAGCAAATGACGACTATTATGATTATGTGCGTGCAGATCCGTATTCGACTATTCGTAGGCACTTGTTCTGGAACAGGTTAAATGCGCGTGCTTTTGAAAATTTGAACACATAAGAATTCAAATCAATAGAGTACAAAGTCTTGGCAAAATAGTCGTGTTTTTATATCTTGATTACGAAGTCCAACTCTGTTCTTTTAAATGTAAGTTGCTTCTATATCACCATCCAGTATTCATTGTCTTCTGGAAGACAATATGTGTCTCGAAAACTACCCTGGAAGAGTATATGACAGGTATTTGTTGCCTGCTGGCCACTACGGAATTGAGATATTCCATAATCGATGGTCTCTGTTGTGCCAAGGACTCTAATTTCTCTGTCTCCACTGGGGGGGGGGGGGAGGAGTTGAGGTTCTCTTACCAAAGAACCTTTTCAGGAACCAACATCTTGTAATATTGTAGAATCTCAGAACTTTGCATGCTTATTGTTAATAGTTTGTTATTGTTCTGATGTTTCAGATGTTTTAAACTATGACAAAGTATCTAGTGTTTGTTTGGCTCAGTGTTCAGATTCTGCACTTATGTCACTTTACTGGTAAGATCCATCGCTAATTATGCAGTTCTGTGTGTAATCAGTACGCATCTTTTTTGATCGGTTAGCTCAAATAGTTTTGATTCTTTGTATGGCACAGTTAAATTGATATGAAATCAAAAGACTTATTAAATAAATTTGTTTGCCTAGAGTTTTGAATTAAATAGTATGTTTTGGCAATCACAAAGGTGTGTGTTTGTGTGTGCACATGCGTGCGTGCATGTGTGTACGTATATTGCTCACATTAGGGTGGTTGTATCTCTAATAGAAAATTTTCAACTTAAGATCTCATATTTCTCCAACCCGCCATTCCGTGCCACTTGGTTTAAAACCTATGTAGCCCAAAAATTATCAGAATTAAAAAATATTTAGGACTTGCGCAACGTCGTTGAAGTTTTATATTTTACAAATAATTGTCGTAATTTTGAGCATATATTTACTTCAAAGTCTTAGAATTATAGTTTTCTGACAAAAATACTTTATGATTTTTACTTAGGCACAGCTGAAATGTATATTCTACAATGTTTTTGTCATCAGTGATTGCTAATTATCTATTTTATGAGCATTTTAGCGGTAATTGACAAGTGAGGGAATTCCTGCGAAAAATGATCTATTCTGTCCAATGTTATGATCTTTTATTAGTTACATTCCAAGTCATCAATGCACTACCGTACACAATACACATAGTCTTACATACATTAGGCCTAATATTATATCTTAGGCTGTATAGTAGCCTATCTCGTGCATTGTAGAATTTATCATGTGTTAGGCCCTATAAGCTTACAGTGTTATGATGCAACGGTTCTATGTAATTGTTTGTGTTCCAAACAACAATATCCTTGCTATCCCTTCCTGTTCGACCTGTTGTATCGGCTTACAGACATGTTCTTATCTTCACCACTTGAACATGCTTTGCTTGTTCATTGCTGAACTTGTTTCCAACAACGCCATGCATAATTATTATTAACATATACAGCATTATAGGGGCATTATTTAAATGTCTGCATCTAAATGTGAGAAGGCGATGCCGATTACAATAGCGTTAGCGGTAATATCGCATGCTAGAGGACAGAGGAGTGCTTCAAAGGTTCCAAGCTCCCATCTTGAAGAGACGTTCTAGCAGAGAACTGCTCAAAGTACTGCTCCATCATCATAAGCGTGAAAAACTTGGCATCAGGGACAGTATCACTCACACTACTAAGCAGCTTCTTTGACAAAGTTCCAACTCAGGAGACTGAGCATATCTGGAAGCTGCAGACCGGCAAGGTTTAAAGAAGCTAGCATCAGCTGAAAACCCCTCAATAACAGTAGCCAAAATGGACGACGAGAGCAATTTACTGCTTGAGGATGTTGCTATTTCAAGACAAGTATTCTCTAGGCTACAGCAACGATTATAGCTAGTCAAAGAGTCTACATATCTCCCGTACGCCTATGTATACAACAGCTCTTCTCCCAACCATTCGCAAAAAGGCCAGATCGACATTATTTCGTGATAAATTCAACCCATGACCTGTTCTGCATCTTGAATTAAACTACTAGATGCACTTTTGGAACACGATCCAGTTAAGCGGTCGGATAAAGCATGAAGACTGCATGAAGAGCTCGACAAGCTGGAGATCCATAAAGGTGATCTAGCTGAGCGAGGTGTCACCCTTCTTCAGCATTTCAATGCCTCAAGTACAAGGAATGAACAACAAAAACAATTTATATCAGAAGTTGTAGAAGAACATCGCAACTCGTTCTCAGCACAAACAAAAGAGAGTGCAGCAAAGTCTTCAAGGTCACATTGACATTGATTAAATACCTAAGCAGCAATAATAATAATTGCGATCTTGATCACCAAAGAGTGTAGTCATTGGTAATCATGTATGCAATAATATAGTCACATTGTATTGAATTCTGATTTGAGGATGCATGGTTTATTACGCTTGCAATTCAAGTTTTCGCTTCTTTGATACATGGTGAAACTTTGATGGTGTTGCGCAAGTCCTAAATATTAATATTTTCTCTCACAACTTTTTGTGTGATGTTTCTGGATGGAATGGCATCAAACGGAAACTTGGAGAACAGTATATTCCAACTTTCATTTCTAACGACCACCCTAGCTCACATGGATATTAATTGTCAGTGATGTGTCAACTGAAGGTGCACTTAATTCTGTCCCAGATAAAATCAGTTTCAGTATGTGTAAGGCAGAAACAGCATGTAGGTGCAAATACATTTGCATTAAATTTAGATTAATTTTTGATAGCATTGTGATTATCATAAATTAAGATTGTTCTGATGAAACTGAATGTACATTATTTGTCCTTTATATGCTTAACTGTTTCATTTTGTTCATTCTTCGTCTGTCTGTCTGGCAGTCTCTCTCGATTTGTCGCTGTCTGTCTCTTTCTCTTGGTTGTATTATATAGGTTTTTCTGCTTTTCGAAAACGAAGCAGCTTGCAAGATTAACCTGATAATTTGATTTGTTTGTATGTGCACTTGTTATAGCGCCCCTTCAAGCTCTCGCTACTCAGAGGCGCTCCCGAATGCAGAGCGGACACTGCATCAGAGTTTCACGCCGAAGCGCTGAGCAATTGTGAATGGAGGACTTGCCCAAGGTTCTTACGCGGCAAGGTGGATTTGAACCTCGAACCTTCCGGCTCCAAGGCAACAACACCACCACTACACCACGGTACCCCACATATTTATGTATGTTATTTTCCATTTTCAGAGGGTGTATCATGTAAGTTTAAGGAGCTGATGCCAACGTCAGCTTATGTGAAAGCCTCCGTAGAGCAGTTGAGATCAGTGGACGGTTGTGTAAGTCATGAGTTGACAGATAAACAACAGGAAATCTACGTTGTTGGTCTGACCAATTGGAATGACACGAAAGATGACGTCTTGGTTATAGATCTGCACCTGCAGCACCTTGCCAGCAACGGTAATTATTTATTTATTTGTTTATTTATTTATTACTGCAATTTGATATTGCGCCCCTTAACACATTGAGTGCCACGTACGTATTAATACGTACTTCAGCCAATCATTTAGCACGGCGTTAGGCAGTCAATGTGTTAAGGGTGACCTACTGAGGAGCAGTGCCATGATTTACCAATCACAAATGAATGACATAATTGATTGAGAGGTGGGGTTCTGCCAGGGACAATTGATCAATTATTATTATTATTATGGGTGCAACTCTTTTCTGTTCATTATGCAGTGATTGTTCAAGTATTTTGCATACAATATATTTTATCTTTATTGATGTTGGCTTCTGGAGATTTTCTGCTGTTGGGCTTTCTCAAGCTTGTCTTTTCTTTCTTGCAGTTATAAGGGGATTAAGGGTGGTATGTGTAAGTGTGCATACACTTGGGTGGTCTGTATCATGATGACAGAAATGTTGCCTTATTGAAATTGTCAGTAGTCACGAACATAAAATGTGAAATTAAGCATAAAAATGAAATTAAAGCCTTCAGTGTCAGTGTTGTGTTGACACTTGGATACAAGAATTTGCATTAATTCTTTGTAGTCCGTATGAATGAACGTAGCATGCAGTTTCTATATCTATAATTCCTCTGAATGACTCAAGCTGTTGCTCTTTTCTTCGTGATGCCCAGTCTTTTCATTTCAAAAGAATTTCGGTCCAGCGATGTGGAACGGGTAGCAGACGGCGTGAAATTCGATGAAAGGATTTCTCTTGAAGCTTTTAAGTTGACTGATGGCATTTCCTATGAAGAGTCGTTGGCACGAGTGGGCTGTATTGCTGCACATGCTGTCTGATACTGGGACACATTTATGATGGTTCCTGTCTTCAGCCATTTACTGTAATTGGGCAACGGACACTTCTGGCAGATGCACTTTGTAGGCACAATGCTTAAGTCACTTGCTCGGGAATGTCTTTCACATATTTCGTAAACGCCTGAAGACTATACTATTTGTTAGTGGGAGCACTAACTTGGGTCGGGAGCGCTACTGAATCTGTGAGCGACGCTTTATAAATGTTCAATTACAATTACAATATACACTTTCAGTTTTTGATGTGTGGAGGCTGGTAGCGCATTGGATGACACACTGGCATGAAGATCAGTGGACCTGAGTTCGAGCCTTGTAGGCCGGACGTGCTTTATAGGCTGTTGTTAGTTTACCGTGTAGTACAGGCTGTCCTGTCAATAATTCAGATTCATCCAATTCAATTCAATTCATTTATTGTAGCCATCAACCATAAACAATTGTCATAGTATAAGATGCTTCATATATATAATTGGATGGCAACAAGGAAGGCCCTAAGTCGCTAACAGGGACATCAATTTACATGTGCAATTTTAACTGATGGCTAGATGGTTGACATCATGAATTGAACAGTAGGCTAAAAACAGAATGAAGTGACAATTAATGTAGTAAACTTAACTAAAAAAGCGCACACACAAAACAAAAATCAGTGCCTACAAGGTTAAATATATTCGCAGTCATTAATCAAGCAGTCACGTAGCAGTGTCTTAGCCCTTAGTAAATTTGATGCCTGCTGAATATGATTAGGAATCGAGTTCCATACACCTGGTCCAGTGTATTTAATATGGAATCTTCTTGAGTTTAATCGAGTGGATATGGCACGATAGTGAGAGAAGTTCATAGTAGAGTAGTAGTGTATATCAATCAGATCCTTGTTTGAAGTACCCTGTAAAGTTAATTTATGTCTTCAGTCATTTGTGTTCTTGTGAATTGTTTCAATTGCATAACTGTACAGTGTGTACACTGTAACTGGTTGCTGTCTGTCAACCGGATTGTTCAATAAAGAACATTAGGTATATTTTACCATACTCTTGCGAGTGGCCACTTCTCTGTGAAAGAATGCTATTTATCGACTGCCTGAGATTTTTCTACTGGGGTTGGATACATTCTTATTTTCCCTACCACAAAGATCTCTAGAGCTATTTTATATGTTTTTTTTCAAGCATGTTATTTTACTTTAAGTGTTTTTTTGTGGCAATATTTCAAGACAAGTGGCCTCTTACTGAAGTAGATGAATTGTTATTATTGTATACGGTTTGAGTGTATAATTTCTATGAAGATTTTTTTAATGCGTTGTTTCTAGTGGTAGATTTTTTCGCAATAATTTTACAGTGAGCTCAAGTGATCGAATTTTTGTCCTGTCCTCCTCACAACCAGTAACTTGGCGGCTTCACTCTAGTGGCCGTCGTCATACATATCTTGGCAAATTTCTGGTGAGTTAAATGTTTTCATATTATCTTGGCATGCATCAGGCTAATTCTTGTGTATAAATGTCACTATGGTATTGATGTTGATTAAACTTATCAAAGTTCTTAATTTTGCATTTTTTGCATTTTAGTTGTCAATGTTGTATGGTAAAGCAATGTTTAGGCACAAAATCTACCACTACTCCACCTTGCCCCACATTGATTGATCATGGAAATTATTTGTATCGCTCTGATTATGACTCAGGAAGCCTATATAGGTGGAGTTGAGAAGGTAAATATATTCAACTTGAGCAATGGCTTTGCAACATTAAGGACAAAACAGTCTGTTATAATTAAGGCACGATTCTTGACTGATGCAGAGACCAACAATTCACAGCCGTTGGCTAAGCTGCCGAGGTAGAAGGTCCTTGAGAAATGTTTGTTTGTATTTGCACTTGTTATAGCACCCCTTCAAGATCTCTCTACTCAGAGTCGCTCCCGAATGCAGCGCGGACACTGCATCGGATTTTCACGCCGAAGAGCTGACCAATTGCGAGTGAAGGACTTGCCCAAGTTCCCTACGCGGTGACTTGAGGTAGATTCGAACCTTCTGGCTCCAAGGCAACGACGCCACCACTACGCCACCACGCCCCACAACTAAAGCTGTTGGTTTAGCTGCCGAGGTAGAAGATCCTTGAGAAATGTTTATACGTGTTGTAGGTTTCTGATAATTCACACGTCAGTCACAACCCACGTCTGAAGTTCAAGACGAGACAATTGTCGATTCCATTCAGCGATGATGTCACGCTGCTCGAAAGCTGGGCTCGTAAAAAGTGGGGAGCCGTGACGACCCTAGTCTACCTGAGGCAATCGGTCACCTGGATTAGGTTACCTGTTGGTCAAGGTAAGCAGCAGTACAGGTGTAAGAAGACCTGTTGAAGTGACGAGGCTGATAGCAATGAACATGGGTTATTTGAAGTAGGATATCTGAAGTTCAAAAAATCAAAATCATTTATTGATCCACAAAACGTAATTTTAAGTTGGGTTTAGTTATATTGTAATTGGGAAAATAGAAAAAGTTGATTACATGTATTGAACAAGATGAAATAGTTGATACCTGGTGAATAAATACAAATTCAGCCTTTCAGTGTCCTTGTTTGTTAAAGAACATTAAAATATTATGTGCGCTGCGCATTTGTGCGCAATCGCGATGTTTGTGGTGTTGAATGTTTAAAGCATAACTCTCCTCTGCAAAGATATACAATAGTCTCTCTCTTCCGCAGCTAGTATATAAAGATAGACAATAGCTTATTGTTCTGTATAACATTGTTTTTGTCTTTTGCTTAGCGCCAGATGCAAGTCAGCTGTGCGACGTTCAGATGAACTTACCAAACATGGTTGCTGGACGCATTGACGAACAACCTGTGCAGGGAACATACAGGAAAACTAACGAAAGTGTTTACCACAGGTTGGTTTGTGTTATATAGAGAAATGTGAAATCAATGGAAGCTTCTGCTGGATTAGCATGTGAAGTGTACATTTGATGCTAATGGTGAAGTGTACATTTGATGCTAATGGTGAATTTTGATTTGCAGAATAAGGTTAAGTCATGTGTGGCATAGTTGGAAATCTCTTGTGTAACTGTATCATCCGACTTTTAAGAATAATTTTTGGGAAGTGGGGGATATCTTTAACCCTTTAATGCTGGAGGGTATAGGATTTCCCATACCATTTACTACCATCTCAGCATTAGGGTTAAGGAATCGATTTTAGAATGCTACTCTGGAAAAAATATTGTATTGTATTGTATCTGGCCATTTATAAAGCGCTTCTCGCAGCAAGAGCCTTTCAGAAGCGCTCCCAGTGCGTTCAATCCCGAGATTTGATTGATTTTTTCCAGAGATGTTCACATCATAGAGTTGCTGTCAGCTGCATCCTTCGGTCACCATGGTAACAAGTTGGCTACGGTTGAGTTGAACGTCGAATCAAGCGTGTCTCCACCGAGGAAATCGCAGCTGCTCCTCATCCTCAAGTCTCATCAGCCGGTCAAGTGGAAAGTGACGACACACCGATTGAGAGGAACAATTGACATCATCGTATGCGCTATTGTTATTGTTGGTCATTGTCTTTTGGTTTGGATGCTTTGATTTGTGCGTACCGCCAGTGTTTTAGTTAACGAGAAGTTTTAATCGGTGGTCAAAAGTTTTGCAGGTTACCACAGTGCATGAATACTGGTTGTTGATATGTTGAGCAGGAAATAAGTGATGGTACATAAGATCTTTTAGTTTCTGACCCCATGCATTCCATATCTATCTGGCAGACTCTTATATAGCCCTATTAAGATAATTTGTCAGATAATGTGATTATTACTTAAATTATCTGTTGACCACTTTGACCCTTGACATGCGTGTGTGTGTGTGCGTGTGTGTTCTGTTTTCAGACTGACCAATCACTGGACACGAAAGGTATTAACACGAGATACTTCCAAGTATCGGCCGAGCGACTGAGCTCTTACTCTTGCCGCAGTCTACTGACTTGGGCGACGGAGAAATACGATCCTCCTGTGTCGTACACTTTTGCTAAACTTGCCAACAAACTCGATCTCAAAATTGACAGCAAAGGTCAGGCATTAACTGGTTTTACTGCTAGTATATATATTTTGATTTATTTTCTGATTTTTTTTATTGGTGCTCCCTGGTGTAGACTGATGTAACATTTCATTCGACTAATAGGGCTGTTTATTTTTATGAGTTGCATTCAGTAGATTTGTATGGGCTACATGCTTGATCAGAGCTGTGAGAAACAATGAATATGCTGAATTAGTTTGTACATGAAGTCTGGTGTCGCAGAATCATGGGCCATAACGAACGATGACATAATAACTCTTAGTCATCGACTAAATCTGGCTAGCTTGGCGACTAGCATATGAATCGGTATGCATGCCAACATCTTAGCCCTCTACGTGACAGCTTGCGTTAGTCGATATCTAAGAGTGTTTATTACTGTGTACAGATGACTGCCTATTACTATCTCTTGCGAATGCACTTTAGCTACAACCACAATTTAGATGCTGACTTACTAAGTGGACCCTTAAGTAGGCCTCATGTATACGACTTGTCGTAACGTCTAAGGTGCCATTAGCAAGTTGCAAAGTAGGGCTTAGTCGATACGTATTCTATGGCATTGCCATGCATACAGCCCCTGATGAAATTGCTGAAATTTTATGTTTATTTTCCTCCCTTCTATATCAATTCTTGTGAGTAATGTGTTGCTGCGGATCAGGACGTTTGGGCGCCGCCGTTTGGGCGCCGGCCGTTTGGGCGCCGCCGTTTCGGCGCCGGCCGTTTGGGCGCAACGCCGTTTGGGCGCCGGACGTTTCGGCGCGAAATTGTTAGAGTGAAGAATTTCGGAAGAACCTTGACGTTTGTAGATATAATTACATACGATAGAGCCTCCTTCCGAGACTATTGTTTATCCCCTGTGAATGTGACGTTTCACGCGTTGCCGCTTGTTTACGCACAAGAGCTATACAGGATAACATACGAAAGAGCCTCCTTCCTAACCAGCGCTGGCATATATTGTTAAAAATTCCTGGACAAATAAAGTTTTCATTACATAACTTTTTCCGCGCCGAAACGTCCGGCGCCCAAACGGCGTTGCGCCCAAACGGCCGGCGCCGAAACGGCGGCGCCCAAACGGCCGGCGCCCAAACGGCGGCGCCCAAACGTCACGTACCGGTGTTGCTGAAGTTACCGTTGATGTAATTATTCCGCAATAGAAACGTTTAAAATTGTGCAGCTCGTATAGGTGTGCATTGACTCAGATTTGTATTATTCAGGACACTGTGTGAAAAAAGTTTTGTTTCGTTTCGTAGACTGGACAGATGCGGAGTTGCTATCGACGACGCCGTCGTCCGTCAACGACAAACAGTCGACGCCTTCTGCGGTGAAAAACCTCAAACATGCAATCGTCCGCTCGCTGTCGCTCAGCTGTAAAGAGAACGGCATGAAAATTGCCATCTGGAAATATTCGCTCAGGGTATGTTTAACCCTTTACCAATCAAGGGTATAGGATCTCCCATGCAATTTACTACACTTTGGTCGGTAATTAGTTAATCTGTTTGCTTTCTGCTATTTGCTTTTTTTAACGATTGTATGATGATACGTAGGTCTAGTCGATCAATGAAGATCAAGGATATTAGCAACTCCTTGGCCAACATATAATTTGGAAAGAGTCAGACTTTCATAAAGACAAACTTAGTGTTTTAAAAGAGTGTGCATGAAATTTGATTTACTCTCCTGAATATTCATGCGTTGCAATAAAGTTTATGCCAAAAGAGACTCTTGCACACTCTATCAGTAGTTTTGTCACTTTGCGATCTCATTCGCAGTGAAAGTGCACAACATGAGTGTCTCGTTTTGTATGATCTTTTACTGATACTGCTGTATAAAATTATGAAATATGATTGAATAATTCTTCCAAATCTATAAACTCTGATATTGAAAGGATAATAAATTTGTTTGATTTTCACAATAATTTCGGTATAAATCAACTGATTTCTTTTTCTCTACGTGTAGGACTATCCGGTGTCGATGTCGAACATTTCTCTGCTCAGTCCGTTCTGTCAAGCGACCGACGTTGGAGCGCAGTTCGTTCTCTCTGCTCGATATTCGGACTGTGGCACTCGTAAACAAATCACTCGCGATGGAGCTTCTGTTTTCACAAACGCTGTAAGGAAATCAATATTCAGCTCATGGATTAAATTAAGACTAGGCAGATGCTGATGAGTTTAACCCTTTAATGCCAGAGGGTATGGGATTTCCCATACCATTTACTACCATCTTGGCATTAAAGGGTTAAATAATTAATGATTGAACTGTTGGGGTAGGTGCCATGGATAAGATAAAACTAAAGAATTTATTGATAGGATATTTGATTTGCAAATGCAGTAGATGTGTACAATTTATTACATGCTGTTTGATTAACTTCTAACTTTAAAATGCATTCGTTATCTACATCTCTCTCTCTTCTTAAGACCTATTTTTTCTCTATTGGTTATCGCACTGGGAGCGCTACTGTGAGCGGTGCTATAGAAATTACTAATTACATTACATTGCAATAGAATTAAATGTTTGTCTTGTATGTATTGTATATATGTACTATGCATATGAACATTTATATAGTGCCTTGCAATAACCTCACGAAGGCGCTTAGCATAGCTACACAACAGTTCCGAACAAGTGCTACTTAAGTGACTTTATTTCACAAGATACATGCAGTGCAGTATCACAAATTAAGTTGATTACGAAACTGTTACATGTGCACTGGAATGAGTGACCTTTTAAATACTACATGAGTAGTTAGTTATATAGTGCCTTGAAATAACCTCATGAAGGCGCTTACGTAGCTACACGGCAGTTCCGAACAAGTGTTACTTTTAAAAGTGACTTTATTTCGCGAGATACATGCAGTGCAGTATCACAAATTAACTTGATTACGAAACTGTTACATGTATACTGGAATGAGTGACCTTTTAAATACTACACGAGTAGTTAGAAGATGGTGGTTGGTTAATTACTGAGATGGAGACGTGAGACGTGAAGTAATTTGGAAGTACGTGAATGTCGCTACTTTTTCTGACAGGTTGTGGTACGTCAACTGCCAACGTCGCAGGATTCCCAACTGAAGTCTTTGACGGAACCAAGTTCACCGATTGTCATCAACGTCAGCTGCCACTACTTGGCGCCAAAAGTAATTTAGTTACATTCAGTCTTGTGTTCAACAGTCATCGGTGAAATTGTTTACACCACTTTGAAAAGTTTTGTTTTGTTTTGTAGTTCTAGTACTATACCCGAAAGTCCTTTAGTTTATGTGGGGTGTTTTGTTATTTTGGGTAATGTATTGTATTTCACCTTGTCACCTTGTGCTGTCAGTTCGTTGAACTCTAGCGATCGTCATGGCCAGCCTTCTCCATTGCTTTCTTTCTGATGTCACTTCTCTTAGTTGTTCCAGATTCATTCCTGTTGTTTCTTGAACATCGTCCAACCACCTTTTCCTTGGTCGCCCCTGTTTTCTCCTTCCCTCTCCGCATGCCAGCATCATATCTTTCTCCAAACCATTTGAACGCATAACATGACCAAAGTATTGTATTTAATAATTTATAAAACATCTATAGTGGGGTGAACCGTTCAGAATCACTCCCCAATGCACAAGGTCCTGCAAGAAGAAGCACACTTTATGTACTAAATCTTTCCGAGTAATTTGATGTAGGTTTTTGAGTTGTTTTGATTTTCCAGAATGGCCAACTTGGACAGCAGACGTCGAGTGTTCATTTTGAAATGAAGCTTTTCAAAGACCGAGCTTTCCACGATGAAATTGCTGATTTCCCCGCCAGATTCTACATGGCTGACCAACTTTTTGTGGAGGTCAGCATGACTGGCGGTAAGTTACTTTTAAATCGGTTCACATGGGTCATCGTCAATAACAGACTTACTTGCTTACTTATCGTAGAGTAGCTCTAAGAGATTACTTCTAACTTTACATTGTAATTTTAACATTTTTTGCCGTTGACAAATGTTCTTTTCACATGATGTGCTTATGATCGAAGAGCTGTGCAGACATTTTGTGGAGCAAGCATGTTTAGAATTTCATAAAGGATTAAGTTTTTTGTGACAACTGGAAAAAGTGCAATGGCAATGCCAGCCATACAATTTTAGCAGGTCACGCCAGGGTCATGGAGTTATTTAGCAAGTCGAAAAAAGTGTAAAGGAATTTTTTGCGATAAGGCAGGGCATAAAGCAAGGCATGAGTAAAATGGGGCAGGTCAAGTAACCTGCTGTGCCATATGGTAACGCCGTCATTGGTAGAGTGATGCATCAGACATGGGATCCATTCTGTGCCTAGGAAGTTATATAAGGAATGAAGGATGTTTGGTTTATGGTGTTTTCTAGATGTTCCTATGAGTTATTCATTATTAATTTATTTATTTACTGATAATGCTGTCCTGTGATTCTGGCAACTGGTGGATGTGGTTGTAAGATGTTTATCTGATGATTCTCATGTTGTTCAGGTGCTCAGTTGAATGTTCTTGTTAATAACTGCTCGCTCGAACCCAATCAGACGGGGAGTCACCTGAGGGAACACCAGCTCATCGTTGATGGGTCAGTAACAATTCTGCTTTAACTCTCTTATTTCTAGTACACCAGCTTTTACCAAATCTGGGTAATCTGTTAAGATTTATAGGAATTATTAGAGTGTGACTGACTGTTGTTTTGTTTAGTGGGGAAGGTGCTGTGAGGGGTGAACTTTGAAAAATGCGTTATCCTTGCTACAGGGAGAATTATGTGTTTAACACATTCAGCGCCTACACGCCATGTTAAATGACTGGATTTGGGACGTATATATACGTCCCGGGCGCTGAATGTGCTAAGTCTGTTTAGTAACCTGGGCAACAAGTCTTTGGCCAAGGGTGTTTATAGGAGCAGAGCCATATAAATTTCTTACTTCTGCCTCTACTAGTACTGCTGTACTGCTAGTACTGCCTCTACATTCTCTGCAATTAAGTGTTAGGGTAAACCATATTATTGCGATAAGTCATTTTGTTGTTCCCCTTTAATCTGCCTTTGAACCAAAGTGCGATTCCAGCATAGGCACTCCACAGCTGTAGTGTGGAAGCGGGAAAATCTTGGCTTTAAATGGATGATCAAGGCTTCTAAGTATGCATCGTCAGGTGAATCACTGAATCATAAATGTATGGTGCATTTATAAATTCCGCTGCAACGCTGTCTATCAAATTATACAAATGGAAAATATTAGCATGTGTGGATCGCATGTTGTATGGGATGACCTTGCGGATAAGGAAGGAATTAGGATGTGACATGTACTTAACGGGGCTGAGCAGAAAGCGTAAAGTCTTAATATGCTTCCTTTTAAGAATTTTATGTGTGCTGAACAGATGTCCGGCCGATCAGACACTTCAGTGGATTGACGAGAAAGACGTTACAACAGGACGCAGTGGCCGGCACTTTGCGTTCGATTTTCTTGAGCACTGGGGATCGGATACCATCGTCACGTTAAAGTGCAGTGTGACAATCTGCACTCAGCACACGGACCACGTCATCCCAGGCATTGCTCAGGTATGTCTCCACAAGGCGTAAAAAAAAATTGTTGTGTTTCCGGTAACGCGACCGACCCATTTTTAGGGCCGCGACCCAAATATTTTTGTAAAAAAATTTTATTAAAAAAAATTTTTTTTAAATTTTTTTAAATTTTTGTTCACATTTGTACTGACATAACATAAGATACGTCAACAAAATGAAATTAATAGGACTGTTTCTAGAGCAGTTTTAGGTGCAGACAGTCGGGAAATAGGCAGTTTATACTTGCTTAGAACACGTACTTTGTTTCAGCGTGCAAAAAAGACTAGTGGGGTATACTTTTTCGGATAGTCACTGCATAAAAATATTTTACAAAATAAAAATATTTTCCGACCTACCTACCCAATTTTTTTAAGCTCTGTTACCGGAAACACGACATATTTTTTTTTTGGCCCAACGCAGAAATATTGCATAACGGAACATATATTTTTATCGCCTTTTCATAATATGCTGCAGTGTTTTTGAGAGGTATGTAGCAGTCACCGTATGAAGTATCTGGACACATACATGCACATACACAATACAAATAAGACATCTTTTGAGATGATCTCCAAATGCAACCTTGGCTTTGAAGTATTCAAGTATATACGTGTAATTGATTGTTTCTTGGTTAGTGTTCTTGGGTAGTGTTTAGTCCGTAAAACATGCTGTACATGAGATGTTTGTGAATTCAAAATTCCATATATTAAATAGTGTCTGTTCAAATCTTCTGAAACGACATATCTAACTGAGTTAACCCTTTAATGCCGTAGGGTATAGAATTTCTTATACCATTTACTACCATCTTGGCATTAAAGGGTTAATTAAACAATGTACTTGAGGTGTAAACAAAGGATAAGATGTCGTTGAACAACTGTTAATTTTGCAACATTCAACAATTCTGAAAACCACTCGTTTTATTGATATTTCACATTTAAAATTACTGTTTAAAGTTACAGTTAGCCAACGATATGACACAAGTCTAAAGTATGAAAAGATGATGTTGATATCGAAACGAGTAATATATCACTTTACTTGTTTCCTTTTTTAACCTACGATGTATCGAATTAAGTAACGGATATCTGCACATTTGTTTATTTTTGGTTTTCAGTGTTCCTCTGACCAGCCAAACTGTGATCATCAAAAATCATCTGCTACAATTCGTGACAGTATTTCTCTTGTCACTAGGGGGCCGCTTGTTCTGTTATCATATGGCAAAGCACCGCCACCTTCATTCATTGGTTTGTAATTGTTTTACATGTATATTAAAGAGTTAAATTTCTGTGTGTATAGGAATTTTTAAAAATCGCAAGTGGTGCCTATTTTTGAGACAGATTTATCATGGACACTTGTGACATGATAGCAGAGATCACGATCAGGCAGAATGATTTTTGAATGTTGAATGCTCATATAGACGACTGTGACTCTGATAAGCTGGCTCAGACGTGTTCTGACCTTTAGACTACCTGTCAAGTTACTGCAAATCCATTTCGTTGCAGTGCTGCTTATGCTAAATGCTATTGACTCTTAAAATTATTATTGAATTGGTTAGAAAATAGTAATTATGTATTATATATTTTTTTAAATTGTGCTTAGCTGACTATTGTTTTTTTTATTGTTAGAAGAGACTCCTTCTCCTCCGCACAGACCAGTGGAGGCAACCGTCATGCCACCAAAGCACATACCAATACAACATTCCGGCGATAGAGGACATTCCACGTGTGGTGGTGGAGTTGTGGTGGTCGAAGGTGTTACAACTGGAGCAGTCATCGGGATTTCTTTTGCCGCCTTTTCCATCGGAGTTATGCTGATGGCCTCACTCTGGTACATTCACACTCGCACAGGTGAGATAAGGTCGCGGTGGTGTAGTGGTGGCGTTGTTGCCTTGTAGCCAGAAGGTTCGAGGTTCGAAACCACCTCACCACGTAAGGACCTTGGGCAAGTCCTTCACTCACAATTGCTCAGCGCTTCGGCGTGAAACTTCGATGCAGTGTCCGCTCTGCATTCGGGAGCGCCTCTGAGTAGAGAGAGCTTGAAGGGGCGCTATAACAAGTGCACATACAAACAAAAGGTCATTGTCGTACAGAATCTTTTTTGCTTGTGATGTGGCATTGTCGCAGGGCAGGACGGTCATGGACGGCGTCCTGGCACTTATTTTTGAATCTCTATGCCGTCCTGCTACTTATTTGGCCGGCACACCTGAAAATGTAAGGGGCATCCTTGCACTTCTTTTGGAAAGGAGGTGCGCTATATCTTAGTTCCTTTTGCTTGTACTTCTACTATGCAGAGCTGTGCTTTCTCAGTGGTAGGACCCTCTACTTCAGTGTTTCTTAACCAGTGTTCGACCGAACCCCTGGGGTTCGATGAGCCAGTGCCAGAGGTTCGGCAGAGGTCCTCTGAAATATATACATATTCAGGCTTCAGGGTCAGTGAGTGTGTGTTTTTATTGTTTCCAAACGGCAACCACAAGGGACACATTAAGATGCAATTGGTAGTGTTGGTACGGTTAGTTAGGCCTAACTGTTAGTAGTTCATGTGTTGAATGTATTGATATTGTATCACATTTTGGTACAATTTTTTTATATTTCCTTTTGTTCCCATTAATTAGTTAAAAAATTATTGTTCAGACTTGAGGGGTTCGGTGAGAGGTCATGGATTTCTCTTGGGGTTCGGCTCCCTTGAAAAGGTTAAGAACCACTGCTCTACTTGGAATGGTCTTCCTCTTACCCCTCTGCTCTCTTTGTAAAAATCCTTCTCAGGCTTTCCCCTCTCATCTTAAGACAGTTTTATTTGGCCGCACCGAGGTTGGGAGCGCCTCTGAGTAGCCCCCTTGAAGAGGCGCTATATAAATGCATAGAATGAATATAATGAATAAAAAGTCGATGATGATAATAATAATAATCTTCGTTTTTAATTTCAAACTGATAAGACGCAGTATGATTACAATCAGCAATGACGAATAATAATAATAATAATAATTCCATCATCTGACTGAACACTGTCCAACTACTTTCTCCAATTCTTCTTCTTCTTCTGGTTCTCTGCCCCTAGGCAGGTTCGGCTGTCCAGTGTTGCCACTCTTCCCTCCGCAGGGCCTTCTCCTTTAGTCTTTGGTATCCAATCCTCGTCATCAACGTGTCCAGAATCATCTGTCGTGGTCTTCCTCTTGTTCTTTTCCCCTCCATTTTTCCTTCTCTGACCGTTTTTACCAGGTTGTCTCCCCTTAGTGTATGCCCTATTTTCTCCAATTACCATTCCGTTATTTTTCTCTCCAGGTCCAAAAAAGAGAATTGGTCTGAAGTCGTCCGACTCGAGAGGCGCTTCTTCCATTCCAGGATCTGGCTTAATATCGTCGGCGATGATTCACCGTGACAACTCCATTCGATGAAAAACGACGGAAGAATTTCCCGAAGGAGATCAAAACCGGATGTGCCTCCATCATCACTCACGCTCTAGCTTCTTCTTCGTCGTCTTCACCTGTTGATGATACGTTATTACTAAACTACCACTGATGGTGGTTAACCCTTTACCCGTTAAAGGTAAAGGGTTAATCTTTGTTTGAGTTACAGCAGCTGTTTGTTTGACTTCGATTGCCACCGTGGCTACAGAAATTACGCAGAAAGTTGTGCAGATTTGTTGAAGGTTAAACGTTTGTTATTGAAGTTGATTAGGCGAAGTTTGTTGACGTTGTTTCAAGAGTGTTTTTAACAGCATAAGCTTTTTGATTGAATGGTTTTGATTGAATGGTTTGATTGATTGGTTTTGATTGAATGGTTTTGATTGATTGGTTTTGATTGATTGGTGTTTTGATTGAATGGTTTTGATTGATTGGTGTTTTGATTGATTTTTTTGATTGATTGGTTTTGATTGATTGGATTGATTGATTGGTGTTTTGATTGATTGGTGTTTTGATTGAATGGTTTTGATTGATTGGTGTTTTGATTGATTTTTTTTGATCGATTGGTTTTGATTGATTGAGCTATGTCTCAAGAACTGTATTAAGTGTATTTGTTGGAGAGGCAGAGCAAACTGATTTTATTTAATTGACATTGTTTTTGAATGTGCAACTATGTTTTAAAGTATTTCTTGCGTTGTTTTTTTTATCAAACGACGACTGACATGATGTCTCGTATCGATAGTTGATGGTTTTGGTGATGAGTGCTAGATTTCGTTAAATTGTGTTGTGATCGTTTCAGTCAGGGATTGAAGTCTTGCCATTAACCCTTTGAACCCGGCTGACCGCTTTAGCGGGATGTTATCCATAGAGTTACGGGAGCTCAGGGTTCAAAGGGTTAAACTTAATCGACTAGATGATCTGTAACGAGTAAGTGGTGTCATGTTTAGCTGAATAGTTGATGGTTCTTGCCAGGGCTGACGAGAGAAATTCCGGGGGGGGCTAGGCAGAGCAGTGACGGGACCCTAAACTTAATGAGAAACAAAATTTTAAAAACAGATTGAAGTGATAAAAGTGCATGTATGACCTACAGTTTTTTATTTATATATTAAAATCGATTTTATTCAGTTGCTAACTTGAAGTTTAAACTGATGGCAGTTAAGTTTCTCTGCGATATTATATTTAAAAAGGCATAAAAATTAAATTTTCTGTATATTGCTTCCTAGTTCGGGTCCCTAAAAGTGGCCGGGTTCCTGGGCATCCCCACCTACCCACCCGCCCTCTCGGGGTCTTTGCTGTTACCTGTGGTTTGAATTTGTATGAGTGGATTGCTGAGTTATTACAAGTACTGGTTTCATATGATGAGAGATGTGTATCTTAGACTGTGAAATTGTTAATTGCATTGTGATAACAATACGAGCAGATCATGTCAAGGTTGTTTTAATGGCGTGTTTTGTGAAAAAGTTTTACAGTTTTGATGCATTTACATTTGAAATTCTTGGCTGTTTGAAAGTTTTGAGTTTTTCATTTTGATTGCAAAGTCTGTGAATGACACCAAAGTTGTAAATTAATTATTTAAAGTTTTCGTTTTGATTGCAAAGTTCTGTGAACGACAACCAAAGTTGTGAATTTTTTGCCGAAGTTGTGACACTTTTACTTGAATTATGTACAGTTTTCTTAATGATATGTTTCAGTTTGGTTTGTTAGCTTTGTTATGATAATGTAAGATTAACGTATGCTAGAATCTGGACTGTCAGAGTCTTGCATATACTTGTAGTGTTTCTGTCAAAAGAATGAAAATCAGCCTAAAATAAGACTTGGTATTATGCTATCCATTTGATGATGCCGAATTTTTACATTTTGAGCACATTTGTTAATAGATTTTGGTCCATTCTTGCCTATGCTACTAAAGACAAATAGATGTTTGTTGTGTGTTTGATTTTAGTTTGTGCAGTATTTAAATATTTATTATCGTCGTACTATTGTCAATTGTTCTTTTTTAATCTGTTGCTAATATCTTTGTGTCTGATATATTTCTGTATATGTAAGATATTTTCTAATTAGACTAGAAGTGTTTCTAATCTAGTTGTGTGAAATCCATAACATTTCATTGAGTAATGGCAGCCGTAATAATGACAGTAATTTTTTCGCTGTATGATATTGATCATAGAATTCTTTTATATATTCCATTACAGTCCAGTATAAATTTTCTTAATTATTTTGTTGTTGACACGAATGATTGTTTCGTGAAAGTTAACTTGAACTTCTTCTATGGTTCAGTGGCAGCCTTGATAAAGCAGAAAAGTTGTATGCAATGAACTTTGTTGAGAAATAATTGATTGCCTTTGTTACTAATCAGTTTATTGTTCTGACTGGAAAAGACAATGGTACATTTAACAATTGATTCCTTTATAGTAGTCGGGTATCCGTAGGAGTCACTCCACAGACTCTTCCACTTCTCTGGCTGTCAGATTTTTGTAGTGCTATTGATCGCACGCAGATTACTCATCTTGTTTTCTTAAACGTCAATTCTGCGATGTGTCTCTCCATTCTCTCCCTACTCTTCTCAGATAACCTTTTCGCTCGCAGTTCATGATCTGAGAGTTACTCTGATCTTACTTTCTCTTGGCATGTGAACCTAGTTGCGTGAAGTTGTCGCCAACTTCACATGGTTGCTTGCATTGCCCTTGTTCATGCCTTCAATACTGGTCAAATTAGCCACCATGCCTCTTCTTACTTGTTGGCATTTTCCGCATGGGTTTCTAATGAGACTAAATCAGGTTTTGCAGTTGGCTTTTTAGACAACATCCTAAATTCGTCCATTTTTCTCCTTACATGCAACATGTGTTGCATTGGCTGACTGTGTCTCGGCGCATTTCATACCGCATTGCTGCTCTGGTTTCTCATTGTTGTCTTGGCTGCACTCTGGTCTTTCCCTCCCCGTGTCCGACGCTGCAGTACATCAGGTCTTTCACTCTGCAATGAAAGGTGATCTCACAGTCCCACTGGTCTCGTTCGGCTATTAGGCAGTTTTGTGCTTTTCCAGTTGTGGTCCCTTCCATCTGCAGTGACTTCCTACTTGTTCTCTGATCCCCTTACTTGTGGAACAACAGGCAGGATTTACAAGTTTTGCTGACATCTTTATTCATGGCTGGACTGGAAGCGCTGTATATTTGCTCAGATTGAATGTAACCTTTAATCTTTTACCCGTTTGCCCCGAAAATATCCGCTGAAAACGGGCTTAAAATTTAAAAATTTACGGGTAAAGGGTTAATGACGAACTGCATTAGTTTTCAAATAAATTTTAGTACATGCTCGTTGTTTAAGGGTTGAGAATATTAAACGATACTTTTTAGTTAGACATTTTCTAGTGTAGCGTTGATATGTTTATGAACCAAACAAGTATAAGTTATTGTCGTTGCTAAAAAAACATACCAAAAACTATTTGCTTCTGTACAGTAAAGAATGTCATTCATGTAGTTGCATAACTGATAAACCTACCAATATTATGCTATAGACCTTACATCTTACCAAGAATTATAGATGGCTTTAAACACTGTGTTAATCTTGCCTTCATTTTGAACCGTAATTGTTAGTGTGTTGATTTTTTAAACTTCTTTTGGTAAAGTATATTGTGGCACATTTTCCTCAATGTCAGGTATTTCCATAACTGATTTCAGGGCTGTTTTTAAGGAATTTTTAGAATTGCACAACCCTTTCTTTCCTTCCCCATCCTCCAGGGTAAATTACTTCCAATCGGAGGACAATGACCTTTTTTGCTAGTTTTAACTGTACAGAAGTGCTTCTACAACTGCACAAATCCATTTAGAACTGCACATTTTGTGTACAACTGCATGTTAAAAAAGCCCTGACTGATTTCTTGTAGCATCAGCTTTGTACAGGAGGCTTAATTGTGTATTAACAAATGTTGCTAAATTCCATTTCATCTTTCAAATCTTCACAAGTATGATATCACAATTGTCTCACTATTCCGATAAATTTGTGTATTTCGCGAACTGAAAATGTTTGTGTGTTGTTAGTAGATTAAGATTGTTGTTAACTTCTTTGCATGTTTTATGTTAATTAATCAAACAATTATCTTGATGTATTATTTCATTGTCATTGTACAATATGATTACACCAGCGGTGGCCTAAAGTTTCAGGCTACAGGGTGGCTCATAAATAATTGTGTGTACTGTTCATCAGATACAAATTGGGCAGCATGTTACTATTACCATAGTTGTTGTCTTGAATGTGTGGGAGAGAGAGAGAAAGAGAGAGAATGAAAGACAATTGGAGGCATGTAGCATTGTGCTATTTGTAAGAACTTTACTGCTGTGTATTGTCAATAGGACCTTTGTCTCGTGCTGGAGGCAATTTGCAACAAAGCATCTGATAATTACACAAGTCAACAAATTTTAACTTAAAATTACTAAAAATTACTTAAATTTGATTTTAACGTAAAATTTTTTGACTTGTGTTGTAATTATTCATCAAGTCAGCTTCGAGCACACCAATAGTATTGAATTGCAGACTGGCCATGTAACTTTCATATATCTGTCGGACAGCTGTTTGCATAGGCGTAGGGGACATTCCAGGAGTGGGGGAATAAGATTTTTGCCCCCCCTCCAAAAAAAAAGTTTTCATCCGGCCCAAATCTTAATCTCAAGAAAAATTCCCGTTATGTTTGCCAGAAAATTCTGACAACCTTTTTTTTTAGTTCGGCCGAAATCTTCTGAAATTTCACGTTACTTTTTGCCCGAAAATTCTGACGACTTTTTTTAGTCGTCTGGCTGAAATTGCACGTAACTTTGCCCGAAAATCCTGACGATCTTTGTTTTAGTTCGGTACCTTTTGCCCCAATTTTTTAAAACTTTTTTTCTGGGTCTGCTTGCCCGAAAAATCAGACTTGCCTGAAATTTGTGCGGCATTTGCCCCCCTGGACCTCGTCTCATACGCCTGTGGCTTTTTAATATGGACTGTAAAGTATCTTTGCAATATAGTGAAACTTCAGTATAAGCAGGTTTGATTTTTATGGGTGTGCGTTTTTGTGGCCGGGCCTGTGAGTGTCATTCGATATAACTAACTCTAAAAGTTCAAGATACCAAAGTTTTACTGCAAGTGCTCAAATGCTGTGATGTACTGCTGTGCGTGTGGTGTGAGGATTGCACACAGCTGAAATTCTGTCAGGAATGAAGGAAGGATCAAGATTAAAGCTTAAAATACAAGTTTCAAAAGAGACGAGTTCTACCGCATCCGAATGATATTAGTTTGCTGTTGTTGTTGTATTTAATTGTGGCTGTTTGATCTTCAGGAACAAGTTTTTCTTGTTCACTGTTTGTTGTATTAAATTGTTGTATCATAGGTAAATGCAGACCTATTGTTCCCACTTTGACAGCAAATGGTTTTGAGTGTTCTGTCAACCAACTCTAGGCCTTGCAGCTTCAGGTGTTTTTTGTTCTGGTTGAACGTCTACTCAGGTGTCGTCCATATATTAACGTACGCATAAATCTTATTTTTACCCTCTATCCCCCGTTTACGCACTAGTGCATTTTTTACCCCCCCCCTATGCGTATGTACAAATAAGCCTCTTTACCTCCCACCCACAAAGGCTATTTAGCTGAAGTCATCTACGAAACTTGCATTTTACCGTAGGCTACTATATATTTTTTTAAACATCATATTTGCTAGGTAAAATTTGTTAACTATTGCTGTTGAGATCTGAACAGAATTTAATTATAATGTAGTCAAATGCCTTCGGATAATACAGAGTTGTAAACAGGTCAGTGTGGGTATCATAATTAGATGTCTATTTTGCATACGTACATTTTGCCGAGACCCTTCGATCCTTAAGAAAATCGTGTAAATCCCGTGACCCCTCTGTGCATATGTAATATATGGACGGCCCCTTGTAGGCTTGATGTTTGTATATATAGTGGATTGACATTTCTTGTTGTATTTGTGAATAACTTGCTGGCAGACCTCTTATACAACACACCTACCTATGCTCTACCATTTGCTTGAGGCACTGTTTGTGAAGGAATTCAGGTAATTTGTTGATCTATGAGTAGTTTACTTGCTTTCCGAGCACATGCATTCAGCTTGAAAAACTGCCTTGGCATCATTGAAAATATAACATTCGTTTAAACTGTGATGTTTTTGAAATAATATTTGTTCTGAAAAAGCCTAAAGTTGTCTCGTTAATATTTGCAGTACCTGTACTGTAACATGTAATGTTAATGTATACACAATATCGTAGGCCTTTTGTCTTGTTAATATTTATAGTACCTGTACTGTAACATATAATGTTTATGTACATACAATATCGTGCGACACATCTAAAGCAGCTGCTCCAGTTAAGCAGTTTTCTTGCAGACACAGTTCTACAGTGTTTTTTCATTCTCCATGCATCAATTATAGAAAATACAGGTGTTTACACCATGCAAAAAGAAAACACTAATGTCAGGAATCGTGCATCTTTCTCTTCCATCACATGTAGAATAATTGCATATTTATATAGCACTATGTCAATAGAAACTCCTCAGAGGCACTCCCGACCTGACACCAAACTACAATCAAAGAGAATGGTTATGAAACGCTTGCGGAAAAGGATAAAGAAAGACAAAGAAGTTCATTACGTAGAGACTAATAATAGGTAACTTATTCCAGATAGATGGACCAAATGTCAATTATAATGGTGCAAAATAGATGAACAGGAAATGGCAGATCACAATTGCTTTAGCATAATACGTTAGCAACAGTTCTCAGCTAAAAAGACTGTGCAATTGGGTGAAAAAAAAACAAATCCAGAGACAATTTATTTATCTGTCTGAATGACTTCTAGAATCCGTATCTTGACTGAGTCTGCTTCTTGGAAAACTTGTTTTCTGCCCACTGGTTTTTCAGTTCAAGTTCTCGTTCTTTAGCCTGCAAACGACAAACATCAAAAAACAGAAATTAACCATACCTTAAGAACAAAATGAAGAACAAAGTTCTTGCATTAAAATTAGCAAATAACAATTTTGGTATTTTCTCTATGGTCCTGCCTTCAATCCCTAAGAACAATTCATTCATTCATTCAAGTATTTATATATCGCCTCTTCAAGGAAACTACTCAGAGGCGCCCCTGACACAAGTACGGCCAAACAGAACAGTTTTTAAGTGCTTATAGAATGTGTCAGAGTTTTATGTAAGAATACCTAATATGGTTAACAGCTGTCAAAGGGAGTATCACAGGTAAAGGCCTTTAACCCTTTAACAAACAGCGTGCACTAAATATGCATGTGAAAAACATACGCAGCTGGACTTTAAAGGGTTAAATGTCCAAAATCCTTTGCAAAACAACGATTAAGTCCGGAACGCAAACCCAGCACCAGAAAACTATAAAAAATTGCAATATATCTCATCGTTCATCAAACACATAAACAATCGTTTCTGTTTGTCTCTCTCCTACAGATACTAATTTGTAAGCCAGGCTAGACGTGTCCGATAACTTACCTGATGAGCTAAGAACGTAATTTGGTGTTTTCTTTTCTGCTGCGATGTCGGCATGTCCTTATTTCGCTTCTTGCTGTGTGACTTCACGTCTTTCTCGATCGTCAAGTTCTTCGTCTGTTCCAGAGATGCCCCCGTCAGGTGATCGGCCAGGTTGACCTCAATGACCTTTATCTCCTCTTGACCCCTCTTCCTCTTCCGTCCAAAGGGAACCTATGCATGTTAGAAAAACGCATTCAGTCTTATGGTAATGTAGGAAAACACAGAGAATGGTAGCAGACCCTTAACCCTTTGATGCCGAGAGTGTAGTAAAATGTATGGGAAATCCTATACCCTCCGACATAAAAGGGTTAAGCTAGACCCGAGGTTGCTACAGGCATTAAGTAGTGTTCAATGACTTCATTTTCTTAGCCTCAGCACATGCATGGGGTGATCAGTCCTCTCCCTCACTGTCTCATCTTCCCATCAACAGTGTACTCATCACAGCCGAGTTAGCTGGGGTACAGGTGGAGCAGAAATTGTGACATGGATTTGAACATCTAACCTCCTGGTTGACAGTACAGCATGCTAATCACTAAACCAGCATGCACCCCACAAGATAATTAAGGTAAACACTGCAATGATGCCTTTTCTTCGAATAAACATTTCTGTTGAGATCCCATGACACAAAACTTCAATTTAAGACACAAATATTATGATTTTAATTTAGTAAGCAAGTAACATAAGCAAGCAGTATCTGGCATGGCCCTAATAAAATCTTTTAAACTGACCAGTGCAAATAAATGCCAGTGCGAAAATTACCTGAAATTGGTCTTTGACTTCTTGATTTGCAGAATATTGAGGATTCTATAAAACAGTCAACATTAGGCTTTCAAGAGCATTGTATCCAAATCACATAGTTAGCAACTAATAAAAAATAACTACTATAAAAAGAGAAGAAACACGAGAGATAATCTAATGAAAAATGAATTGTGAGAGGATTAATGCCAAAACATGCATTAAAGTTGTCCTCACATTAACTAACATATATGAAGAGCATTAAATGTAATAATATACCTGCATAAATTCATCCTCAGTTGTTTGATACGTCTGCCACGTGACATCCTGGCCTTCATCTGCATAACCAGAATGTACAGGCAGAAGATTGTGTGACCCGACAACTGCGTGATTATTGGAAGCTGCCCGACTGAACAGCAGAGGCACGTTGGATGAGGAGGAGGATTGCCCCTGCTGGAAGTCCAACGGTGCATCAGCCACGCTCGTATATGTCTCCGAGTACGCCTCAACCACCTGCTTTGCTTCCTCCTCCCTAGGCTTCTCCGGAAGCAGGTCTGTCTCCGAGCGAATGTCTTTGACGCTTGGCGCCAGAGCAACGGCAACAGGCGCAGCTGCGACGTGTCTACTATCCGCATTCGAAGAAGAAAATGAAAAGAAGTTTGTGACGTTGACACCAGAGCCGTCATGGTCATCGTCGTCATCACTCACGTAATCAGCCGTCAGTAATCCATGCGAAACAGTCTTTTTTGAGTTTTCAACTGCACAGACGTCAGTCAACGTTGATGGTTTTTGGATTACTTTAGAGCTAACTGTTCGTTGCTGCGGTGCTTTTGGAGGTTCCTTCTGCTTCGTAAGAACGTGGGGAACCAACGACCGACCAAGTTCCTTCATTGAACAATATTTCGGTTTTGGCAAGCTGCCGAACAAATCAACTGATCCCTGTAAAGAAAAACACAAATTGGAAATAAAAACAATTAAAAACAGACGCCTTTAGATATTTTTTCAGTTGTGAACATAGTACCTTCACCGTGAAAATCGCCTCTGTGAGCACTAGCAAGCTTTTGAAAAGGCGTTAGATACATGTAAAACTCAGATACAGATTTTAAAAAACAACCTGGGCCTAATTCTTAGCCAAAAATATTTCAAGCCACATAGAAATCATTTCTGAGCATATACCATCATATATCAGTGCAAAAGAATAACATTTACAAAAAGGGAGAACGGTCATTTTCCATCGTAATTTTCTCCCATCTAGTTGTTGCTTTGTCAAAGTAACTGTTCTGAAATGGTGGATGATTTATTTTTTAAATTTCTAATAGGCCACTCAATAAACAATCTAAGAAGTATTTTACTTACTTTGGAAGATGATGGAATAAATGGTTTTGGTTTTTCATCTTCATCTTCGTCCGAAAAATCCTAGTAAAGAAAGAGTAAAATGTCATGTAGCAAGTCATATCCTAAATTTGCAATCAGACTTTAAGTCTGATTCGTGTCCAGCCTCTTGATTAAATTACTTTATGTATACATGCAAAATTAAAACTGGCTGCGCATAGTCTCCCTCCTCATACTGGTCAGTTGACGGCATTTCGTGACTCATGTAATGGCAAGAACAGTAGCTTCAGCATTTCTTGGAATTTACAACTTCACCAAGTCAATGCAGTGCTGCACATGGTGTATATTCAATTACGATCTAAAGAAATTAAAAGATTTCATTAATACATAGATACACGGAAAAGAAGTTGTATGCCAGCAGTTGCTCTCTGCAGTCCACGATTTTAAGTGTCAATGATAAAATTATGCAACATTTGTGACAAAAATCAATGGACCATCCCTATAGCCAGCACAAGAAAATGGCTAATAAATACTAGCATGTACTAATAACCAGTCAAACAGATTCATCTAAGTTTTGTTTAAGCATTAGAGCATCATAATCATCATAATACAACACATTTATACATTACATTGTAGTACTTGATCTGGCTCCAATATAGGCACTGCATCAATACGGTTCCATTATGTGTGCTAAAGGTTAATGAATCAGATCTCTTACCGAGGGCAAAGATGGCAGCTGGATCAGCTTCTTATTCTTTTTCGGCGCAGCTGCTGGCTGAGCTGGAGGTTTCTCCCTCAGAGACAATTCTTTCTCCGATGGCTCTACGATCAACTCTGGTTCAGTCAAGAGATCATCGGATGATTTCGGTGCTGGCAATTCTAAAGTAATGGAAGCAGTAAAGAACAAAATAAGGCAACTGCTCGTTTGTTTATACATAACAAATTATGCAATTCTCCAAAGTCTTTTGGATCCTTACGCTAAGGAAAGGCACCGTGTAATTAGTGCCAAACTTATCTTGCAGGCACTACCACAAACTCATCCAAGATATTGGAAGGGGGGGGGTGGAGATCTGGAAAATCAGAATTAAACAACTATGACGCCACTAGCGATTCCAGCGTTATGTAATATGTATAAAGTGGGTGCGCTTTAAAATTTATTTCATACAGCAGTCTTGAAGATATAAATAAATCTTTGTTTACGTTATGTATTATAAGTTTCTTGGCTCTGCGCCTATTGCCATCGCTCTGGCGCCAAGCATCAAACAACTAGCATGAAAGCAAGTCACCATCTCCCACGAAGTACCGAGCATATATACCTAAAATATATGCAAAAATGAATATGTACTAACCGTTCTAAATGTTTCTAGTTGTGATTAATCTTGAATTATAATTTCCAATAGTTAATTAAATAACGTGCAAGCCCTATTTTAAGTACTGTAAGTATTACTTTATTGAACAACCTGCAAACGCACTGCAGGCATATGCCATAGTACCACATGCACTAACCAGGGGTATCGCTGTACCAAGGTTACTTCTGCAAGCCGTAAAAACAAGTTGGACAACAGTAAATACTGAGTTTTAATATGAAGCAATCTTGCCTGCAAATAGATTGTGCTCTTCAACAACTTGTGATTCTGTTTCTTCAACTTCTGCAACTTCTTCGATGTCGTCATCGCTACTATCATACCCCACCAACGCCATATAATTACTTTACGACTTTTCTGTAAGAAATATTATTTTGTCTGTGCTTTTATTTCTCATCGACGACTCAATACATATCAGTCACTGGCGGCCATGATACATCGTGAATAGAATTCATTTGGCGCAAGTACTATCGTCCAGCTGCCTTTCGAAACGCATTTCATAGTTTAACAAAATTATTGGGTCTGGATTTTATTTAGCAAGCTGGATAATAATAATAATATAAACGTACCTAGACAACGCACAATTCTTTTAGAATATAGACACCACAGCGCCGTTGTTATTTATATTGTGCTTCAGCCGTGTTTCTGGAAACGTGCAACTTGAACTTTGAAAATTGTGCCCCATTTCTAAAGTACTTGAAAACTATTTTCGGTCGTGGTTTTGCGTAGTCAGCTTCTCAGCGCTGCTTTTAACTTGCGATTACAATAATTTTGCAAAAATGCTGAACGGCTGATTCGATGCCAAAATATGCAACTTGCGTTGCATCAACTTACTTGCTCACTAACTAAGCAACTTCCGGTAGTGATCGGTTCCCTAGAATCCCTACACGTGTTGAACATAATAAATAATGTGAAAAGTTGATTATGAAAGATTTGTTGCAAGATTAATATTACTAATAAAGCCTTTAAAATGGGCTCGGTATGTATGATTACCCAATAATGCTAGTAAGGTAGCTTCATTAGTTTAACAGGCAATTCACTAGGTCAGAGAAATGTCTGGTCTGTTAGTGATTACGATTTATGTCTTCTGTAATTTGCGTTCTTGTGAATTGTGATAAACGTCAAGACTGGCTGCCCGTACTCCAAACAATATGGCCGTTAACGAATGCAATAAAATTAGAGCGCGTGAGGGTCGGTTAGGGCTCAGGTTAGGCGTCGTGATGGTCGGTTAGGGCTCAGGTTAGGCGTCGTGAGGGTCGGTTGGGGTTAGTTTTAGGGTTAGTGCAGTCATTCTGCTGAAATTGAAGCTGAATTGATGAACAATGTCGTCGATGAATTGATGAACAATGTCGTCGATGGTCGCGCTCTAATTTTATTGCATTCGTTGGCAGCCATATTGTTTGGAGTACGGGCAGCCAGTCTTGACGTTTACCGGCTAACTTGTTCCACTGCAAAATGTTATTTATTTGGACTTTTGCCCAAATAAAGAACAAAGAATTTAATGTTTTGTGATCCTATGGATCTTGTAGCTATCTAATGAAGACAAAGCAAATGTTGTGACACTTTTTGAGAAAATTTCAAAATCTATGACTGCTGTTTCTGAGATTGTGAAGTCTCTGCTTTCCCAGAAGGAAGATGGTCTTTTGCCAACAGAAAAGGTAATATTATTATTTGAGTTCAGTAATGAATTGTTCTCCTTTTGTTATAGTTTGAGTAAAGTTGGACTCAAAGTGTGCCTTTATCTATGGTTATTTCATTTCATTTTCATACTTTGTAGCCTATGTTGTGGCATTATCAAATGAATAAACAGTGGTAGATAGTGCCCTTGAGGAGAAACCCAGTTACCCGAGTTCTCTGGCTTCTTTCTCCTCACTGTCTTGATAATGTGAGATAAATACAGTACATAAAATGTTTCTTTCAGCCTCAGGTAATATAAGAGTTAGTTGCTGTTATATAGCTCGGCTTCAGTTTGGTCTGTTTGGATGCCCAAAATGACACGAACAGAACATCACGGGCATGTTGGTGTTGTGGTGGGTTTCGTGCGTTGCAGCCGCAGGTTAAAATCCATTTCAAGCTGCTATGTAGAGACCTTGAGCAAGTCCTTCACTCGCAATTGCTTGTTCACTTTGGCGTGAAAACGAGTTGCAGTGTCTGCGTGGTAGTCGGGAGCACATCTGAGTACAGAGCTTGAAGGTGTGCTATGGCAAATATGAGAAATATATTCTTCTTTCTTTTTTACATAGACTTATTCTGCTTAGAACTGTGCTTAAAGCTATGTAGAGTTTAATGGTTGTTTTTGATTTTATCAATACTTAGGGTCATGGGTTGCTGGAGTTAAAAAACCAGATGATGCTTAGCTATCTCATCAATCTGGTTCATCTGATTTCTGATAAAATATCAGGGAATGCAATTGAAGGATCTCCAGATGTTGAGAGGCTCGTTGAAATTCGCACAGTAAGAAAAATGCATTGAAGTTCTTCATTATCTTTTTTGTTTTGTTTTAGTTAGTCCAGTACTTCTCTTACATCTTACGAGTGAACTTTTCTAGTCCTTACAATTATTATTATTATGTGCTTGCTTGTTACTACTGCATGCATAAAGATCCTGGCATCATTCAGATTGACAAGTGGATGCTTATAAAAGGTTAATATAAATGGTCATCTTAAAATTCTTAAGTACTGGAACATAGGAAAAAATCTTTTTGCAGTATTGTAGTCAAAGTACTTCTTTAACACATTGACCGCCTACACGCCATGTTAAATGACTGGCTGTACTATGAGTTAACTCGTAGTAGGCGATCAACGTGTTAAGTGGCAAATGCCTTTTACACTGTGAACTTTTGTTGTTCAGCCATATTCCGAATTTAAAGATAAAATGTTACGTCCACAAATTTATCTCTCTGTGAATGATAGACATAGGACTTATAAACCAGAGGTTGAATAATATTTAAGCCTAAGTGGAAAGATTACAGCAACTGAAATGCCATTTTGAATAATGGAAATTAACTGAAGACACTCCAACAATATGTACACAGTTCTATTGGAAACAATTGGCACACAATGAAAGAGTAACATTGCATAGTGATTTAACTTTGAAATTTGTTCTCCAGGTCTTAGAAAAACTGCAGCCGGTCGAAAAGAAACTTCAGAACGACTTTGATAGAAAAATCAAGGCTTCTGTAACAGGAGTCGTAGGTAAGCACAAGAAAGTTGGGATATTTACACTTTTGTTGTCAACTCAGCTGCTTTATATTTTTTTAGTACTGGTGCTTTTTTTGTATCATAGATTCATCATTGTAGATCTATACTAAAAGCAGTTATCCACTTTGTCAGCTTCTGAAATAAACTAATATAGTTAAAACTACTGGTTCTATGTAGAAGTCTGAACAAATAGTGTTATTTTAATAAGACTGTGTATTGCAATAGTTTTCATTATTTTGCAGTACAGTTCTTGTGCTTGCTCAATGCTGAAAGGCATTTGATCAAATGTTTGAAGTTTGTTTCTTTTGTTTCAGATAAGAATGATCCGATGGCATTTAAACCTGATCCAATGAGTCTTCTCTCTGAGGTAAATTTTAAAAAAAATTGAATTTAGTTTTAGTACCTCTATTTAACACGTTGGCCGCGAGGGACGTCCAAATTGAGTCATTTAACACAGCAAATCAGCGGCCAACGTGTTAAGATATCCATTTTGATGGACCTTGGTGTTTAGATTAATTAATTCTTTTCTTTTAAATTGAATTTAGTGCATTTATTTAAGATATCCATTTTTATGGACCTTGGTGTTTAAATAAATAAATCCTTTCCTATTCTACTATTAGTCGTATTTATGGAAACTTTTTCAGGTTAACTCAAGATTATTAATTTGTACCCTTTCATAATTTTTTGTTTTGAAGGCATAGGCAGCCTAATACAAGGCTTATAGCTGGAATTGGTTTATTCTCACCGAGTAATATGTTCTTCGGGTTCTCTGCCCCTAGGCAGTTTCGAACGCAAAATGCCGCCACTTCATCCTCTGTTGTGCCTTCTCCTTTAGCTTTTGGTAGCCGTCTTCCATAATCCAGTCCAGCATCATCTGTCTCGGTGGTCCTCTTGTTCTTTTCCCCTCCATTTTTCCTGCAATCACTATCCTTAGCAAGGAATCACCTCTTAGTGTTTATCCAATCCATGTTCTTTGCCTTTATTTTTATCATTCATATAAGTGTTCTTTCTTCTCCAATTCTTCTCAACACTTCTTCGTTTGTTTTATGCTACTGACTGAGTAATATGGTGTTTGTTTATTCCTAGTCAGAGGATGAAGGGTCTGAGAAATCTTCTGATGAAAGTGAGGAAGATGGTGATGTCTACAAACCATCCAAATCTATCCCAACGTACTTTGGTAAGCCATTGACTACCGGTAATAAGCATCAGGACGAAACTTAGAATTGATAAGTTTGTGATATTACCTGAAAAGGCAAAGTTCGTTAAGCATCCTAATTAAGTGCATTTATGTTTGAAATTTGTATGAATTCAGTTTTCAGATTTTAAGATTTGTGTTACAAATATCAAAGAAGTATTTTTAAAGTGTTTAGTTGTTTACCTTGCTATAGATTATACACGACTGAAAAATTAATATAATGCAGAATAAAATGTGAAGAATTATGTTGTGTCAATTTGTAATACTGGTTTGAAAAATATGATAAATGTAGCATGATTTAGAGCAGCGGTGTCAAAGAGCAAGATTTTATAAGTCTGATTTGATTTATTTTGCAAAAATATGCACCATTTAAGATATAGAATTTAGGTTTTAAAAAAAACTTCTGGGTAGGGCTCACTGAGCCCTCTCCAGACCACTATCCAATTTTACTTTGGCACCCATCCTGCTACTTGCTATGAAATATTGCCACCAGTTCACCATTAAAAAGGTTTGAACCTCTGATTTAGCGCAACAGTTTGGGATTTGTGCGAATACATACTTATGCACATAGATGCATCCAGACAATTACAGTTAAAAGTTTTCATGGCTGATGTAATTAAGTATTTGGTTTGTAACAGCTTTAAAAAAATTATTTAAGGAATCACAATGATACAGTATTAACTATTTCTGCTTTAAAATCTTTTAGATGAATCAGCACAAAAGAAGCGTCTACGCTTGGAAGACAGAGCAAAAACACGTCTGCTCAACAGCGAATTAGTGAATGAGCTCGCACGACAGTACACAGATGCACCAGAAGCAGTTCTTGAATCATCTCGAGTAAATGACCAAAATTCTGTCTACCTAGTCAATCTAAATAAATTTATGGACTTCTTATGAACTGAAGTTTATTATATTTAACGGTATTTTTAGTATTTTCTGTATTTTTCAATTGCCACTAATTAATGACCAAGCATTAGTTAATTAACAATAATGAGCAATTTTGCATATAAAGGACTTGCTCCAGGTCGTTCATACACAGCAACTGTTTGTGGGAGATTTGAACCCATGCACTTTGCTTTACATGGGAAGCATTCTAACCACTGGCTGAACAAAGGTTAAATATTTGTCTTTGCAATTTGATTTCGAGCAATGAATAAACTATCTCAGGGGTTTGAATCTAGCATTGTTCCAACCAAGTCGTCTTTTTCCTTTCTAGCGTCACAGAAAGTTTTTCTTACCATATATACAGCCGTTTGATGACAATTCCGTTGTACAAAGCTAATCTAAACCATGTGCAATTCTATCTGTTGAATTGGTAAAAATCGTTGAATCTGCTCAGTTTTGACTATGTCTTGGTGTTTTTCAATTTAGCAAAATACCAATCGGCAAGCGGAAAGAAGAGAACGCGAAAGAACCGAGTAAGTGCAACTCATTTGCTGATGAACGATAGAACTTGGCTTTATTACTCATGGATGTATGTATGTGCACTTGTTATAGCGCCCCTTCAAGCTCTCTCTACTCAGAGGCGCTCCCGATGCAGAGCGGACACTGCATCGGAGTTTCACGCCGAAGCGCTGAGCAATTGTAAGTGAAGGCCTTGCCCAAGGTCCTTACGCGGGGAGGTGGATTCGAACCTCGGACCTTCCGGCTCCAAGGCAACGACGCCACCACTAGACCACCGCGCCACACATGACATAAGGTATGTGGGGTAAACAATGATGGTAACATGAACAAGAATTTTTAATAACAACAATAATGTGATGGAGATATTGCAACAAAATATGGTTTAAAATGACATCATTGAAACCCAATATAAATTGTGAGTGAAATGCGACAAATTAAAATATATAATTTGAACATAATTATCTTGTCTCCGAAAAATGCTTTATTACTGTACTTTATTACATGCAAAATAGAATTTCTTTGCAAAAACGATTTTGTAAAATGGTTCCACTTGTGTTTTTTTTCAGATATGAAGAAACATATTTGACTCGTCTTCCACCAGAAAAGAAGGTAAGCTGCTTTTCAAATTATCTTTTTTTTGTTTCATGAATTTCTGTGTAGTATTTTAACTCATTCCCGCCGGAATTGTTCCGATACCTATTGGGTTTATCGGGTCACCCGCGATCCGGCGGGAAAGGGCTAAAGACCGCTGATATGTTTAATTAAAAGGGTTCTTCAAAGAGCTTATTTGCTTTAGTTTTATTTGTCGAGGATGTTTGATTTATTTATACACCAGTTTTCTACAGTGCTTTATCAATTGTTTTATCCTATGTTTCAGGGGAAAAAACGAAAAGCTTACGGAAAGAAAAAAGGTAATGCCTTTAAGAATCAACGCTAAGTTACGTTGTTTTGCATTAAATTTGCACTGCTTTAAAGAAGGTTGAGATCATGACACATTTAAATAGCAAAGAGTCTAGTATGTGGTCCAAAATTACTTGAGCACTGTCACATAGGAGCACTTGCTCTATCCTGGAAAATTAACACCTATTTTTTAAACAGATACGTTTTGGTTTTTTGACAGATTTCTTTGCGCCATAGTATTCATGATGTTAATTTCCTTCTTTGCATTTTCAAGCTCTTGCTAAAGAATTTAACTGAGACCATTGTTTTGCCTCTCCTGCAAAAATGTCTGCAGGTGCCCATGCAAAATTACATGTATTTCATGGATTTTTACCGCAATCTGCACAATCCAAGAATGCTCTTGGCTTTACAAATTAAGTTTTACACTATCTACCTAGTTGCTCGAGACCCCTCACACGGCCAAGTCATCAAAAGCACACAAGACCTCAAAAAAATGAATATGCATTTTACAAACTTCCTCTGTATTGACATCTTCCTTAACCTTTTACCCGTTCATCTTTAAATTTTAAGCCCGCTTTCAGCGGATATTCTTGGGGCAAACGGGTAAAAGATTAATGTGCCCTATTGCCGTGAGATGCATTGTTCAATTATTGATCAAATGTTGTCATTTGTTTTCAGGCACAAAGCGCCGACGAACCCATTAACACAAGACCGTGTATTGACGATCCACACCATATTCCAGTATTACCAAACTATAGAAATCTGGACAGCATCGAGTGTGTGAAAATAAATTTATTGAGTAAAAATGTTTTCTAGTTTATTTTTAAGGGTTAAATGTTCAACAAATCAACTTGAAATGAACAAGCTCTCCTTTCGTATTGTGTCATGAAAAATGGATGAAATATGCAGGGAAGTACAACGTGTCACATGATTATTAAACAAAACAACTTGAATTCTCATGGTTATTAAACAAAACAGCTTGAATTCTCATGGTTATTAAACAAAACAGCGCTTCAATTCTCATGGTTATTAAACAAAACAGCGCTTCAATTCTCATGGTTATTAAACAAAACAGCTTGAATTCTCAAGACTTCACACTTAACTAGAGTGAGGTTTGTGCAAGATTTAACAAGGACTTGTTCCTAGCAATTCTCATTCCTCTTCTTAAACCATGATCAACCTCTTCCAAAATCGCAGCTGTATATAGCATACAAATAACTAAACCATAAACCTGATAAACTGTCAATTCATATATTCACTAACGAGCACCTGATAAATTATCAATATATTATTTACTAACGAGAGCTAAAATACAACTACAACTAGGATTTTTCTTTTGACTGGTTCGTCAAGTTAACTTCAACGTCTGAATTGTCGTCGGAGAGGTTAATTGCGTCCAGAAGGCTTTGAGCAGACGAATCGGGCAGAGACATTGTTTCATCGTCTTTCCCTGTGAAATAGAATTTACAGATTAAACCAAGAATTGCACACAAAATTATTTTAAAAATGTATTGTATTCAGACAGTTATGAAATGCCTCTAGTAGGGTGAATTGTTCAGTTAAGTATAGAGTGAGATCCATCACATGCTCAAACCATACAAGAAACTAATTCATATTCTGTAACTAATCATGTATATAGCTAGGTACATGTAAATATATAATCCATTCAAGCTGAATACATTGGAGAGCTCTAGTGAATGCTCAGTTATGTTTATATATGTATGAACACTTCTTTTAGTGCCCCTTCAAGATATTTCTACTCGGAAGTGCTCCCAACTACAGCATAGACACTGAATTGGAGTTTCACGCCAAACACAAGCATTTGCGAGTGAAGGACCTGCTCACAGTGCTCAGGGTCCCTACGCGGTGGCTTAAGGTGGATTCGAATCTGCAACTTTCCGGCTCCTGTGCACCAAACATACCACTGCACCCCCGTGCCCCACTAATTTGTACAGTACTGGCAATTTCTGGAACTTTGAACGGCCAACTAAAGCAAGAATTCAACCTACTGGCAAGTTGGTTGACCTTCCTGGTATTTGCGCATTTCAAGGCGTCCGAAGCAGTACATCTGTTACAAGCAATGAATGACTAAACCTACCCTAACGCGTCATTATCATAGCATTACAGTGCTATTGCGCCTATTGTAATACACAAGGTATGAGAGAGTAGCGACTCCACCTCTAGCAAAAAATAACTGTTTGCTGATGAATCTATGCAGTCCAACTGCACCAAAAGAAGCAACGTTTTAAATGACAATTCAAACGAGCAGCGATATAAAAACTACTTACTGTAAACGGCCTTTAGTATGACGTGCAGAGTGATGCCAGCGATGCACGTCATTAGTCCTATGACGTTAATGACATTCAGGCGATCGTCATTGATGACGGTTGCCAACGACAGTGTTATCACCTCCTACAATAAAATTATCTAGTATGAGTACAAATGGATAGCAACGACAGATACTGTGTACCGGTAATAGAAACGCAAGCATTACCTGAGCAATATCCATTTATCTCAAAACAAATTGCATTAGAAGCAAATTTTGTACATTCCTAGTGATATCATCATCATTATAGCTACATATCTCCTTTATGCTCCCTTCAGCAAATAATCACAAAAATATGTCAAGTCAGGCTTGAAATTATGTAACTATGGTTGCATCTACCAGTTTGTGTGACCTCAGTGCTACTGTGACATGGCTTGTTAACATGTCAAAATAGGTGAGAAGGTTAGAACATTCACTAAACGCCACTAACTATATAATTCAATTCATTCAGAGAACTTATATAGCATCTCTTCAAGAGACCTACTAGGAGGCACTTTAAGCCCAGCCACAACTAAAAAGTAGGATTTCAGCGACTTATAAAAAGCAGGCTTGAGTTTAGTCTGGGCTGCTAGGTGTCAGTCGAAAGGCTTGTGGGACGCCATTCCAAATTAGTATCTATAGAAAGTCTGCCATTTGACTGACGTTGGTGTCAAGTCACATGTATTACTGAAAAACCCTGTATCAAACTCAGACTTGGACATCTGCACTTATCATACAACATGTCATTGTCCAAATTGGAATGAATGACCCCCTCCCTGACAACCCCTCTTGAGGACGTCCTCTATGGATGACTCCGTTTGTGATGACCCCAGACAAATCATGTGTAATTCAGTTTAACCCTCTAATGCCGAGATGGTAGTAAATGGTATGGGAAATCCTACACCCTCCGGCATTAAAGGGTTAATTAAATATGTTTACTTCAAGCACCTGAAATATAAATTTACCTTGAGAATTCCAGCAACTGAGAGCGTAAGGCTTGATGTGCGTGAAACAAGAAGAAATTCTGTGAATTCGAGCATGAATGCTAGGATTGCACCAGCGAACAGAATCAACAGATGGCTCGCAAGCAAACCACTATCACGGAATGCAAACACGAACTTGCTGGTGGACAGACTTAGTCCTAAAACAGAAAATATTCATAGGCAAACTTATTTTAATGTCTAATAAACAGTTCCATTCGATGCTCAAAATAAATTATGTCGTAATAACTTATTTTAATGTCTAATATACAGTTCCATTGGATGCTCAATTTTAAGAAATTATGTCGTAATGTTGAATGGTCTAAATGCTGAGACCTAAGAGAATATTTCTAGCTACTGCAATATGGCTCTAAAATGGTATGGTCATCGTTGATCTTTAAAACAAGCCTTTGCATAAAATAATTGGCAAAGATCTGACTTTTAAACACTTCAGACCACCAATAATATTGATGATCATTTTGCTGAATTAGCACTCCCTCGGATGCAATTATTAGTATTAGTACTAAACTGAATTACAAGGTGACCCGTCATAATAGCCCCGTCAAAACAGCCCCGTCATAATCGCCCAGCGACAAAATAGCCCCGTCATAATAGCCCAAGGACAAAACAGCCCAGAAAATTTCAGTTCCCGACAAAATAGCCCCGTCAAAACAGCCCGTGTAAACAGTACCGCGAAAACAGTCCAGTCATAGACGACACGGACAACTATTTCAGATATATAAAAACATTCATCCAGCTTCCATTTCTTGAGCTTCTTATCATTCATCAACCTTCTATCTAAGATCTATAAAACCTTCATCCAGCTACCATTAAATTTTCTGAAGCGTTTTATCTGGATCAATTTTAAAAAAGGATCTAATTATTAATAGGAGCTGGATGAAGGTTTTATAGATCTTAAATAGAAGCTGGGTGAAAGATAAAACGCTTGAAAAATCGAAGCTGGACGAAGGTTTTATAGATCTTAAATAGAAGCTGGATGAATGATAAAACGCTTGAGAAATCGAAGCTGGATGAAAGTTTTATAGATCTGAAATACAGGCTGAATTGACGATTTTAAATAGAAGCTGGATGTATGATAAAACGCGAAGTTCGTTTACTAACGCGATCATTTCCGGAAGTCATCTTAAACTTTAGGCTACAAACATTATTTTCATCAATTCGGCGAAAGGACTGCTTCCTTAAAAGACGTTAATTTCGTCGGTCTATTTTTTTACGAAAATCGTGTTATTCCGCGACTTTGTCGGTCCCCGACAAAATAGCCCCGGGCTGTTCTGACGGGGCTATTTTGACGGGGCTGTTTTGTCGCTGGGCGATTTTGACGGGGCTGTTTTGTCGTTGGGCGATTATGACGGGGCTGTTTTGACGGGGCTGTTTTGACCGGGCTATTATGACGGGGTGCCGAATTACAAGTATGTATGTATGTTGCACTCTCACACAGTAACTGAGCATGATAATGACAGTAGGTAAATAAAAGGCAATTATAGCAACCAGTAATGAAATCCAGATGTAATGAAAACTTAAAGACCAATTCCAGGGACAAATGCAAATAATTAACGTAATCGTATTAATCTAACATTTAAAAGTGCTACTTCAATAGAAACTCGTCCAGCAGTGTTCCCAAACCGAACCAGTAAAATCAATGACGGTGACAAAAGTAACTGATTTAGCACTTTTCGTCACTTAATATTTCATCAGTGCCACTTGGACCTGGCATCACAAAAACATCAGAATTGGTTTTACAGCAGGTGAAAGAAAGACAGCAACATGTAATTGTATTTCATCATTCAAGAATACTTGGCATTCCAGGGGATAGTGGAGCACTGAGTGGAGAACAAATGCATGGAAAACTGACCTTCAAAGCCCACTGAGAGCGGAAGCAGAGCGAGAATCATCCACGGCTGGATGTGATACATCATGTCTAAAGGATTCGACAAACCTATAAAAATAATACCGATCAAACTATAAAAATACCGATCAATGCTACACTCACAAACCACCGACATCGAATGGTCAACGTCCAATTACTCAAAAGCTGGAAGTATACAGCGAAGAAAATCAGTTTTAACTGTAAAATACAATGCAATCTGGTAATGTTACTGAAAGCAGAAAATGGTCAAGATTAAAGGTACAGCAAAAATCTCTACTCTGGTTTCTCGTCTTTCATTTCAACTGATTTGCACTGAATGATATTGGGACGGCCACCAGCATGGGCTCTATCGCTCTACAAATGTGGCAGCCAGGGCAAGGTACCTATCGATTTTAAAAATATCCAATAGATGTTATAATTATATCCAAGTACATGCAAAGAGAACTGTTTTGATTGGTAGAAATGCCATCTTACTGAATTTCATAAATTGACAGTAAATACATCATACCAACCAGGAACCCCAAACAGACTAATGGTTCCATGAGTTTCCTGCAGGAAATGATGCATTTACAATTACGTATTACTTGTGAGGCTGATTATACATAAATTAGTGTTGATGATGAATAAGTAGTGATGCTGAGTTGAAACCTGCTTCTTTCTTCTGTAGTATCATCTGAGAAAGTGTCCACCTGAGTCCACTGAGAAAGGAAGCCGTCAAAACAAGACAGAATCCCAGTGCATTGAACTGGGTCAGTTCAAAGGTAAACAAAAGTAGGCCAACAGCAATGAAAATCACCACAAATATGAGGCAGCACCTCTACAAAAGAAAAGAAAAACATCTGTAATTGATCAATTTTGACACATTGCCCACCTACTGTGACACCACAAAAATAATGACATACCATCTTAATAAATAAATTATTATTATTAAGTGGACAAGGCTGAGTCTTCTATAAAATTAATTTCCTTAACTAATTCTTTTATCTTGAGGGTTCACATACCATCTTAATAAATAATTATTATCAACATCTACAGTAAAAAAAACAAAGAGGAAAAGGCTGGGCCTCTATCAAATTAATTTCCTTAACTAATTTTTTAATCTTAAGAATTCACATACACATTCCTAAAGTGAATTAACATAAATAATAAAAGATCTTCTTCAACACTGAATAAAATATAGGCTATATTATATAACTGATCTGTAACTCACTGGCTTTTCGAGTCGAAAGACGAAAGAGAAGAAAAGAATGAACACCACCACAGATGTCTTTGTCATTGTATATCTGAAAGATTAATGATGAGCAGATTGTATCAAAATATTAGAAAGCAAAACTGGTGCCACCTTAACATTCAAAGAAACAACTAAAGACTGGATCATTTTCTTCCATAGTTAGAACAAACCATTAATTATTTATTTTTGATGAGTACAGCTATATGTACAATTGTACATCAATTTTCATTCAGTTGTCATTGCTAATTACCCTCAACAAAATGCAGATATCAGGAATTAGCAACTGTCAACTTTGCTTTTTTCTTCATGAGAGCCTGTTAGTGATGAATTTTCCATAGTTCGCAATGTGAGTGAACTTCTTGTCCATAACGAACTATGACAATATTTCTAGGCTTGCAATTAGAGTTTTCAGAGTTCCTTGGAATAATTATAATTAATGTAATAATCATATTTGAAAAAAGATATTGAAGGAAGAATAAGTACATGCATTGAATACTTGCAGCGAAATTGTGATGAACTCAAAACTCCAGTTGGATAATCCAATGTCTAACGAAGCTGTTAAGCCTGTGAACATAAACAGCACTTAAAATTTCTTTTTGTTAATTTCTTCTAAAATATTGGAACTGTTTAACTAAAAACTGCTAACTTTAAACATTAAACGACAAACAATTCTACTGGCTAACAGAAGAGATGGAGCTAGTGTGCGGTGCTAAATTTTATGACAACATGCAACCTAGAGACAGGTAAACTTAGATATAATATCAAGGTTTTAAGAAATTTTCAACAAATGTCTTGAAACTTCAGAACAGAGTTAAATTTCCGGACAATTTCAGAAACACCATAAAATTTCATGATGAATGGAACTATCTTTTATAAACATCTTAGCCAATAAATACTTGAAGTTGACTTGTAGACTGATCAAGAACATCGAAATAATCAATCTTACTCACCAGGCGGTGCCACTCGTTTGAAATATTCTCCCCATGGCAAAGTGACGCGTTCTTCACCGTTCTTACAGAACCAGATCCATCGAATACAGGCAGCAAGAACAAACTTTGTGAACAAGTGTGTCATCGTGATCGATAAAGGAAATCGAAATTCCTGAATAATTGCAAAGTAAAACAAATATTTAGCGTGCATTGCATATATATATGCTAATTATACTCACGTTTAGAATGCCTTGCAGTACAAATAAGTCTAACAGAAGTTTTAAACATGCCCTTCATCGATTGTACATTTTAAGCAATGACAAATTCTGAGAATAGGGGACAGTGAAGTCAGAAAACAGATGATGAGGTGAAGAATGTCACAGAAAATCGGCAACATATGGACAATCCAGAGATTGCCATACCTTTAAAAAGAAGAAAACAGAAGCCAGTATTCACAAACCACACTGGGAGTCAAACATCAACCGAACCGTTGAACATAAACTGACATATATCCATTTAAACACCATATTACCCTTAGAACCGGTGCTTGTCGAATCATGACAGCATTTTTACTAAGGTTTTAATAAAGAATAGTCAAAGGTTGACAACAAAATTGAAATATATATGCAGAAATTTCTAGTCTCGTAAAATTTTGATGACAGCTTTGTACTGTTTGTAAGGAGCTAAATCCACATAATCTCTACCAGCTCGTTCTCTTCAACTGCTGTGGCAGGTACTAGGTAGCGACAGCTGCAGTACCAATGCCGGTGTAGGCCTACGCATGCATTATGTATCAGCGCTACAGAAGTCCGATTGATAAAACTATGCATACTGCATCCAACTTACATGAATGAATCGCTGGTTATAAAACGTAAGTGATATGGAGCACGCATAAAACGCGATGACATAGCTGACAGTTCTGAAAATCTGTCGAAAGTCAACATCCGAGAGGCATGATGAAGATCCACAGCGAGAACCGACCCATGTCAATTTACTTTGTAGCACAAAATTTCTTATTTCACCCTTTATGGCTCCTTTTCTTCCCATTTTGGCTCGTTTGACAAGAAAACAAATGACTAGAATGTAAAAGTTTACTCCTTCCTCATGGTTGTCCTTTCCATTCCAGTATTTTAATTAACATGTGGCATTAAACGTTTAAACTGCATTTCATACGTAACGTTGCACATTTTGTTTTTTATCAAAACAAAAAACAACAGGATATCTAAACAAATATGGCGGAGTCCATCAGCTGTTATTCAAGGCCGCTATGAAGAACGCCAATTAAATAAATTATTTCAGACTTTTCAACAAAAATAACAAGGAATCAGTATAGAATATACCATTTTGTAACTAAGCCAGCTTTGTAAAGGACTGTAGGCTAGGGCTTACAAGCATATAAATATGTCATAATGACGTTTCTGAATTGATAAATAATTGGTTAATTAAGAAAGTCAAAACACAAAACAGTCGATTTTATATAGGCTAGCCTATTGCTGTCTTTCCAAGATTTAGTAAAAGAGCCAGCACAACAATACAAAATATAGGCTATAGGCCAATATATATAATTTTAGTTTATGCAATAATGCGGCTTACAAACCGCAACCGCTCACAGGAGGCTATACGATTATGCAACAGGCCTACGAAAGTTATGGGGCGTGCATGGTGGTGGAGTGGATATGCTCGATCGTTACTTGCAGCAGGTTCGAATCCACCTCAAGCCGCCTCGTAGAGTCGTAGGGACCTTGAGCAACCTTTTACTTGCAATTGCTCATGCGCTTCGATGTGAAACTCGGACTCAGTGTCCGCGCTGTAGTCGGGAGCGCTTCTGAGCAGTAGGCTAATCTTGAAGGGTCGCTATAGCCTAATAAGTACACACGCATGCATATGAAAGATGAACAAGTTATATGCAATTCAAACAATTCTCAACAACGCAGATCACAGAAGACATAGGCCTAAATCACAAAGTTATGTTATGCAACTGCGAGTGAAGAACTTGCTGAAGGATGACCGTCTGATAGCCTACATAAGCACCTAAGTGCGCACTTTATTGAACTGCCTAGAAATGCACTGCTGTCGTAGTGGAATCGCAAACGCAAAAGATATACATAAATTAGCTTAATTTTAAAATAACTCTTTATTAATTTTCGGGTGAGGTGACTGTTAACGACCGAAGAACAGCTCTAGCAGTCACAAGATGTCGTTAAACACTATACTCTGGTGGCGCTCTTGTTTGATCGCTACATATTTTGAAACTTTCTTAATTTTAACTGGGAATTTCATAAATGCCATATAATAAATTGAATTACTCTTATCCAGCAATCCTAAAGTCTCTTTAAGCACATCCTACGGTTTTCTTGTTTATTAAAGGTATATATCTTGGTAAAAGTCGATGCAATTTTAGTCATAAAAGTGAATTTCGAGAGCAAGAAAGGTTTGCGATCATTAAAAGTTGCGTGCATGGTGTGGCCGGTGTATTCGGCAGAAAGCCGCTTGTCTCGTATTATAATAGTAACGTATCACATGGAGAGACTAGTATCAAATGCCCTAACTTCCATCGAGCCATTGAATTAACTTAAAGAGAAAGAAATGTGATTATTTTGTCGTATTTGGAAACTTAATTATTTGAACCATATGTATGCAATCTCGCATGCTCCTCTTATTTCCATGTAAGGTGAATTTAGCCTAGGCAAAAGTCGCATCTCTTGTATAGTTGTATTGTTGCATGAGCAGTTCAGTGAAGAAAGTTCTGCGTTTTGAAGTACTAATAACAACTTGTAAAATAGTTGCTTGTTGTAGTACTAATATTAAACAACTTGTAATAGTTGCTTAATTTTATGATTTTTTATAGAATAATCGCAGCATAAATGAGTGGAAGAGGACGAGGGTTGCGGCCGAGGAAAGTTAAGTTGCCGTCCTGTTCTACCGGCGATGAATCATGTTCGCCAAATGTGACAGGTGAGCAATTGCGCATGCAGTTTAACCCTTTAATGCCGGAGGTATAGGATTTCCCATACCATTTACTACCATCTCGGCATTAAAGGGTTAATTAAATATGGTCATACGTAAGGGATTCTGGATTCAAATCAGTCTCAAGTTGTTATTTTCTGAAATAATATTTACTTCATATGTACTGGTACTGTTAGCTTTGACTTTTATCTAGCTTGAAATAAACGATTTAAGCTAAAACTACGTGGCATTGTTTAACCCTTTAATGCCGGAGGGTATAGGATTTCCCATACCATCTACTACCATCTCGGCATTAAAGGGTTAACACTTTAACGATGAGCTGTTCAACACTTTAACGATGAGCTGCATTGATATCGCAGTCTCCTTTGGTATGTTAATTGTTGTTTAAGTATTTATGGATTACTATTATAGAAGAGTTGAATGAAAGTCAATTCTGTGCATGCGCAGTCTGACGGTTTTTAAAAAGAGGTGCAATGTCACACTGTGGCATTATGTTACCACAGTGGTGTCAAAGAGTTGGTCACAAGTTTTCACTGCATGTTTAAATGCTTTCTATTTAACAGTTTAATGAATTTGATTCTGTTAACGTGCAGATTCTGGTTGCATTCGCTGTCATGTCAAAGAATTGGTTGCAAAACTGCAGAAGTTCAAACGAATAGATGATGCCTGTAGCCTTATGGGAATGGTAACAGCCTGTGGCCAGCAGTTAACAGGAAGCTCTGGTGAGTCTGTTAGTTTGATGATGTCTAGGGCTGTAGTTGGTTATGATTAATTAATTGATTGATCGCTAAAACTTTTGTCGATTAATCTTTGACTTGTTCAATTGATTTGTGTTTTCTTTTTTACGTATTTCATGATGTCAAGTTATGTCATTTCTGAAGTAAGCAACTTGGTGACGAATAATGATATTCTGTATTGTGAAAAGATAACTGTTTTCCAGAAAATGAGTTGTGCTCTGGTTTCACTATAGATGGTAGTAGCAGATTGCTGAGAGCGAATATAATATTTTTGAGCTGGAGCATAAAGAAACTGAGCTGACCAAGTTCGTGTTCAAGGTCGTTGTGATATAGCGGTCAGCCATGATCTTAAATGTGACATTGTACCTTTCACTGAGCAATGAGAGATCTATTTATATTTGTTTTTCATGCTTATACCACCTACTGACAAATGCTACAGTCTGTGTGATGCATGAACCTGGTAGGATGGTTGATAGCAAGATTTCTATACAGGTGTTATTCCAAGATGAAGTAATTTAAACGTTTAACAAAAGCTTAGTAGGAATGGCCATCTAAGTTTTTTTTAAAATACAAATTAATATATTGAAGAAATTTAAAAAGAAATAGACGGTGATTAGAATTTAGGTGTTATTGTGCATGCCATTGTTATAATCGCTTATAGTGCATGCCATTGTTATATTGCTTACAGTGCATGACATTGTTATAATCGCTTACAGTGCATGACATTGTTATAATCGCTTACAGTGCATGACATTGTTATAATCGCTTACAGTGCATGACATTGTTATAATCGCTTACAGTGCATGACATTGTTATAATTGCTGTGCTGTTGTTTTGTGTGTGCAGCCTTCTTCAATCAACTGATGCGTGACATCTATCGAATCCTGGAGGACGCGCAAGAGCATCTTCTGCGTTACGTTCTTCTGCATCTGATTGAGTTGGTCGCTTCCAACGGAGATCTCAGTCCTTCGACTCTCGAATACTACAATGCGAAAGTAGTCCTTCCGCCGTCCTGTGAGGTAATACGTGAGGGTTAATAATGCCCCTCTTTCAGCATCATTTAAAACATTGTTTGTATGTGCACTTGTTATAGCGCCCCTTCAATCTCTCTCTGCTCAGAGGCGCTCCCGAATGCAGAGCGGACACTGCATCGGAGTTTCACGCCGAAGCGCTGAGCAATTGTGAGTGAAGGACTTGCCCAAGGTCCTTACGCGGCGAGGTGGATTCGAACCCCCGAACCTTCTGGTTCCAAGGCAACGACGCCACCACTACACTACTGCGCCCCACAAATTTAATGTTTTATATAAACTTTCTGCATCTGTGCAACAAGCCTAGGTCTTGTTTACAAGTAAAAAGTGGAGCTTAGCTGGGAAAATAAAGCTGCTGCAAGAAAAGAAAACACGAACAGTACTACTGGTTAATATATTTAGTCACCTGGTGCCGTCAGCTCTTGGAGCTCTGGCGATAGCCACGATGTATCCTCTCCAGTGTTTCCTCTCTCTTGTCGCCTCTCTTAGCGCCTCCAAGCTCATACCAGACTTTTGTGTATTTCATAATAGTACTATTTTATTATTATTATTGTTATTTGGGGAGGGTTAATGTGATGGATAACACTGTGGCTTGAAGTGCTTACTGTATGTGGTTTGAATCCTGTTGGATCCCTTGGTTCAGCTCTTCCTTCATTCCTAGGCGGCAGTGAAAGTGCATAGAGTGTGCGCCTTGCATGGCTGCCATTTTGTGATTTTTATGTCTTTTGTGATTTGCGTTCTTGTGAATTGTTATAATTGCATTTCTTGTACATTGTACAGCGCAGTGTGTTTGCAGGCATTTAATTAAAAATAAATATTATTATTATTTATTATTGTTATTTTTAGCCTGAGGTACATATGATCCTCAGGATTTTAAAGAGCTTAGGAGAAATTCTGAATTGAAAAACTTTGTCAAGTGTTGGCAAATTATAGTTTCCTAATTTTTTTATTTATTACAATTTTTACTAGGAATTTTGGCTTATTATTGTATTTAAAGTTACTTATCTGTTTTACTATAGTTGTGATGAAGCATTTATTACATATACATAGTTTTTATGATAATAATATTTATGACAACATCTATAGTCTGAGACATTAGAACTACAAGTTGTATTAAATTATAAATATGTCAATCTGTCATGCCTCATGGCACTCCCTCCCTGTTCTTTTTCCCTGGAATGTCTAGATTCATAGTTCTAAACTAATTGATAATTGTTTTGCCAATGGACACCCTGTGGTTGCTACTTCAGTGAGTAAGAAAGTAGTTGTGAGTAATAAAGTGTTGAGAGTAGAATGATGCTGGTTTTTTTAATTCATTCATTCATTCAAGTATTTATATAGCGCCTCTTCAAGGAAGCTACTCAGAGGCGCTCCCGACTTCTGCCAAACAGAACATTTTCTTATAATTGTCTTATACCCTGTGGTTTTTGATCTTCAGGATGCTTTTGTTACGGCCATGAAGTTTGGAGAGGATAACTCTTGCGGTCCGCAAGCCGTCTGTAGTACTTGCCAACAAAATCCCGTGTCCGTTGAGATGTGCTCACCGGAAGCCATGAATGAGCCCGGCATCATGTTGCCCACGATTTTAGCTGGTGCCTCTGATCGTTCAAGCGTGTCCTCTGAGCAGAAGTCTGAGCGCTCAATTGCGTCCTCTGAGCACAAGACTGAGCGCTCAAGTGTGTCCTCTGAGCAGAAGTCTGAGCGCTCAAGTGCGTCCTCTGAGCACAAGACTGAGCGCTCAAGTGCGTCCTCTGAGCACAAGACTGAGCGCTCAAGTGTGTCCTCTGAGCAGAAGGCTGACCGCTCAAGTGTGTCCTCTGAGCAGAAGGCCGACCGCTCGAGTGTGTCGATTGAGCAGAAGGAGCCGAACAACAACAACAACAATGTTGACGATGAAAACCTGGCCGAGGTGTTCGGGAAGTGTATGGAATCGGCGCTTTCCAACTGCCTTGCTGGAAATCAGGGACCATCGCAACCGGTGAGAATGATTTGTCAAGCGTATGATCCGTGATTTTCTTGCTGTTGTGTGATATTGGCATCACTTGGAAATTGAAGTGTGCCCGTAACCTATTAACAACTGCATTGACTAATGTAGGGATGTCACCATTTGAGGTTTTTACCCATCTCTGCACAATCTTTCACTGCAAAATTGGGATACTTTCCGACTTCTGATGACATTACAAGTTTTTCACTTGATATTTCCCGTTAGTACAGCATAATTACTTTTACTTTTACTCTAATTCTAAATTGATGAGCTCTTAGCCTCTTACTGTACCATATTTTACAAAATGAACACAGCAGTGGGTCAACGAAGCATGGTATATACAGAGTTGTATGTTTTTAGTCGGAGGATCTTGTGAAGGCAGAGAAGGAAGAGGGACCACAGGACTCGGGGCAAAGTCAGGTTTTGCCGTCGACTACAGTGTTTGAGCTTATGTCGACTTACAGAGGGAGCGAGAGTGGAAGGAGACTCAGAACGGCCAACAAAGGTCAGAGAGTGCTTCATTTAATAATAATATTCTCTTTATTGAAACGATCTCGGTTGACAGGTCTACCGCGACCGGTTTCAGTGTACAATTATGCAGTTTAAACAATTCACAAGCACGGATACCACAGAATACACAAATCTTAACTAAACTTACTGAACGGACAACCTGCAATTTAAGTTTTCTGTTTGTATTAGCTGAATGAATATTCATGTTTTTAGGAAGGGTACTTGATGTCATAGATAAATTAGGGAGGCTCATTTATGAGTAGCTTGATTACTTGCAAATTAGGGACTTGTGAAGCTTTGATAAAGGTCAGTATATTGCCACATCAGGTGTCTTAAATTATAAATAGCTGCACATCAGCTGTGTATCATGCAATTGACCATTTGACTAGCTTGACACTTCATAATTATGTCTGGAGTCACTAAAATGACTTATATGCAGAAGGAATTATGTCTGGAGTCACTAAAATGACTTATGCAGAAGGGCAGTATTAGACAAATGTGCATTAGCGATCATATATTGACCAATATCAGTTGAACTTGAATCACTGCATTGATAGAATGACTTGCTACTCTAATCTTATGGTAGACAGACATTGTATTGCAATCCAATGCTGGGCTTACTTCCTAATTTACTGGTAATCTAATGACATGGTTGTAAGACTACCATTAGATCTGTTTAAGCAGTCACCCTAACTGTTCTAATGCTGGGTTACTACTTAATTGAATTAAATGCTAAGTGTTCATCAAGTGAAATTGTAGTGGATGTAACATTGCCGTTGTCTATGGTTTCGGTTGGTTTGTTGAATGTGTGTGGATTGATATCATAAGAAAATTGTAGTCAAATAAATTGTGAATTGGTTTTGTTTCTGATCATTGTCAGTGCCCAAAGAGGATGATACTGTGCAGGAGGAAGAGAACAAAAGACTGAAAGAGGAGGAGAAAGCAAAGGTTTTTCTTACTTGTGGTTTACTGCAACCTTTTCTCAAATCTCATCTTTTCAATTCTATTTCTCAGTTGCGTTAACATGGAAAGTACATGATTTGTTGTCATGTTTGATTGGTGGTTAGGAAATGAGTTTAGATATTAAACATTTCCCGCCGAACCGGGTCACCCGTGACCCCATTAACAGGATAGGTATCAAAACAATTCCGGCTGGAAAGGGTTAAAGGTCTACCAAGTTCAGTTAAATCAATCAATCTAGGTATATGCATTTATTCCTTATTCCAAGCTGTCATAGGCACAACTGCTTTTTTGTTTTATGTACGAGAGGTCTTTGCTATGTAAAAAATTTGTGCAATTTTTTGTGCTGTGTTATTATTTTAAAGAAATATGAACGATTCATGAAGGTGAGGGGTGACGTCATTGTCCATCTTTCCTCCAACTTGAAGGATCATCTTAAGGTTAGTGTTTCATTTCTTTGTTTTGGCTGCTGATGAGGAAGATTAGGATAGTGATTATTCTAAGATAGGGTTCTCACTCTTCTGGGAAAACCCTTGAAAGTCAGAGAACGTCAGGGTATTTTTTCGGAAGCGTTGGGGAAGTCAGAGAAATTTCATTTTTAGTACAGAAAAAGACTTTTGCTGAATTCAACAAAGGGCATGAAGGACTGATTCCAAATGATGTTTCCAATAGTGAAATTGCATGGAAAGTAGCCGAAATTATTTTTTTTTGTTTAACTGAATTTTTCTAAATAGCGGGGTAAAAAATATTATATTATTTATTTATTATTTTATTTATTTATTATTTTTATTGTTCAAACTTGTGTGAGTAGTCTGAAATCTTTTGGGAAGTTACTGATAAAGTCAGGGAATTTGAAAGCAATAAATGATTGGGAACCCTGTAAAAATTGTGTTTATGACGACATTGATGATCAATGAAAATGATGAGGATAGATGACTAAAGTCCAGAATGCTAACATACGATAATGGCAGTGAATAGGTTCATGTAGGGTTGATGTGAGACCTTTTTTGTCCGTTATTCTATCTGGGTAATTTTCTTTCCAGTTAGAAGTAGGGTGTAACTGATTGTCTGTTCTTGACTTCGGATTCAATCTGATTAATCACCAATATTTCTTTCTATTGATGTAATGAGCATGTATTCAGCTATACACACAACCAAATTGTGCACATAATGTGGTATGCACATTGGACATACCGAATTTTTCTTCCATTGAAATACTACATGTTAAAACAGCTTCTATTTAAACCTAAATAAATTTTTCAGCACAGTTACACTCTTCTTCTTCTGTGTAACTGTAAAGAAATGATTGGTTTCAAAAATAAATGATTGATTGATTGATTGATTCTTCAGGTGGCATTGATCAACAAAATATTTAGAGCGGGAAATATTGTTTCATTTTGCACTGTTAATCTTACTATCGATGATGTTTTCATTGATTAATTGCTTTTGTTATAGGCATTTTATTGTGTGAATGCTGTTTATTAATTTAACAGAATAATTGTGCTATTTCAGGATGTCTTTGATGTTCTTTCTCTGCACTTCAAGTCGCCACTTGCCATGGCAGAAAATGCCGCACCAGTAGGTATTTAGATTAACTCGCAGGCATACAGAGCTTGTGTTGTAATAGCTAAAAAATTTAACTGAATACTCACATCATCAACATTATAATGCTTATCATCAACATTATAATGCTTATCATCAACATTATAATGCTTATCAGCTTCGTCAAAACCACTACCATAACAAACATCACTTTAGTCCTTTCTCTTACTCATTATCTCTGCTGTGAATCACCACCTTCATATTTTTTTGTATCTTTATGACTAAACCAGTCACTACTAACAACTATCTTTGTCCTTTATCACTACCACTGTTATATTGCCAATGAAGGGTTGTCCATGGATTAAGGCAGTGCTTCTCAAACTGTTGTCCATGACTATACATGTCATCAGGCGATTGAATATATATTGAATACCTGGCCATTATATGTTAACCATCTGGAAGGAAATTTTTTATCGTACTCAAAAATATTGTTAAAATGTTTTTGATGTTGTTATGAAACAATATTATTATTCAACTGTACTTAATTCAGTATTCACAGATATGACACTTGACAAGCGGTTTTAAACATACAGTAGTGTCAAAAGTAAATTGCAGGTGTTTGAAAGAAGTTAGGAGAAGATGATGTCAATTGCAGGCGGCAGAAATAGGGAAGGGTGTGGTAAAAAAAATCGTAGTTATTTTGTGGACCACCTTTATGGAAAACACCTAAGATGGCAATACCTTTCTCCATGTTATCTTTGCTGCCAATGTAGTCATCATCATTGTCATGTAGTCACAACACACCAGCACATGAACATTGTCTTCAAACAACATTGTCGGTCAAATTGTGAAACGTTTGCCATGATACTTATGATAGCTTCTGCAAACTTAAAATTTTTGTTAAGTGTTGGGGATTTCTGTTAGAGTATCTGGTAACACAAATTTGTGATTTTTAAATTCTAGGTGCCTAACCATTTTAATCAAAGTAAGTATTGTGTGAAAATGAAAGTCTGATAAAAAAAACATTAACTATTTGTGCAGTGTTAAAGTGTTGAAGACTAGCTGTTTATTCTGGTGTTATGTAAGAAATGTTTCTATATGTGTGTACTGTGTACCATATTTTCTGGACAGGTTTAAAAAAAACCTTGATATACATTGTATTGAAAAAGTTAATTTAAGAGTGTATAAACATTGAAATAAGTGTTTTCTCCCAGCTGAAGATGTAACCAATTTGATTTCTGTCTTGATAAATATTAGTATTTAAGTGTGTTTTATTAGTAGCGTAAGACTTGTTTAAGCGTTTCAAGAAAACTGTCACACTTGTCCAATACCAAGTCACTTGCAATGTAGCTTGTTTGCGCCAGAGTTACGACTAAATTGCAATTTAGTTAGGGGTAGAACGTTGCAATTTATTCTGTCTGGTTGCAGTAAATCTCTTGTTCACGTACATTGCGTTTATCATACACACTCTATCACAGACTGCCATGATAGAACTTTGCGGTTTGCTGGCGACGCAGAGGCAGCAGCTGAGAGAGAGGAGCATACCGGTAATTACCCTAATGCTTCTGTTGAAGCAAGCATGGTCTCTTTGTCAACTCGTCGGCTTTAAGCTTACAATTTTGCATGCTTTTATTCTATCGTATTTCTAGATTTATATAGCATATTTTGATAAATTCGTGGCATGGAATCCTCGGAGTAGATGAAACAAATGTAAAAATGAAAGACTGATGAGGAAAACATGTCAGCAGAACACTGGCTGGGTTAGAATCCAGATGCAGCCAGGTCTGCTGAAGCCAGGCAGAGCTGGTAATAAGAACTACAATGTCTCAGTTGTATGCTGTTGATTCAATATGATTTATACAATAATTTGGCATTTGAATCATGTTGGATGACTTTATTGATGGTTATTGAATTAGAACATCCACAGTGAATCAACTAATGCATGTGTCGCTTAAATTGTGAGGTATAGGGCCATCTGTTTAGAATGCACACTCAGAAATCCGAAGTAGTACGCCCCTTCCTGTACGCACGTGTACGACCCATACTTGACGCATCCACCTTCTGAATCATGTAGAATGATCTATAATTAATTCATGCAGTAATCAGGGATTAACAGTATTAACGTGCTTCACAATTAATTTAGCAGTCAGGGTCAATGTGTCATGCAACTGACACCTCTCCCACGGTCCCACTTCTCCCAGTTTTTGTTTGCTGTTCAGTGGCTCATTTTAAAGCCAATTATTGGCAAATTATTATTGTGGTTTTGCTCCTCACCCTTCTCTTTTCTATGTTTATTTGCATCATTATTGGTAGGCTCCTCATGCGCAGTGATATGTTATTGTATCAAACCACCTCTCCCCTAAATGTACACATACTAAATAAATGGCTCCTACTTTAGTTAAGTGCCTATTTAAGATCATAGTTAAGTTTTTTTAATATGATAAGGTAATGCTTCCATAATCAATTCTGAATTATGAACTTTATCTGCTCGTTAAGTTTCCACCGTTATTGTTTTGTTTTCCGCTGTGCATTATTTCTTGTTCCATCTTTCGATTTATTGGATAGTAATTCGTTCTGTTTGTGTCTCTCCCAACAGGATTGCGATCTTTTTGGGGGCCTTCTCTTTGTAGTCAATGTCTTGTCAGTCCGTTACGGTGTTGTGTGTGAAGTTGGTTGGAGTAAAAAATTACTTGACTTAACCATGTGCTATTTTAAGTAACCATCGCTTACCACAGAATCTGCCACTGCACTGATCCACACTCTTGTCACCTCTAGAATGGATTTTTGCCATGCTTTCTAATCTAAATTTGGTGCTACAGTCTGTTCTGAACCTCAACGCATTAAATATAATACCCGTACTCTTACTCTGATGTGAAATTCTTTATTTGAAATTTCTCCATCCCATCTGATCACATTGTTTTTGCCTCATCTATTCCTAGTTGTAGATCCTTCTGCTCGGATGCATTTGGTATCCTTGTCGTCCCTCAGACTAGGTCCTCTACATTGTTGGTTCTTATATTCTTCCTTTTAAAATCTGAAGTGAGCTAAACATTAAACAATATGTCACCTCCTTTGTCCCACAAGTGCTTAAAATCTGTTTTGTCTGGCCATGTTCTTACTTGCTTGATCAGGAACCTAACCCTGCTGATGAGGCTTTTCTCGAGGTTGTCCTTTACAAATTTTTATATGTGTTACTCATAGATTAGATACATAATATTTCTTTATTGATATGAAGTTTTTCTGTGGCAGGCTGTCGGCCTTAAACTAATGTACAAGAAGCTGGGTACAGAACTTACATTTTTCTGTACTGATTAGGGTTGTGAGTAAATATGTACAGTTTTGTACACAATAGCATACAGGGGATGGGTGATGAGATGTGGTAAATAGCAGATATTAAGGTCTCCTCAGACAATGAAATGAGCATTGAATGGTTGAGTGGTGACAGGATGAAATGAGCTTGAATGTCACGTGGTGACTGATGATGTGGATTTACCTGGTGAGGGTCTGTGCTTCAGGCGTTGGCTGGCCTATGACTGAACGGCGGATGATGACTTCTTGAGTAGAGACAAACATTGTCTGTGGTGTCAAACCAATAAGGCCTCCTCAGATGATGAATTTTGTGGGTCATTCCTTGACCCTGGCTGATGACAGTGGCATAGCCAGGCATTTATGCGGGGGAGGGGATTTATGCCCGGATGCCCTTCCTGACCCAACAGTATTACAGTAAATAAATTAAATAATAAAAAGGGAATAAAGTAACAAAGGGAGGAAAGCAGTTGTTACTACAAACTATTGTTTTGTTTTTCTTATTTAAGTGGATAAATAACCTTTTTTTAAATTCCTAAGCCAGTCAGGGTTTTAACCCCCTAAACCCCTTTGTCTATGCCACTCGCTAATGATGAATTCCTACAGATCTTACATCATTTTGTTTGATCAGTGATCACCCTTCGACTTGTTAAGAAAGGTCTGATCTTTTGACCTTGGTGACCTCAAAGATTCCTTCCACGAGAACTCAGTGACAGTGACATGCATTGAAACTGGACTTGCAACTCAACTGCACTCCATGATATAACATTTGATATATTCTGATTTAAAATATTTATTATTTATTATTATTAAACTTGTTCCTCAATATTTTGTCATGTTTATTGGCATCTATAGGAAAGTTTACTTATTACAGTACATGCATAGCAATTGCATAGTTTCCTTTCTGTTATCCAAATCCTTAAAATGATGTAGTTCTGTATATTGTAATTCTTTGTTCTGTTTGATTTGTGTGTGTGTGTTTTCTAGAAGTGAAAGCCTATTCACGCGAATTCTTGTTGGAGTGCAGCTCTAGTGCCCATTCTCAAAAGCTTCCTTGCAACTGGTCTCAGTTATCTGAAAAATATCCTGAAATTTGCCTAAAGGTTAGTACAGTAGCTTTTGTAGTCCCCTGAATAACTTTAAATATCTCTTTCTTGTCACAGATTTTGACTAATTTTTGAAACTTAGTGTTGAAAATACATTTCATTCAAGAGACTTGCTTTCTGGTAGATATCTGATGCATCAAAAAGCAGATGAATGCAGAACTCATAAAATGAAATCGGAGAGAGAGGGATGGAACGAGGTTGTAAAGTGAGTTCCGAAATGCAGTGTGTTGGACAAAGGTGTAAAAATTACCGTATTTTAAAATATGAACACCGTCCTGCCACTTATTGGCCAACACAGCCTGGAAAGGTAAGGGGTGTCCTGGCACTTATTTTGGAAAGGTAAGGAGCGTCCAGGCACTTCTTTTTCGGCACAAGTACTGCTTGCAATTCTTCTAATGAATGTAAGCATCACTAATGTATTCCTGAATCAGTAGTGATCTTGTAGATCAGACTAGTTGAATCTGGCCATAATGACAAGTAGTTTGTTAACACTTCCCAGTCACTAGTAGTACATTCTCATCGTTGTCAATTGAACTTTGTGATAGTTACAACTGTTACATGTACTTAGGTCCTTCAGCTTTGGCACATCCAAGTAGGTGGACAGTTCTTTCTCCTGCCTCATGGTCCACCATCCATTTACTGCTCAGTACCAGGTACAATGTATATATGTTGATAGTGCAACGCTCTGGGGAAAAATCCAGACTAGAGCATCACTTGATAATTTCTTTAAACCATCCCTAAAACTTTTTTCTTGTCTCTGATAATATTATTAGCCAGAATATCAAAATTGAAAGAAAGATTTTCTGACAGGCAGACAGGTATGTACAATATTGTTTTGCTTTTGATAGTATATGCCAACCTTGAGAGTGGCAGTTAAATCGTCACATGTGCTTAACTGTGTTAAATTGTGACTTTTTTAATTGCTGTGTGCAGCGAAAATGTTTCACCAATTTACTTTTTGGTACAAATGTCATTTGAACAACCAGTGGGATATTCATCTGCAGCACTTCCAGTTGATAGCCATGGCGCTCTGTTCGACTGTTACTTTTGTGAAGTGCGGTGGTGTAGTGGTGGCGTTGTTGCCTTGGAGCCGGAAGGTTCGAGGTTCGAATCCACCTCACCGCGTAAGGACCTTGGGAAAGTCCTTCACTCGCAATTGCTCAGCGCTTCGGTGTGAAACTCTGATGCAGTGTCGGCTCTGCATTCTGGAGCGCCTCTGAGCAGTGAGAGCTTGAAGGGGCGCTATAACAAGTGCACATACAAACTGTTATAGCATAGACAATAGAAATTCTTACTCTAACATTGGTAAACTTGGCGTTTGATGTGACAGGAGGGAAAGCTCTTTGCAGCAGATTCGTGCAGTGCTTCGCCACGTTGGCTTGTTCTGAAAAGTTCTAATGGCGGCAGCATTAGGCGATCCTACTCGTCACCGTATCCTAGCGGAGAGCATGTCAATGGTTCGACGACACCAGAACTGCTGGCGCTTACCGACAACAGTGGTTGACATCCGCCATTTTAGTTTTGTAAATTTCTGCCAAACAGTTGTTTGTGAGTTATGTTCTGAAGTTGTGTTCTTACTCTCGTAGTCTGGCATTAAGAGCTTTTGTCGATGGTGCTAATTATGTTCTTTCTGTAGTGCTGGCTTCTGTCACAGGCCTGTGCAGCTCCAGGCGAGATGCCCGTGTTTATTTCTTTAATTAATTTTATAATTTAATTGTTGCTTTCGTTTTTGCGCTTATTGTTTCTCACCAGTAATGTGATTAAGACAGGTGGAAGATTGAAACAACTGCTTTGAAGCAACAGCCTCTTCCGAGTTAACCCTTTAATGCTGAGGTGGTAGTAAATGGTATGGGAAATCCTATACCCTCTAGCATAAAAGGGTTAAATCTTGGCTTTAGTGTTATGTTTGTATGTGGACAATATCTCTTACAGTTTCTAGTCGAAAGTCATTTGCAAGTTTTGCTTCTGTATCTCGTTTACTTGTGTTGCATTATTGTAAGATTTGTGTGATGGATGGTTGGTACAGGTTTTGAGATATGTTACAAGCTGTTTGTTCATAACAAAAAAAATACTGCAATACACATCTGTTTTTATTTCTCAGCAGTGGAGACTCTCAAATGTATGTATTGTATATGCACTTGTTACAGCGCCTCTTCAAACATATTTCTACTCGGAAGTGCTCCCGACTACAGCGCGGACACTGCATTGGAGTTTCACACCGAAGCGCATGAGTAATTGCGAGTGAAGGACTTGCGCAGGGTCCCTACGATGCTGCTTGAGGTGGATTCAAACCCGCAAGGCAACGAATATACCCACTACACCACTGCGCCCCACAAATGTACTTATCAAGGGAGCTAGTTGAATCTCCAGCAGCAGGACGAGCACATGCTAGAAAATTCCACACAGGTGGCAGGCCATAGGTGAATAGAGTAAACAAGGCAAGGCAGCATTGATTGATCAATCCTATTCGTCTTGTATGACTACTTTTCCCGCAAGCATTTGAAACCCATTCTCTTTGATTATGGTTTGGTGTCAGGTCGGGAGTGCCTCTGAGGAGTTCTCTTGAAGTGGCACTATATAAATGTTCGATTACAATTACTTGGTCAGTGAGGTTGTTCAGACTTGACAAAAGCGTCTGCATCCACTAAGGCTGAAGAGTGAATAATAGATATTGGCACCCAGCAAGGCCGTGGCTAGGGGGGTGTTTGAACACCCCCCCCCCAAAATGGAAAATGTAAAAATAATATAATGCATTTACTAGCACATAATGGGAAAAAACACATAAAATTAGGCAAAAAATGGTAAGAAAGCCGTTTCCTTTGACTAAAAAAAGTTGTCAAAAATTTTCCGCCCCGAAGAAACACCCCCGAAATCAAATCCTGATTACGGCCCTGGCACCCAGAGGTTCGTAATCATGGGTGAGATGGACATAACAAACTGGCATAATCATGGAAAGGTGACAAAGGCAAAAAGAAAAATGTTGTTTTAATCATGTTTATTAAATATCTTAAGCTTTTTCCACAGGTGCACATACATGCCGATCCCAATAGTACACAATATAGCGATTAATATAGTAAATAGCAGACCAAACAAACAAATTAAATATCAATTTTTAAATACACCAGAAAGAAATCTTATTCACAATACAGTTCCTCCCAAATTGTCACCGTCGTCACTGTTACTTCAATCATTGTCTTCTTCAAAGATTCAACATTTCCTTAAATGCTAACAAAGAACTTCTGAGGCCATCCTTACACTTCATCTCCAGTAGCCAGTACGGCTATTTTAGGCTGAAGACTGGAGTCACTGTTATAATATTGGTGAATGTATATATTAACAATCTACACATGTATACATTTCCTCTTCTGCTTGTTACACAGCAACCGAGGTACTTGAGCGGGTAAATAAATTCAGACAATCAATGCATTCTCGTTATACGGATTAATTAATAATTACCCAATTAAGAGGATCTCAGAAAAGGTTCTGCATCCAAAGCAGCACTAACAGTTACAACGAAATCAATTAGTAACCGTACAGATCAGTATGATCCAGATTATCGCTAAGACCATCAGACTTGAATTTCCCATTGAAGTTTTCAATACTCTCGCCAAAGGGACCAGTCACCAGATAAATGGAAAGACTCGCAAGCGAAAAAGATGTTATTTGACACAACAGGATGCAGCCTCTCGTCATCAACCTTCTTCGCAGTAACCATAAAGCGACCTTGGCCAAGCATAAAATCAACTTTGAACAGCAAGAAGCAAAATTTCTTATAATTAATCAAACGCAAAGAAAACCACAAGTTCAACCCAACTCCCATTAAACTGACCAGTTAATATATATGTACTAGCGCTGCGGTTACTTAAAATGCTATGTTACAAGCCAATACAACACTGCTTCACAAACAAATTTCTAGCAAAGAATGAGCCAATTTAACGCATGCAACACCACCGCGGCTATTACAGTTAGATTTTGCGATCTGGCGAGAGAAAACGTCTGCTACGTCTGTCCAATCTGCTTGATTAACCCTTTACCTGTTCATTTTTCCTGTTAAGCCCGTGTTTTCAGCGGATATTCTCGGGGCAAACGGGTAAAGGGTTAAAACTGGTAATTATCGAAGTGTCTGCGTGACACAGTTTTGCTTGTTAACTTTTTACTCAAGCAAATACATTCAACAATGAATCACAGTCAGTTATGAAAGATATCACAGATATCCATGCATTGCACTCTTTCTGTACAATTGAATAAAATCATGATGAAACAGGACTCGTGTAATACAAGTGACACGGCAGTGATGTTCGGATAGCTTGCAGGTGAAGGACTCTTATCTTACACGGGAACAAGTTTTCATTTCAAGGCATTAGCTAAACTTGCAAATGAAGTTCGCTATTTTCGAGGCAATATGTTTTCAACTGCATTTCTCTTAGGAGCGCATTTGAAGAAATCAGTTCAGGTTAAAAGTTCATAAATTCAACTTAAACAACTTCAAGTAAAGCAATTCAATACCAAACATGATCAGTGGCCAAGCAAAAAAGTTGGATTTAATAGTAAATAACACCCAAATTAGAACACTACTTCCTGTACGAGTCGTCACACGATTAAAGCTGTATTCCGAAAAATTGTAACTGCTTAATTTCTTATACAAAATGTTCCATTGATTGAGTAGCATTCGTTTGAATCACTTCAATAAAATTCAAACGGTCAATTCTAAACATCTACAAATTCTGTTAACTTAATTACAACACCCTTATTTGGTAAATGCCAAATTATATCGACCAATGCTGATTTCCTGATTGCAAAAAATATGGAACACTATTAATTCATTTATAGGAACATTAGCTAAATTGCTTTTAAATATAATAAATCAGTACAGTTGACGATAGCCATGTAATGGCAAAAAGCAAAACTGCTATTAAATGTATACGAAACCTTTACCAGCAATATTCCACAATTTAAGTTAACATTGAAATATTTTGCAGAATGCCATCAACAGAAAATGTCCTGCAAGATGCTTAACAAATTTCAGGCATTCTGCAAAACCTGATGAAACTGGCATTACAGACACAAATTATTATTTCATCCGTTGTAAGAGGCCATAGAATTTCAAAGACACCAATAACAAAGGCAATTTGACACAAGTTGTGAAGATTTGAAAGCAAGATGCAGAAGTACAGGTAACTAAATGACACTGGTGCAACACATTAACCCTTTAATGCCGGAGGGTATAGAATTTCCCATACCATTTACTACCATCTCGGCATTAAAGGGTTAAGCAACTGAATCGATTATATCGATCTCGTTTGAAGTTGCTAAGCATTTGACGTGCGTGCCACTCCGATCAGAACGAGCACAAAACGAAGAGAAAAGGACAGTGAACCCATAATTCATCCGAATGGAGTGAGTACCGAGTACCTTGGCAAATGCTGTTCCACCAGCCTTTGAAACTTGTGCAACAAACGAAACTAGAGAAACCATTCGGTAAAATGATTTATTGTACCAATCAAGTCTGCAATTTATGAAGATAAATGACAAAGATGTATGCGAACGCATCCAATCATCCGTGTCACCATCCTCAGCAACACGATGCAGACGAGTAACGGAGGGGTCGTCGTCGCAAGGTCGTCGTCACTGGCAACCAGTTGCTGTAGCCGCATTCTTCTTCTTGTTGAAGAGGTCCTTAACGTTTTTGTTAAACAGTTCTCTGACGTTGTTCAGATTCACCTTCCGACGATTTTCACTCGGAGCAGAGTTCGAACAGAACCTGTCGCCAAAAGAAAATGCAAAGAATAAGGTTTAGAAGTTGGTTGGGGTGAACACTGCACCAAGATAGCAATTATAAGTGCAACAGGGGCGGATCCAGGGGGGGCTTATCCGGCCATGGCCCCCCAATTTAGGAATGCCATGTATCGTGCCCCCCCATTTGGATTGAACATGCTGTGGAACAATGTATAGATTACACATTTTGGCCCCCCCACCCACTATTAAGAAATGGCCATGCATTGTGCCCCCCCATTTGGAAACGACATGTATTTCCAGAAGTTCAAACCTGAGGACTAAAAAAAGGTCAACTTTTTGGTGGATGAAATGGTATGATTTTCCCGAAAATGTTGGCAGACGACTAAAAAAAAAGTCATCAACTTTTATGGCGGATGATTTTTCCGAAAATTTTGGTAGACAACACGAAAAAAAATTCCCCAGACCCAAGGCCTAGAATTTTTGGTCCCCCCCCCCGTTCAAAGTTTCTGTATCCGCCCTTGAAGTGCAATCACTATTGCATTACTAATTAAGTTCTAGTTAAGTGTTATGTATCCTATGAAAACATTCATGAATATTAATTGGGAAGAGGGGTCAGGATAATATAAGCTACTAGCTTTTGCTAGCTCCTGTTGCATTGTACTGTACCTAGTTGTTCACGTTTCTATAACCAGAGTTGAACGTGCCCAAAAATTTTTTTAAAAGTCACATGATGATTTATACACAGGCTATTAAGTGTGCACAGATGTAACGAATCCTGCATGCTAAGTAAGCGTATAAGTAAAGCTGAATTTGGAATTTCAAACTTCTGGTTACTGGTGTATCGAATAAATGGCCCGGCCACAACCACGGCAAACACATAGAAACACAGAGCTCTGTTTATCAAAGCGATTTTATTCAAGTCTAACTTGTTTTGAATGCACTCTTCGTTCGGTCCAAGTCCAACAGCGGGCTGGCAGATATAAAGAAATCAAGGGGCCAATCAGCCACTTGATACCATTGGCACAGTTGTAGCTACCTGATGAATATTCAACAGCTGTTTTGCTTCCTCAACTGGCTGCAGTTAAGAGATATAAATTGCCGGGCGCAGTGGTGTAGTGGTGGTGTCGTTGCCTTGGAGCCGGAAGGTTCAAGGTTTGAATCCACCTTGCCGTGTAAGGACCTTGGGCAAGTCCTTCACTCACAATTGCTCAGCGCTTCGGCGTGAAACTCCTATGCAGTGTCCGCTCTGCATTGGGGAGCACCTCTGAGTAGCGATAACTTGAAAGGGCGCTATAACAAGTGCACATACAAACAATAAGATTCATTAACATGTATACCTGGTCACTGGCAGACCGTGGTCAATCTACATTACATGGACATCGGTGCCAATTGTGTCAGAAAGCACTAAGGGTTCTTCATAGAACCCCTACCCCAAAGATAACACTGAAAGAGTTCTCACGTACCAGTATTTGGTTAAGTGACAGACAGGCAAACTCAGCATTTCAATACCATTCCAGTAGACCTGCATCTAACGTCAATATAAAGTAGTTAAGTACCTTTTGAATTCTTCAATTTCCCGTTCATTTTCATCGAGTTGAAAGTCGCCTGGCACATCTTTTGGCATGAATATTTCATCTGCAGAAGAAAAATAAACCTTTATTTATTTTTATTTCGGAAATTTATATAGCGCCTCTTCAAGGTAGGCTACTCGGAAGCATTCCCGGCCCAACCACGGCTAAATAAAAGTTTTTAGGTTCTCAAGGAACAGAGCGGAGTGACCTCTGGGAATTAAGTGCAATGTAACAGGGAGACCATTCCAGGTGGTAGGACCAGCAACAGAGAACGAATGCTGCTGTCAGATAGCAGTCCGCAAGTGGGGAACATTGTACAAGTATGAACACCTGTGTAATTGTGTATTCATTCCTAGCAAACTAACTTGTGTAAAGCCTCAAATCACACAAAACCACGGTAGAAAAATTATCGCTGCCATCACTACCCAATATTTACATTAGTCTGTACATATATAATTCTGGTAATGATTAGCAGCTTATGTCATAAGAAATTCATAAATATTGAAATACTCAGTTAGCCTTCCTACATCACTGTGACTTTATTTACGGGAGTACTGAAATATATCTCCCATACACTCTAACCCTATTGTTGACAATATTTTTGGCTATCTTGTGGGGCGCGGTGGTGAAGTGGTGGCGTTGTTGCTTTGGAGCCGGAAGGTTCGAGGTTCGAATCCACCTCGCCGCGTATAGGGACCTTGGGCAAGTCCTTCACTCACAATTGCTCAGCGCTTCGGCGTGAAACTCCGATGCAGTGTCTGCTCTGCATTCGGGAGTGCCTCTGAGTAGAGAGATATTCAAGGGCGCTATAACAAGTGCACATGCAAACAAACAAATCTATCGGTAACTAATAATTATAAGTAGCAACTGCCACCAGACAACGTGAGACTTCACCGTACCAACAACAGACAGACTGCTTTTTGACTTGTTTTTTCGTTTGCTTTTCTTCGATTTGGTCGTGGCACCAGCGCCACCAACTGCACCATTGGATGCCTACGAAGACACAGATACACAACGAACAAATGAATCATGGTGGCACCATACAAACAACCAAACGATTAAAAATAAAATCCTTTCTGCAAACAAACCGTTTTTCTACCAGAAAAAAGGACAACGAGAATCTGTGACATATGATCGGTAGACACATACATCAGCAACCATTCTTTTCTAAAACAATAAACATTACCCAGTTTCTCTGTCTCGTTACTCCTTTTTGTTTCCTTTTCTTGTTTCGTTGCATGGGCGCCCACACGTAGGGGCCAGGGGAAAAATCGATTCCATATTTTTTAACTAATACTTTTTGGCTTTTAATAAATTTTGTCGCACCAAAGCGGTAATAATTATACACAACTTGAAACTAAGAAACCTCTGTGAAATATGACTGTGTTCTTTATTTTCTGCTTTGCATTTTCAAGCTCTTGCTAAGAAAACGACCGAGACCAAATGTTGTTGTTTGGCCCCTCCTGCAAAATTTCTGCGGGTGCCCAAGTTTTGTTGCTACTTCTGGATCAACTGCACAAACAACTCTGTACTTTTTCCACTAATCTACTCCATAACCTCTGAGCTGATGATAATAACCCACTTAACCCCTTTACCGTGATCCCCGAGTGAACTCGTCCAGTTTTAACTATTAAAATTTTTATCACACGGTTAACGGGTTAAGTAACATTTCAGCCAAGTTCTGACATGTGTAAACCAATTCACACGACAGCTTAATGCTCATGACATAATGTAAATAAAATTTTCCACTAGTTCCTGAAGATGCTCCTTGTTAAACTACACGATGTTAGATGAAGAACATGTATTTTTCATAATCACTGCAAATCACATCAATAACACAGTGAATTCCACTCACAAATTGAAAATCACAGAAGTCCTCCGTCCCCTCGTTAAATTATGAAGGACTTAGCCCCTCACCCCACGATATTATACGTTCCTGTGACTCCACAACATAATACTTCTAACTGGTAATTCCCCCTCCTCATTTTCTTTCCTCAAAACTTATTTCTTCTATTGTGGGCTTGTGCACCGGGAGCGCCTCTGAACTGTTCACCCTAGTAGAGGCGCTTTATAAATGTTTTAATACAATACAATACTTTCTATCACCTCAAAGGCCATATTTTCCTATAACTAAACTCCAAGACACATGTCTTAGAGTTTAGTTATTACTTGCTTGCATGACACATTAACAAGCCTTAGATTCACCGAGAGAAAGAACAATCTATGAAGAGAATAAAAGAAAGACAAAGGACAGCGGTTTGTTTTAGCTACCTGATTGTTCTCAGAAGCGGCGGCATCTGTTGATTCAGTTTTAATCGTCGAAGGATTAACCCTCGGCCGGCGATCGTTAGTCGTATAAATTTCCAGCTCAGGTACGCCGTTCACAACAGCGCAAGTCCTATTATTGACGTCGGCCAAACTACTTTTCTTGTTGTCTCCGTTAAGTAATTTTGCAGCTTCCGAAACCGACTGGGGTCCATCATCCACGATTTGTCCGGGCGGTCCAAAAGATTTCTTGTTCTTCCTGCAGCCAACTGCAGCAGCAGCAGCAGCAGTCTTCTTGTTCTCTGACTTGCTTCTCGCATCTACGTTTGCAGACGAACCGTTTGAAGATGACGACCGACCGTTCTGAGATGCGTTGCTAAGCGACGCATCAACCGTCGATTGTTTTACGGTATCGTCATGGGAACCTACGAGGCCGTTGGTCTGCTTCTTGTTTGGAGGATTCTGCAGCGACTGCAGTTTGCTCTTTGCAGCAGCTGCACTAGGTGACAGTTGGTCTTTGTTGCCAGATGCCTGTTGTTGCTGTTGTTGTTGTTGCTGTTGCGGTTTGTTTCTCGCCTTGCCATTGGCCGCTGCTTGACTGGCCTGCTGTGCACCGCTACTACACTGAGATAGCGTCTGCGGTTTCTGCGGCTTCACCTCCGACACCCTGCAAGGCTCTTGAGGTGCTTTACCCACCTTTGCCGCGCTTGATTGGACTGCAGGTTGTTGTGGCACCTTACCCCCTGGTGCTGTATTCGACTGGGGTACGATCACCTGTGGCTTTAACCCCGGTGCAGCAGCACTAGACTGGGGTTGATTTGGGGGTGGCTTAGACGCTCCCTTTGTTCTGCCTTGGGGAGCGGCGATCTGCGGTTTCGGCCTTCCTCCCGACTGATCTGCCGCAGTTTGCAGAGGTCGATTCCCCGGCGCAGGATCTGGTTTGGATGAAGATCGCTGCGGCTGCTGATGATCTCTCTGCGCATTGCTCGCCTGCTCCGTTGAAAGACGTTGCGACCTTGCCTCTGTCTCCTTCGACCTTGCCTCTGCTTCCATCGCTGCTGCTGCTGCTGCTCTCGACTCTTGCTTCTCTCTCGACTGCTTCTGCTGCTGCACAGCCTGCATGAACAGCTTCTGAAGCGGTTTGTTCTTCGCAAGTTCGGCTTGCAGCAGCGGACTCGCAAGGATCGTCCGCATCCCTTCCTCCGAACTGATCGTCACCGGTTTCATCCCTTCCTCCACTCGACTCGGTTCTCTCGTCTCCGATGAATCGGCAACCATGCTCTTCAGCTGACCGACTTCCTTAGCTTTTGCCTTCTTTGCCGCGTCTCCGTCCATCTTTCCCAGAAGCAGACAGTGACTGGAAGACTGTCTCAGCACGTCGGTCGTTGAGCGCGTTTCGGAAATGCAGTTTCCGTTCTGGCGGGCGACTCCAGACGCAGCTGTCACCCTTCTCTCGCCCTCTTCCGCCATCTTACCCCTCCTCCTCCTCTCCTCTTCCCCTGCATTACTTACCCCCGCTCCATCGGTTTCCCCGTTAACACGAGTTCTGTTCTTTGACGTCGTCGTTTCGGATTTGTCCGCCGACCTCGACGAAGCATGATGGTCTCTGTTGAAATTCATCGAGTTCAAAACGTTCAGCAGCTTCAGACCTTCCATATCACCACCACCACCACCGGAACCTTCCTTCGACCTGCTGCTGCTTCCAGGATGGCCACCGTGCGAATCTTTGTTCGAGCAACACGACGAATGGTCTGCAGTGCAGTGGTTCACGAGATGTCGGGTGGTGCCGGGCGACGGAGGAGCGTTCTTTCGTTTGTTGTTGCCACACGTTCTTCGCGAGTTCTCGTCGGTTCTCGCGTCCTTTGCCTTCTGCTGGAGCTATCAACATTTAAACGCAATATTAAATTATATAATATGCAATTTAATCCAAAGTCCACATATGCAAGTATGCATGCAGCTTCAGAAGCGCATAGGCAGAGCCGTAAAGGAACTGACAAAAGCATGGTCGTCTAAGGTGTCTAAATATATGCACATTGCAATAGGCAAAATGGTAACTTCAGCCATGATGTATGCAAGGATTCTGATGTGATACAGAATTAAACTCTTGAAGACTAATCTCGATAAAAATCAAAACAACCAAGATGCCAATGTCAGATTTTTGCAAGGTCGAAAATGAAGACCTGAGGCCATTATGTGAAACTGTGAGTGTCGATGGTCATCAGTAAAACAACAAAGCCCACAGAACCAGGAAGTCCCATCCGCTATCAAAACGCCAAAGGTGCCACACTAATTTTGTAGTAAATGTGCGTATACTTTTTAAAAATTTATTTACTGAGAATTTGATATAGCACTCCTTCAACCGGGGTTGGACTGGGAGTGCTCCTGAGTAGCAACCTTGAAGGAGCGCTCCCAGTCCAACCCCGGTCAAATAAGAAAGTCTTGAGAAGAGAAAGAAATGAAGTGGACATACGGTATACAGTAGAATACCACACAGTCTATATGATTCCTTCCTTATGGCAATAGTCCAACAAAAATGCAAGGATTGTCGAAATAGAGAGCAGAAATTAAATTCCAAAATGCTCCTCTGAAAACTTTCTGCAGGTGATTCCACATATGGAAACAAGTCTGCTAAAAAAAATAAATTACAACATAATCCCAAACACATACAGCGTTCCTTCCGGAAGACCAAGTGGCATAAGCATCAAGCAGTCATTACATGAACAAACATAAAATGTAGAAGCACACAAACCTTTCGCAGTTTCTGCCGTGAGCGTTTGGCGGCTTTGGCTTTCGACTTTTCCATCGCCTCATCCTCACCGTTGATGAACTTGAGCAATTCTTCGATGTCCGTCAGATGTGAAACCTCCTGTTGCCGCGAAGAAGGGTTCGGTTCGATTGGAACCGGTTCCTTCTTTTCTTCCTCCTTCTCTGGCTCCCCGCCTCCTGTCTTCTGCTCGTTCTGCTGAGTAAGGCACTTCACTCAGTTTATAAAACACTTGAACCAGTCTAATCAGCTATTTAACGCTACTGCCAACAGTTTGCAACAACAATGTGGGGGAGAGAACCTCCAGGAATTAAGTCCTAAGACCCTATTAAAAATGCCCTTTAGCTTAAAACGCAGTGATGGGGTTGAAGATTTCATAGGCTTAACACTTCATTGATTGATTGATTGATTAATGTTCAACTAACAACGTGAATTAACCAATCATGTCACGTATTCATACAACATATTCAAACACAAAGTACCACTCAAGTCGAACAATTCTATAACTTTCATTCCATATGAAAACAACTAAACTACACTAGCATAGTTATAAACCTAAACATATCCAAACAAAACTATTCTAAAAATTCTTCTGCCATCAAAAACATTCATGGCTTTAAATATTCGTAATTTTCGTCACCATGAGGCAATCTCTAAGGCCATTCTCTTGGAATAAGCACAGATGACTCAAGAGGTGGAAGCACTGCAGAAAGAGAAAGACTTAAGGTCAAGCCTCATACATTCAAATGACTTAACCCTTTAATCCTATACCCTCCGGCATTAAAGGGTTAAGGTCAAGCCTCATACATTCACCACAAAACACATACTTTCTTTTTCAGTCGAAGCCGCAGTCGATCACGCATTTCTGCGTAGTTCTTGCTCGTGGGAAGTGTCAAAGGCTAAAAGAAAAACATTACACGAATCTAATCCACTTAATAGTCAATGAAAACTCACTAAAGTTCTGCTAAAACTACAATTGATGTGATCAATACGAAACAAGAATTTATTTCATAAACGGTTTGTTAAAGCTAGAAACAATGAAAACTGAATGACCACCTTTGTGGTGAAAAAATGAAAATTTGAAGTCAAAAATTGTATTCCTAACACAGAAAACTAGAAAGCTGTTCATCTGACAAAATTTGTCAGTACATTTTCCATGATGAATTTATTCCGAAAGATTATGAACTTTGAGAATGCAGTCTTGAACAATGGTTCAATTTATCAGCCTTGGCCATACAAGTCTAGTCGTAAAAAATAGATACTCAATGACACAGTAACTTCTGTGACACAGCAAGAACAAAGTATTTATCCAAATGGATACATAGTAGAACTTTTTAAGAGATATTATTGACAGATGCATGCAAGAAATCATATATATATGAGCATTGGCATTGCAATGTAATGTAATTTAATTAGTAATTTCTATATTGGCATTGTTTTGATTTGAGACACTTTCTAGTATATGGCAAAAAGGCAAAGCAGAAGCAGGCAAATAAAATCAATAGTCAGTTGAGTTAGAAATTCGGTTTCTGGACGGAAAAGGTTTATAGGAAAACTTATTCTAAGAACATTTTCCGACGATGCAGTCTTCTTGTTTCAGCACATGCCTGGTTCAATACTTTCTTCAAGAGTAGTACAACTGACAGCTGTTGCTATAAATGCTGTTTCCCTTGCAAGAGGCTAAGAAACTTTGGTTGTGCTTAGGTACCTTGCTAGACTTTTGATGGAATTCACAAAAGGTGCAATATATAAATCCAGTGAATCAATCAACTGACAAATCATTTTGATGCTTTTTTCACTTCTCACAAGCGCAAGAAACTGGGTTAATGAAAAAGCGGCAAGCATAATCGTGGCATTAGGAAATGTTGGAAGCATGCTACCCGAGTGGTCGGACAGTGATTTCCCAGCATACCAAGCATTAGGGCTGCGATTAATACGATTCAAAGGGTGCCATATTTCACCGTCGGTTCGGTACAGTAAGCATAAGCGTGTCATTAGGAAATGTTGGAAGCATGCTACCCGAGAGTAGTCTGACGATGATTTCCTAGCATCCCAAGCATTAAGGCTGTGATTAACCCTTTAATGCCGAGATAGTAGTAAATGGTATGGGAAATCCTATACCCTCCAGCATTAAAGGGTTAATATGATTCAAAGCGTGCCATATTTCAGCGTCGGTTCAGTACTCACGGTGCTATGGCCAAAGACCTCGCAGTGCCAGCAGTCACAGTACTTTCCATCCTTCTGGTTCGAACTCGAGGACCCGCTTTCGTCCTGGCTGTTGAATCCCTCCTCATCCTGCTGGCTGTCCGACTTGCAATATCCCGACGAGTGCTGATCCTCGCAGCTTCCACCCGAAGGCAATGAACCGGAACCGGACCGTTGGCACTGCATCGAGTGATGGTACGCCAACGGTACAGACCCGTTTGCAGAGTCCGCAGGAGGATGGGCGTCGTAGTCCAGCGGACCGAAGTTGACCGATGGGTAACCGTTGGCAACAAGAGAGAACTGGCTCATAGCGTCGGAACGCAGTGGGGTTGCGGAGGTTGAAGCGGCCATTGATGATGTCCGATGATCTGGATGTACGCAGGATTTCATGGCACCATCAACAGCACTGCCGTTGTTACTCTGAGGCAGACTGTTAATGACAGAATTCTTCGTCGCTATACCGGTCATACCGTTCAAACATGCAGCAGGCATCAAATCGGAGCGAAGCCTCGGAGATGAAAGACCGTGGGGTGACGCCGAGTTGGCACTGCTTATGCTGATGGCCTGGCAGGAATTCTGAGGCTGCACGAAGAGGGCAGGTGCGGCCGCAATCTGGTAGAAGGATGACGACGAGGAACTGAAAGGAGTGGTAGAACTGGTGGAAACGGGCAGCGGCGCCAGCGGCAACTGAAAGCAGTATGGCTGCTGCTCCGACGCATACTTGGCAACCGGAAGAGTACTAGCCATGCTGAGAGGAAAGAGCGGGACTTCGTTTGATGTTACCTGTGGAAGAGGGTGGTGAAGATTGCTCAACCCCAGTCCAACACGGTTCTCGGGCGATATGCCGCTGAACGCCCCCGAGGACGACATCACAACTCCCTTGGAAGAGGCCACGCACGAATGAGTGACTGGGACCGGCCGATCCAGTTTAAACCACGCTCCACCGTCCACCACGTTGGACTGGACATCACCCGCCGCGTTGGGCGTCAAGGACAGAGTTGTGAAGGGCAACGAAGACCCGTTGTTGTTGGCCATCAGAACCTTGCCGTAATTATTCTGCTTCATGAAGAAAGAGGAATTCTGAAGCTCCCAGTCGGACAGCATAGCCGGACTGGGGAACATGCCGTCTGAATCGGAGACGTGACCTTTCGGCACCAGCTGCTCCATGCCGTCGCCCTGTTGGCGCCGAAGCGGAAACGCGTGGAGCTGGGACGAGTTCCGCGAGGCACACGGGTCACGGCCGAGCGACTGCAGGCCAGAGGTCGTTGGACCGTGAATGTGAGGATAGATGCTTAGAGTGGAAAGTGAAGGCATGAGCGGCTGTTGAGGAAGATCAGCTGCAAGAGAACTCGTGCTGCTATTCTGGCTCACACATGAAGAGCACTGACAAGGCGGCGGCGCCTGTTGCTGCTGCCGTTGTTGTTGTTGTTGTTGATGTTGTTGTTGTTGTTGTTGTTGTTGTTGTACTGGTCCAGTGGTTGTCTGATAACAAAGAACAAGCATTACCAATCCAGTGGTCGTGGTATAATGCAAACTGGTCAAGTATTAGCAATACCTAAAAACACGTTCTCATCAGGTGGAATCTAGTGTCGGTCTCGTAAGCATCTTCTTGAACCAAGGGCTCCTATTACAAGGCAGCTAATAATTACATGCAGTATAGTCAATTCATAAATTATCGTTCACTCTGTACTCTGATTTTCATGGATGGCTGTCATAATTTCCATAAAATTGTCTTTGGTCAACATAAATTCTATTTGAGGCTTTACAAATTCTTTGCATGTATTTAAACCATATGTGTCTGTGAAGTGTCTGAACTGATTCCATGCATTAACCCATTACCCGTTTGCCCCGAGAATATCCGCCGAAAACAATGGCTTAACGGGAAAAATGAACAGTTAAAGGGTTAATCAAGATACCTCTTGCAGCAGATGGAAAGGGGTATGAACCACATTGAACCAGAATCAAGACTAGTATTTGTGGGCATCATCGTTTAAGTTTTACCACCAACACCAAAGAAGTGAGCACTCAAGATAAACAATATGAAAGTGGGATGAAAAGTAGAAATAAGGACAGAATGTAAACCATGACTCAAACATTATTCCTGAAAGAATGGTCGAGTGAAGTATCGTTTGGTGTTGTGGGTTTGATACGTCATAGACACATCATAGACCAGTCAGTCATATCTCAGAATTCTGACATCGCCATTGGCAGCAAAATTAATACAAATGCTCACCAACCGAGTAAATCAAATCAATCAGGACTTGCATCACTGCCATCTCATTTTCACATTACATCGTAACTGCTGGCTGTATGATGATAATTATCATGTCATAAACAGAGCCACAAACTCATCAAACTCATAAGTTCCAGCAGGGCTGTTATTAAGAAAAAAAATGAACTGCACAACCCCTTCTTTTCCTTCCCATCCTCCATGGTAAATTACTTCCAATCGGAGAATAATGACCACTTTTTTGCTAATTGTAACTGTACAGAAGTGCTTCTACAACTACACAAATCCATTTAGAACTGCACAGTTTGTGTACAATTGCACGTAAAAAAAGCCCTGAGTTCCAGCAAGGCAACCACAAAACAACAGCAGAACTTCAACGCTTGACGTGTTGTCACTTATCAGCTGAGAGATCAGTGAATCAACACCCAAGAAACTAGAAAGCCACAAACACATTTGAACAACTCACTGACTTACAAATTTCTAGTGGAACTATATCAGTGCTATTTCGAGTTTCAAATTCAAGTGATCGCCTTATCGCTACCTCACCCTCGATAGATCTTTAACATGACATAAACGCACATGTTAAAAATCAAAAGGAATTACTACTCAGGCAAACTGTCAGAGACGCACATTTGAAAAAACAGACAATGCAAGTTCAATCAAAAGTAGTTCCTATCATACAGTAAAGATGCAACACTTCACTCAATTTTGATTGTCATAGACACCCTACACTGTAACTGCTTTCACTTTAGATTTTCTTCGATTATTTTATATCCTTATTCTATCCATTTTGTACTTCACTAATTCTTTTTATGAGACACAGTTAAACACAGCGAATAGTCAACACTAAAGGAGGATGCAACTGGTTCACAAAAAATGTCCTAATCTCATTATAATCATACACAACAAGATAATCAGAGTGTAAGCTAAATGCAAATAAAGTGTAACGAAGAAGACCAAAAGACTGATACAGCGACCGTTTGCACTACCAAGGAAGACATTTTGGAAAACAGATCACACAAGTAACTAAGCTTGTGCCTTGTTTAGCATCTAGAACAACATGAAGAAAGACTAGATCAACATAAAGACATCCAGAATTGTGGAAGTGATCAGTGATTTCCAAGAAGAACAAGCATGCAAGACAAATGTATGCGACTATGCGTGTACGTATGCATGTATGAAGACATTAATATAGCAACTCAAAAGAGCATCATCATTGAATAAATAAACATACCTGTGCATCATGATTTTCCCCAAAAGCGAACATGCCGGCACTGGCGCTGGCAGTCGTGCCACCAGAAGCACCACTGGCGCCGGCAATGCTCGTATTAGCAGACTTGCTGACACCTGTGCTAGCAGAACCATCGCTCAAAATGCCAGCTTCCGAAGCCCGACTGGAAGATAACTCAGAGTCCCTCAGAATCCCATTTCCGATCGCAACCCTAAGAACTTTTATTTCGAGGTCATCTTCGTAGTCGTCGTCTTCATCATCGCCTTCATCACTGCTGTTGTTGTCGGAGTTCGTCGTCTTCCTGAACTGATCATTCTAAGAAAGTAGACAGACCGGGCCTAAACACTTGTTTGTATGTGCAGTGCACTTGTTATAGCGCCTCTTCAAGCTCTCTCTGCTCAGAGGCGCTCCCGAATGCAGAGCGGACACTACATCGGAGTTTCATGCCGAAGCGCTGAGCAATTGTGAGTGAAGGACTTGCCCAAGGTCCATGCATGGCGAGGTGGGTTCGAACCTTGAACCTTCGGGCTCCAAGGCAACGACGCCACCACTACACCACCGCGCCCCATGATCCACTTACATATCATTCATACATGGGATGCAAACAATGAGAGACAAACAACTACCATATCTATTATTTATCATCGGCTCAACTGGAACTGACCAATGTGGAATTCTATCAGGAATGTGAGAATTAAGTTGCAACAGTCCAGCAATGTCAGAATGAATTCATGATGGGTGGACTAGTAGATAAAATTTTTGGCAAGAAGATAAAATAATTCTCACTAATTCAGCGATCCGATGGTTTGGAGAGGAGTTGTGTAGAGCATCTTGTTCATCAGATTCTTCTTCATCCTCTTCCTCATCATCTTCCTCCTCCTCCTCCTCGTCATCCTCCTCCTCCTCATCCTCCTGATCTTCATCCTCCTCCTCCTCTTCCTTTGACTCTATCTGAAGTCTGCCATTCATTACGTCGCCGACTGAACATAATTCATCACTGAAAAGGAACAGACGAACCATTTTGCACATCAAACAATTTAACAACCAATGGAAACAAAATGCAAGCAACATGTTTGTCCAACACATGACATACACGCAATGACACAAAACTGGAGCCAACTCCCTTGTAATCATGGCTGTGCATTTGGAGTGATCACCAACTGCAAATGCAAATTCTCAGAATAGCACATCAGAAGTTAATAATAATAGTAATCTTTTCTTTAATGAAACGCCTGCAAGACGCACTGCGCTTTACATTTACAAGTTATGCAGTAATCTTAATCAAACTTAACTAACAACTGAGCAGACAGCTTTGCAATTACATGGCGCTAATAGCAGCCTACAAATCAAATCCGCCCAGCGGGGGCTCGAACTCACTACCTCTCGCACTCTACGCCAGCGTGTTATCCATTGCGCTACTGGGCCCATGGTGAACATATCTCACAGTTGGCACATATTCATTCAATGAATTTATACAGCGCCCCTTCAAGAAATCTACTCTTTATCATCATCAGGAAATGACACAAATTATATCAACAATCCAGCTATAATTAGCATGCCTGCTGCCACAATGACGATTCTAAAAGCTGTAGAGGCCACCTGTTTTTCACAGCCCTTCACATTAACATTACAAGAGAGCAATTCCATATTTAGTGTCAATAACACTAAGAATAACAACAAAACTGCAGAGATTACAATACTTTATGCTTGAACAGTGAACACTTTTCTGTTTTCAGTCTGGTTTTAGGCTTGACTGGTTTATTAATAAATGATTGTGTTATAAAAAAGTAAAAATAAAAAACAACAATAACAACAATAATAATTTTAAAAAATAGGACAAAATATAGATATATTGTTATTTGCAGCAGTTGTCTGCAGATCCATTGGAACTTACAATGACGAAAATATACACTAACCAAACTCACAGATATCTGAAAGACAAAAAAGCTTACCGAGGGTTTCGGATGAATTTTGCGAGGATCCTATCTTCGTCAGCATTGTCGTCTGGACTCGCTGAGCCGCTGCTTGATAACCTTGTGCTGCTCGACACTGAAGGAAGAGCGTTCTTAAAGGAGACTGCCTGCGAACAGCCGGCCAGAAGTTGCAGATGACCTGGAAAGGTAACTGCTATGTCGGAAGACTCGGTGCATCCCAATCCAGCGAGCAAGTCACACTTACATAAGCACCTGAAACGGCAGATGACAGTCACCTTGAACTCGCTTCTTTTAGTCCAACCATATGTGTCGGAGAATAATGTTTGATAAATTACAGCTGTTGTTTAATTCAACAGCAAATTTGGATGAAACAAAAGTGAAGTACGTACGCTTCACCGTAGTTTGGATATGGAAAGTCGACATCTTCTTTATTCGACTCGTGGATCGAATCCTGCCAAACTCTCTCCATCAAATGATTTTCCAATCTAAATAAAGCATACATTCATAACAGCAGCAACAACAACAACAACAGACTCTCATCATCATCATCATCAACATCATCATCATCATCATCATCATCATCATCATTCCTCCGTCCATCGCCCTTAAAGCCTATTTGTCAAGTGTTGCTAAAATGAACTTTGGTCGTTTCATTGGCATCGGTCTAGCCAGATCTTTTCACTCACTATAATTCATTTGTTTATTCTATCTACGTATCTGCGAACTACAAGCTTCTAATATTGTGATCTGTGGCACAGTCTCTTCCTGCCCTCTTCAGTCTGCAGATAAACTTGATCTAGTTCCTGGGTAAGGACTACCATGACCCAACACCAAGCCTTTGCCATTGTGGAATGACTTCCATCACTCTATCTGCCATAAGATCTTAGTCAGGGTGTCATCCTCATCCCTTCACTGCTTGAAGACTACTTTCTATTTCCTTAGGGCTGTCAAGCTGAGAGTGCTTCTGAATAGCGAATACTGTACGAGGCACGCTTTATAAATGCTCATATACGAAATCTGCATTTTCAAGAAGCTCAGATGTGTTAGCAAAATGTTCATACATGGCCGATTCGGAAAGTCGACTACTTAACCCTTTAATGCTGAGATGGTAGTAAATGGTATGGGAAATCCTATACCCTCTGGCATTAAAGGGTTAATAAGTGGCAATTCTTATCAACTTTAAAACAGTAAGCAGTTGTATTTACTTCCTGTAACAGTCAGTTGCAGACATGAACTGGTGCATTAATACAAGGACAGATCAAACAGAATACGTCTTTTAAATGTCTTGGTACGAGTATGTGTCGCTATAATATAAATAGGTTGATGGAGCTTAAAGACCGTGTTGCACAGACTTGAACCAACTGAACTGAAGTCCTGCTGCACGTGATGACTGTCTATCATTGCTCGATATTTTCCTGAGTTCATGCATTCGGATATAAATTATTCTAACATCAACTCCGAAGAGTGAAAATATAAATACACTAAAAATCAATGTTTCATTCTCGATGTAGGCCCTACACATTTAAGCATATTGCTAATTTATGCACAAACTAGCTTGTTATCTGTGCTCAAGCAACAGGTGTTTGAATTCCACCCACGCTGTTGAGAGCCATTATTTTTATTCAGCCATGACAGAAAACGATTAGTCACCACCGTTCAACAACAAAACAGCGTTCAGACGCGAACATAAAAAACATTTAAAAAATGGAAAACCTAATTTCATATGTGAAGGTAGTTATAGTGATGTGGTTCACATTCCAGATATATATATATATGGGGCGCGGTGGTGTCGTTGCCTTGAAGCCAGAAGGTTCGAGGTTCGAATCCACCTCGCTGCGTAAGGACCCTGGGCAAGTCCTTCACTCACAATTGCTCAGCACTTCGGCATGAAACTCCGATGCAGTGTCCGCTCTGCATTCGAGAGCGCCTCTGAGTAGAGAGAGCTTGAAGGGGCGCTACAACAAGTGCACATACATACAAACAAACTCAGGACTTTCAAACTCCACAGAAACCAAACATTGTCGATGAAACTAACTGACTACTTCCATGCAACAATAGAATCAATCAACACAACACAACTGGATTTGATATTGCCTTCCTACCAAAATTCAGAAGTTCCGTACGATTGCACGTTAAAACATCGAGTGGTGCTGAATAGCAGTGAATGAAGGACTTGCTCATGGTCTCTGCACAGTCACTGCCTCAATGGATGCTTGACTTCATACTCTCCATGATGTAATGTAATGTAATTAGTAATTTCTATACCGCCTTTCACAGCCGAGGCCATTCAGTAGTGCTCCCAGTGCAATAACCTATAGAGAAAAAATAGGTCTTAAGAAGAGAGAGATATGTAGAAAGTGATCCTGAAAGTAGAGTCCCACGCAGAGTGGAGGGAAGACAGTAGCTGGTTGCATGCCATGCAGACCTGCAAGGACTAAATACTAAATAACAAAAATATCAACAGTATTGTCATTCGAATGCAATAGATGTTGCAAGAATTTGCAATTTACCCCTGATGCGAAACTTGCAGTATGGTCTTGGTGGTGTCAGTAAATTTGGAACCGGTCTGCTTCTGAATCTCTGACCACCGCGCCAGTTCTTCATCGTCGTTCTGCATTTGCTTCTGCTGCTTTTCGTGCGCATCCAACTACGTCATCAAATCAACCAGTCAGTAATCATCATTTAATCATCATTTATTGTTCCCACAATAAAATGTCAGAAAAGAAAATAATGTAACACAAGCAGTGATGCGACTCCTAGCTTTTTACGCCTAGATCTAGGTTTTTTCGCTGTAATCTAGGTTTCTAGGTTTTTTGTCAAGATCTAGCCTTTTTTCTCACGGCGGTTTTTCGAATTTTTAACACATAAAAATAGACTTTTTAAGGTGAAAAGCACATTAAGTCCATTAAACAAGGCGCACAATGAGATTATATTGCACATCATCTAGTAAATAATCCCCCATATTTAAAAGAGCATGCATATACATTTCTTATTCCAACATTTAAAATAGCATACCACACAAAGACACATACTTATAAATTAAATGAATTCAATGTGTAAAATTGGGAAACTCTGCAACTGAGAAACTTTCTATTGTCATGTGAACACAAAGTCCATTTGACAATGGATTGGTTACACAATGCTTTGCACACACTGTTATTCAAAGTCAGAAAAAAATGCGATTTTTTCCAGACAACAAATTGCATTTTTTACATGACAGCAGCAGGTAGCAACTTATATATAGAGGTGCTGAACTGATTAATCTACAATAGATTTGTCGGTATATATCATCCTTGGATCCTTTCATTTACATAAAGTGCAGAACGTCCTGAGTCCATGCATTTGTCTGTTCCAGAATTGACTAAATTGTAATTCCCTTCTTATTGGTCTTCCAAAGGTTCGTATATCTCCCATTCAATCTGTCCTTTATGCTACTGCCCGATTGATTGCTCGCCTTACTAAGTACTCTCATATATCATCGTTTATGATCAACCAACTACACTGGCTTCCTCTCTCTGACCGCATACAATATAAAGTCCTCTTTCTGGTACTCAAAAACAAAGGTGAAGCAGAAACTTAAAACCAAATTCTGGCATGGCTGGAAATTTTTAACTCTTGACCTTTCCAGCATGCTAAAGTTTTAAAATATATTGTACTGAGCCACAGTTATCCAATTGATGCATTCAATGAAATTCATAATATAACTGACCAGTTCCTGCTTGCCATTTTCTGTCAGCTGGCAATACTCTTGCCACTCCATCAGAACCCGACTCATCTCCTCCTGCAGCTTCACGTACTCCTGCAGCAACTGCGAATAAAAGTTACAAGCGGCCGTGTTTTCCTTCCTCAGCTTCGTCGACTGCAGACTAAAAAATATCAAAAGTCAACTTATGTATAAGCACGGAAGCATACCTGCAAATATCTTCACTTTGAAAAAAAACTTGTTTAACATGGCATGCAACTCATTTTGGTGACTATAGCAAGACACAAGTGGCATGAAAATGCTCGGTACCATAAAATCAAACCAATATATATGACACTATAGAAACAGTGCTGACATGTAATAATTTGCTATTTGCATGCAGAATTGCTGCTCAAACAATTGAACAACATCTCTTTAGATCAGGCAAATTTACAAATTTATTTAATAATAATAACAAATTTATTTAATAATAATAACAAATTTATTTAATAATAATAATCAGCCAAAAAGAGCTAAATCATGTCAGCAAGGTTAAAAAAGTCTGCACTACATCTGACATCCTTGAAAAATATCCTCATAACCTCTGCTGCCCTACACTGAGAGCACAAGGTCATCACTCTTTTCACTCTACTGAGCATGGTCTTCTCATCATCACTTTTGCCCACACAGCTACCAAGCAGAATCGCACCTTCTCGGTCGTTGGCCCTCGCTCTGAAATGGCTCCATTTGGTGCAGCGCTTGTTACCCAGAATCCACTCCGAAAAAAAACTGTCACTACACTAACAGCCAAAAAATCATCAGTCCTAAAGCAGAATATAAACAAGTCATACAATATTTAAATATCCAACGTGTTACACACCAATCAACAATACTGATCAGTTTATCCGGCAATAAAAGCTCCAATGCGTGCTTGAATCTTTTCTGTCACTACACTAACGACCAAAAAATCATGAGTCCAATACCTGATCAAGGCAACAGCATTCGTAAGATATTTCTGCAGTTCTGTATAGATGAGTCGGTGAAAGAGATATTTATGGTGAAGCTCGATAGTCAGTTGAAACCCTTTGAAAATTGGATTCTCCTAAAACAGAATGTAATATTTAAATATTCGTTCTGTTACACACCAATCAACTACAATAATATCAAACACTCATCAACTACACTACAGTTTATCCAAGTACTTAAACAGTTGTAGTTATGACTTATGTGACAGCAATAAAAAAGACCTTATAGTCTACAACTAAAGGTCTTTTGGTAATAAACTTATATTTAAAACGGCATAAATCATAAACTTTGTATACACTAAGTCACATAGGTTATTATAGGCTGAGCCCGCCACCCGCATTCACCATATGAAAAATATTATAATCAGTGTGGGCCGGGCCCTTCCGGACCAATATAAGTCGCTGGGCCTCTGGGCATTTGCCCCCTTGTCCCTCCCTCTCGGTGGGCCTGCAAATAGGTGCAATATAGATATCTCCAACATCAGCAACGCCAGCACAATCAACAACAACAATGCCAGCACAATCAACAACAACAATGCCAGCACAATCAACAACAACAACACCAGCACAATCAACAACAACAACGCCAGCACAATCAACAACAACAATGCCAGCACAATCAACAACAACAACGCCAGCACAATCAACAACAACAACGCCAGCACAATCAACAACAACAATGCCAGCACAATCAACAACAACAACGCCAGCACAATCAACAACAACAACGCCAGCACAATCAACAACAACAACGCCAGCACAATCAACAACAACAATGCCAGCACAATCAACAACAACAACGCCAGCACAATCAACAACAACAATGCCAGCACAATCAACAACAACAATGCCAGCACAATCAACAACAACAACGCCAGCACAATCAACAACAACAATGCCAGCACAATCAACAACAACAACGCCAGCACAATCAACAACAACAACGCCAGCACAATCAACAACAACAACGCCAGCACAATCAACAACAACAATGCCAGCACAATCAACAACAACAACGCCAGCACAATCAACAACAACAATGCCAGCACAATCAACAACAACAATGCCAGCACAATCAACAACAACAACGCCAGCACAATCAACAACAACAAGCAGCCAGACCTCTCCCTCGCTGTCTCATCTTCCCACAGACAGTGTATGGTCAGTGTACATATCTTAGCTGAGATGGGTAGAGGACGCAGGTCAAGCAGAAATCTTGACGCAAATTTCTACCTTAGTGGGAATTTGAATCCACCTCTCGCATAATAGTCCAGCATGCAAATCACATCAGCTTCAAAATGCTACAGTCTCACAACAATCCATAGATGCTTTCTTAACACTCTAAAGACTAGCCACATTGATTTCGCATACATTAACTACAAGCCCATTGCTAAAAGCTTATATACACAATTGAAAGCGAAAATTGTGAAACACAGGATGAGAAATGAACAATTACTTGTAGATCGAATGACGACATGAGGTGTTGACCGATAACACAGAAGCAGCTGTACTCATTCAGAAGAGACGTGACTAAATGGCTGGCCATTGAAACGGTCATCTGCTGACCAGCGGCTGGCAGCTGGACACACAGACCAGACCGTCTCTCCATTATGAACTCTTCAACCCACGACTCTAGACAATGGAAGAGACGCTGAGGATCACGACAGTAGAACCTACAACAAATACATACACACTAATTAACACAGACACAAAGACATAATGTAATGTAATTGTAATGTAATACTAATTTAATTAGTAATTTCTGTAGAGCCGCTCATGGCCAAGGCCATTCAGTAGCGCTCCCAGTGCGATAAACTCTAGAGAAAAAATAGGTCTTAAGAAGAGAGAGAGAGAGATGTAGATAACGATCCAGAAAGTAGAGTCCCACACAGAGTGGAGGGAAGAGAATTCCACAAGGAGGGCCCAATGATGGTAAAGGATCGAGTTTGAGCAATAGTGGTCCTAGCTCGAGGAGCAAACAAGTCAGCCCTGTCCAGAGAACAGAGAGGACGATGAGAAGATGCAGAAAGAGGAAAACGATATTTCAGTGCAAGACCCATGATGACAAACAAAGCACACACACTCACACAATCAAGGAAAATTGCATGATACAATACAAGCGAGCACAGCATATAGTTAAGTACAACTGAAGAAAACAACAATTGTCATCCATGGCAAGTACCAACACAAACAATTTTAATTAAGCATGTTCTGTCATTTGACAGAGTTCTGTAATGATGTCTCTACATTGGCTGCAAGAAACTTCAAGCTTCTGTAACCTGAGGAATTATAACAGACAATCCCTTCATCTGTCTGCTCAATTAACTAGAGCTTCAAATCAAAACTGCAGCAAGTACTACGGCTGAACTGAGTGAAATTTTCCAGTTTGGTGAATATTAGATTAGACCGACTATAAAGAGCAAGTAATGGAACTAAGTAAGACACGATAAACAATGTTTAATTTTAAAATTTGAGCGAAAGAAAACTACACATCAAATATTTCTAAACTGTTTGACAAAACATATTCCAAAGCTTGAAGTCTAATTTTGGAATCCCTTTAACTGTCGTTAGACAATCGACAATTTTAATCATCATTAAAAAGTAATTGTATTTACAAAGAAAAGTAATTTTCAGAAACACTTTTAATTTATCATGTGACTGAGGCAACTTCCAAGTACATTGTTAGGTTCTGTAATTGCTCAAATTTCTCCACTGAAACACACTAAACGCTTCAATGCCGGAGGGTATGGGATTTCCCATACCATTTACTGCCATATCGGCATTAAAGGGTTAATGATGAGAGGAATCCCGTTATGCCCAAAATCAAAGTCATCTAAAGAACACTGCAGTCATATGCATGAACCTGAATTACATATTCAATTTACGTACAGGTCTTTGTTGAACATCTCAGACATTAGAATTTTTGCATTAATCGAGACTGGAGCTGAAAACCTAAACCTAACTAACCTCTGCATGAGGTCGTGCATTTTTTCGCGTTTGACGTGAGACAGCTGATACCCTTCGTGAGCGTCTGCAGCCAAACTGGACAACGACGACTGGTAGATACAGGCGGCTAGATGGCGCAAGTCTTCGTAGAGATACTGCTGAAGCTCTTGTTCAAAGTTCTCATTCTGCTCTTTCATTTGCCTGAGAAATAAATGTCACCCATATTTATTAATAGAGATCTGCATACATTGACATCAGGGCTTTTTTAACGTGCAGTTGTACACAAAATGTACAGTTCTAAATGGATTTCTGCAATTACAGAAGCACTTCTGTACAGTGAAAACTATCAAAAAGGTCATAGTCCTGCGATTGGAAGTAATTTACCATGGAGGATGGGAAAGGAAAGAAGGGGTTGTGCAGTTCTAAAAATTCCTTAAAAACAGCCCTGATTGACATCAACTGTACTCTATCAAGATGTGGAGTTGATGCAAAACAACATAAATGCAAAATAACTTCATTGGACATCAAAATTAACTTTCTTTCCAAACACCAAGACATACATTCTGCCCAAGGAATCATGCGCTGCTAGAGTACGTCAATTGCAAATCCAGCTACGTATGCACCTCAATGGTGACCAGTAGAAACTACAGAACTTTCAGCAGACATGTTAAAATATAAAATAAAAAACTGCATTTTAATGCAAGAAATGTAAAATGAACTAGAATTACAACAAACCTGGTCTCTGTGCATGACGAACAGTTGCACGAGTTAGCACTCAGCGTTGCAGACTCAGAAACTTCGCCTAACACAGGAGACGATGGTGGATCTAACAGAATCTCTTCCTGCTGCAACGAAATTTATGAAAGAATTTAGAACAGCTCTAGCGACTCCAAATCAAGATCAATACGTTGATGAATATTTTTCTACAATACTTTACATCATTCCTTGGTCGTAGTTTTCAAGTCATCTCCACATAAGGATAGGTCAAGTACAGCAATGGCTCTGTCGCAGTTAATTAATTATTATTGTTATTGTTATTATTATTATTATTATTTACTTTTTATACAGCGCACCTACAAGGAAACCTACTCAAAAGTGCTCCCAGTCCAATAACTCTGTCACAGTTGATCTATTATTATTATTATTGACTTTTTATATAGCGCACCTTCAAGGAAAGCTACTCAGAAGTGCTCCCAGTTCAACAATGGCTAGATAAGGCAGTTTTTAAGCAAGAAAGGAACAAAGTAGCAAATCTTACTATGATCCATTATAACATAGGCTCTAGGGTCTAGGCAATTAACAACTTGTATGCTGTACCAACAATATTATGTTGTAGTCAACTTACAAGGTCATTGGCCATGGGTTCAACTCCTCCATGATCAAACGACTGTTGACACTCGATACACACCCATAGCTATCACAAAAACACACACACATCAACCAGTTCACATATATACATGTAAAATTCACAACAAATGCAGTACCACTCATGCAAGCAGCTCCTCAAAAAATTGTCACGTGAAACAACAACAGATGCTGTAAGATTCACAACTGGAAAGAGATGAAGAGTGACTGTGGCAACTTCACATGCACGTCTTTTGCATGAGTGCAGCAAGAGGTAAGAACTCTTCCCCCCTCCTTCAACAATAGGACTCAACAATCAACCCTCCCTCTCATCATCAGCTGATCACACAGTCAATTCCACATCTCAGTGGACTGCCAAGAATAGTCAAACCAGTACAGGTTGCTCATATGAATCATACATGCAAGTGACCATCAGCTGATGTCGCAAGGACATGCGGTGTAACTCGAGAGTAGAGACGTTTCCTAATGAGCTTAGTGTAACTTGAGAGTACAGAGGTTTCCTGATGAGCTTAGAATATTTAGTTTGCATCTGCTGGATATATAATCTGTGCCTTTGTTTCAAGTCAGAACTCTAACAATATGAGATTTGCCCTTCTTCATTCGGATGACAAGTAAAGGAACCTAGCAAATCTTACTATGATCCATTCTAACCTAGGTTCTAGGGCTAAAATCTCCTTCAATTTTCAATGACAATCAGCCAGCCACTCACCTGTGGATATGCGGAAACATCAACACCTACAGAGTCTGACTCTACCAAAACAAATAACGGAAATATCACAAAAGTTACATTTGGCATTGTTGTTCAACACATTCAAACTGCCTTTACAATGCAAGATTACAAGTTAGAAAATCATGCCTGTTGTGACAAAATACAGAATTCTATTAATTGTCTTGCTACATCCTTAGATATACTTAACAACATGCATAGACGACTTATCTAATCCACAGTCAACAGTGTAAACAAAATTAGCTGACCCTGATCATGTTCAAACTAGTACATTCTTCACCTTCCTTTGAACACATGATTCTCAATATTAATAAACAATTGTAAACAGTGAACAGGCAACAGTTAATTGAGAAGTTTCTTACATAATATTTACAATTACAATAAGCTTCAAACAATGAAAGCTCCATCTTTGGAGCTGTCATCATTTCTTTGGCTAGAACCTGAACAGAAATGAGACAATGTCAAATTTACAAGTCAAAGTGTTAGTGATTCATACATTCTCAATTTCTCAAACTGCAATTGATACACATGTATGCTTAAAAACGGAACCTAGTTCATTAAATTTAACCTCCAAAAATAATGTAGCGTACAAATCCTAAAAAATGTAAACATCATGTAATCATAAAGTAGAAACAAAACTGCTTAACCCTTTAATGCCAAGATGGTAGTAAATGGTATGGAAATCCTATTAACATACGTCTTTACAGTTATTTAGTTTTCAAGCGACTCACCAAACTGGCCTAAAGTCAAATCACCATTTCCAATTTTGGGTCGATGGCAGACGAAGCAGCTTTCGCTATTGAGGTAGAAGCTAGTAAAAGGCAGACTGCTCAGCCCGCCCTCCCCTTCCTTTACTCTACTACCAGATGTCAGCTTCTGCATGGTCTGCCCCTCCTGCGTCTGCTGCCACTGTCACAGAGATGTCAGAAGAAAAAACTAGAATGAATAAAGCGTCAAAACACAAAACTCTGTCATCTTCTAATAACTTGCTAACATAATTATATAGACAATGTTATGAAAAGCCGAAAGCAGACTTCCCTAAATTCAAAAAGTCTGCGTTTTGTAGAAGTACTTTTGAACAGTTATATAATGCCAAGTGCTGTAAGAGGTGCATAAAAGAACTGTTTTAATAATTTATTTAAAGATTTCATTACATATTAAGTACATTCGGATGAAACATAGAGTATGCATAGTGGGTAATCCCAAGGTACGCTTATCCTCCCTTCAGTCAGTTATGAACTAGGCAGCCAGGAAGTGCTCCCGACTCCAGCACAAAAAGCACAGTTTTGAGTTTAGTAAAAAAAAACTCAGTAAGAGCCCCAGGAAGCAGATGTAGCTCTGGTGGGAGCCCGTTTCAGACAACTGGGTCCACCATGGAAAATGCTCGATTCCAAATTGTTGCAGTTCGAACCTGTGCAGAACGGTGGGTCTTGGATACCCGTGAAGCAACAGATCTCTCGCAGGTAGTCTGGGGCAATACCAAGTTCAAGTAGACATTTCCGAACCAGAGCAGTGATCCAATACCCAATGTGCTGCCGGGTAGGAAGCCAGTTTACATACACAGGCATTCGCATTCGGGTTTGACCAAATCCCCAAAAGTAATTTTGGCCAGATCCCTGAAATCAATTTTCACAAAACCTGATTTTTTACTCTAAACTGTGTTATCAACACACAAAGGGTCCATTGATCTCAAATCTGAATAGTTTTTAGGGGTTCGGCCACTTTCTATTATAAAACTGTTTTCTGGAAATCAGGCTTTGTGTATTTGCGTTTTCGGGGATTAAGGCTGACCCTTCGCAGTCTTTGTGATTGCATAGTGTACTATTGTTTTGATTTTAGACAATGAGTAACACTTACACTAACCCACTTCGTTAACGTCTAAAATAAGCAGTGGAGTCAGCTTTTCTACAGCAGCAAAACTAAATGTAAATATAAACAAAGTGATCTCCATTCGGAATCAATCACCTGAGAATAGGCTGCCAAAGAATCACCCAAGCTATGCATGAAGGTATTTGTACTGGTAGGCATAGTGCTTTGGAAGCAGCCGTTGACTGTCTTTGTCGGGGCCTGCGAGTTCGAACCCGGACCAGTCAGGTTCGAACCCGAGCCACTAACATTCGACGGGAGTAGATAACTTTTCCCAGCAGTTCGTTTTGGCTTTCTCCTCGGAGTTTTCTTCGCATCAGATGAGCCCATCGTAAACTTGATCATTAGACAACAGTATGTCTCGCTTCGGTCTAAGGAAATGCAAACAGTTTATTCTCAGTTACGTTTAAAGCGAAACTCGCAATTTCCTGCTATTTGTTTCAGTGATATACTACAGAAAATTATCGAATTTTTATCTCTTAGACCAACATGGCCGTCCATCCCGATGACTAAACATTCCAAGATCTATGCGCCCGAGCACTTGTTTTGAAACAGTTTCTGTAGCCCTTATCTGTAGGCCTGCTTGCACAAGTCACGGTAAAAAATAAACATTGTAAGAAATTTGAAAATTATTCCCATACTTTCATGTGACAAGCTACAAGTACACAGCAGTTTGATCATCTAGTTCAAAGACGCAGCAGTGTGTTAACATCTGAGAAACATGCATTTGCTAGAAAAAAATTGTGTATACATCCATGAAGTTTGTCACAGTTGGCCCATAGTTGTTGTCAAATATTCAGGGCTGTTTTAAGGAAAGTTTTTAGAACTGCACAACTCCTTTCCTTTCCCATCATCCATGGTAAATTACTTCCAATCGGAGAACAGTGACCTTTTGCTGGTTTTAACTGTAGGCCTACAGAAGTGGGGGAAAGTGGTGTAAAACGGGCCCATCGGGTGAACTGGGCCCCCTCTTTAGTGGGCTAATCTAGCGTGTTGGACCGCGTTTTCCATGACAAACGTCTTCAGGCTGTTCTGTTGAATATTCATCAGCATTGAGACAGAATTTTTTTTCGAACTATCGACGGAAACAGCCAAAAGTTTAAATTTCGCTATTTTCTTACGATTTCAGTTGGCGTTAAATATTTTTGTATGCGTTTTGCATGAAACATTTTCCGTGGACATAGGAAATCATTTGAAGCAGTATTTACTCGACAATAAGTCTGTCATCATCAATTTAGTATATTCAATCATTTCACTTAAAAATGGTCGTCTGATATAGGCTATGCAATGACCTATGGTACGTGTGGTCTAAAACGGGCCCTGGGGGCCCGTTTTAGAAATGTGTTTTAAAGATCATAAATCATCACAGCAGTAAATCTGTTTCGTTGATCTTAAAATGATGTGACGCCAATTTAAACGGGGAAACGGTCAGATCTCACCGGATCAATTTGGTGAAAAGTTAGCAGAGTCGAGGCCGTATACGGTCGTTGTATAAAATTTAGTATAGGACTATTGGCTTACACGTACTAGCCTACATGTAAGAATCATGCAGGTGCTCGAGTAGGCATATCCTACGTACATGTACGTATAGGCCTATAGGTTAGAATATTTTATAAATCTCTTAGCCTATAGGCCAGCAGAGGCAGCAAATCCAATAGAAACAACGTCACTGTTTGCACTCTGATAGCTGACAGTGCCAGTCCCAAGCTTAGATAAAGGAGGAGGGAGACACTATTCATCTTTGTTCTGACACAGCAGCAATTAAGCGATGCAATATTATATTATGGAAATTGAGACAAAATCTGCAGCGCTCAACAAATTAGGAAATTAGATTTTTTTAAATCAGAGACCGAAATACTCTCTCTGTGACTTTCTGTCTCTGTCTATGTCTGTCTCTGTCTTCCTCTGTCTGTCTCTCTGTCTGTCTCTGTCTCTCTCTGTGTCTGTGTCTCTCTGTCTGTCTCTGTCTGTGTCTCTCTCTCTGTGTCTCTCTGTCTATCTCTGTCTCTCTCTGTCTTCCTCTCTCTGTCTCTCTCTGCCTCTGCCTCTTCTGTCCTGAATCCATACACACACAGATCTCGAGCACCGCGTATACTATAGGCTAAGCCGCGGCAGATGTTCTGTCTCTGTTTCCTGTAGGCTATATGAGGCAAACCGACGCATATAATAGGCAACGCCACTTTTGCGATCATGGAGGCAGACACGATGTCTGCATGGGTTGTGACTATAAACTAGACTGTCTACACACACACACACACACACACACACACACACACACACTGCTGTATGCTCCCAGAGGAGATCGTCGATATTTTATTGAACTCTTTGGATCCGACATCAAATATGAGTCAAACAGACGCCTTTAAGCAGAACAATACTGACGTTACTCATCGCGACAACAGACTGTCGATTGTCCAATACTATATGCATAATACTATGCTATACACGGCATATAATTATTCATATGTACACACATTATTGCTAGATGCTGCAGTGCAGTGGACGGTGGCCGCTTCTGTGGTTGTTGTGTCCGTGTCAAACACGCTGCATGGAGCACCCGGAAAACGAGCGGCTATTAGCTCCACCGGAATTTCATTGATCTGGAGCGAGTAGAGTTATAACTGCTATGTTTCATCAAATAAACGGCATAGATAATGAAACATTTTGTTCTATTAACACTAGAAATGTAAGTCGTGGTCCTGGGATTTTTCGGTCTTTGATTGTGAAACGGCGTAACAGGATGAGCAACTGGAATTTGTGAAGACACGACCGCGGGATATGACACTCTCGATGAAAGTGTGGAACTTTCCTACACACTTTCCTGCACACTAGAGTGCAGCTCTCACTCGACCACATTTTTGTGCAATTTCTCACGCGACCCTTCGAGATGTGTGACCATAACAAGGGGATCTCACTACTAGCCATCCTGGTTGTCATCTGTTGTGTGATGAATCTACTCCTCGTGATTCCCGTTGACTCTGCAGTTCCACCGATGGGGCAGCAACCGACTCATCGCAATTCCTCGATGCTCAATCGCATCCTTTATGACGACGACCAATCAGCCTTAGGAGCCACGGCAACAGTCAAGTCTCTCGATAAGGTTGATGATAAGGACCGTCATCATCGCCAGCAGACCAACGAAATGGGAGAAGGAAGGGGAAGACGGGGCAACGTTGCATTCCAACAGGTTGCCTCAGACGCGGAATCTACCAGTGTAAATTTAGCCTGGAAGCTGCAGCATCGTCGCCATCAGATGCAACAGCAACGACGACAACAACAACAACAACAACAACAACAATTGCAGCAACATCAGCAGAAGCAACAACGGATATACCCACGTCAGCAGCAACTACAGCAGTTGCAGTCTAAGGTTACCCGTGATGGGGAGAGGCAGCAAAGAGACGTTGCTTCATCCTCTTCCTCCTCCACGTTGTCCATTTGTAGTCTCCATCCGCAGAATCCGGATCTACCTCGCTTTCTAAGAACACTGTCGCACAAGGGCGAGACGCATCTAATCGAATACAGCATCACGTTTCCCGAATACCCGACGAATCCCCTCAAAGCGGACTGGACAACTGCGTCAAGGTCAAACGCCACTGCGACGACCTACGTCTACCAGGAAGCCAAGTGGCAAAGGGTGTTGTCCAGCCAGGGAAAGGAACTTCTTACTATTGCCTTCAACTACGACGCTATGTCTTTGCGACTACTGAGGTATGGAGTTAAAAAGATGACCGTGCCCTTGTTAGATAATCCTCCCAAATGTTTTGCTGCGCAGAACACATCCCAGAGGATGGCCATGACCTTGAATCTGCTTCTGAGAGACTTCAACGAGGAGAGAGAAAGTGGTGCAGATGGTGGCTTCAACGGTCTGACAGATACTGAGGACGATCTTTGGAAGCACGCAAACAATTTCGTCTGTCGTCAGATTGTCGAAGACAGTGGAGGATTTGCCAAGTTCTCGCACGAGTGCTGCACAATAAGACACTCCGCCGGTAGACGTCAAATTGCATGCGTCATCTCGTCCCCAGGCAACCTGGTCACTTGTTTGAACATCCTCCTAGCTTCGCTGGCTGTTCTCTTCTTCTTCTTTGGGCCACTCCTTCTACAGAAGCTGCTCTTCTCCGGGTCAACTGGAAGGTCAGAGTACGTCGTGCCCCTTGAGCCTCACCTGCGAAAGACGATCCTCGTTCGACGCGTTCCATGCGAGGATGGATCGTCGCCAGCCAAGCGGAAAGAAATAAGACAGTTCGTCAGGTTTCGTGAGCTGGTCAAGGGTCTCAAGTCGGAGCAGGTTATGCGTGTCACATTCAGAAGGCTGGACATACTCGTCGACAACCGTGAACTCATGTCAGAAGACGAAGTTCCGGTTGGTTTGCTTCGGTTCCTCTTGGACGCCTTCGTTCGGTGCAAGATCATCGGAGTTGAACCGTTCCGGACATGTTGTGCCGAGAGCGTGATCGGCAGTTGGTCCCCTTACTTCCTGTGGTTCCGGCTGAAGAAGCACGAGTCCGACTGCAACCGCGGATGCAAGGAGATCTGTGCCTGGTCGTCCATCTTCCGCTGCCTCGGTGGTCTGATTCTGATGGCCATCCTTCCACTGCCCTACTATTTCCGCTTGGCCGCTTTCTACTGGTTCGAGAAGGAGGAGACGGATGCCAGAGACGAGGTCCGCAGTCAACTCGGACTGAGCTACAGACCTGGAGGATACGATCTATTCCAGTGGTTGACTCCTGGTCACTCCCTTGTCGTCGCCATCCACGCGGCTTTCTACGTCTCCTACCTACTTCTGTTCATCGCGAGAGCATCGGACGCTTCAAGGGTCGATGACGTCATCCTTAGAAGCGTCACCGACATGCGAAAACTGCGACGCAAGGAGTGCCTTCGCATGCTGTGCGCTCACCTAGTCCTCCCATTCGAGAAGTTCGGCTTCTGTGGGGGCCTTGTGGCGGCCTTGTACTGGCCTCTGGTCTTGCCCTTCTGTCTTCTGGTGGCCTTGGGCTACTGCATTCCGACGCTGTACCTCGTAGGACGTCTCCTGGTCCCGTCTAGACCCAACTGCCTGCGCACGAGACCAGTTTCCTCTCCACCTGGGGAAGACTGCAACACCCTCACCCTGTCAGAAGGCGCCACGTCCTTCAGTTCCTGCTTCCTACTCGACCGGATAAGCGTCGATCGGAGTCCTTCTCTGAAGGACAGCAACACCGTCCAGACCCCAAGTCGTCATAGTCCGTCCCGTGGCCCATCACGCCAGTCGGTTACCACGGCAATTGCATCCATCCTAACCACGTTGTGCATGATCGTCTGCATGCTTTCCATCCTGGCGATGTATTCGGAGACGTTTGGTTTCCTCGTGGAGGTCGGGGTCTTCGCGACCCTTGGAGCCATCGTAAATGCAGAACACTCCATCTGCAACGTCATCCTCGTTCTCTGGGGCTGCGTCTACATCGTCGTACCCTACCGAATGGTCTACGCCAGGTACGCGGAACTCAGTCGATGCGTATTTCGCTTTCTGAAGACGTCGCTCGGCGAACGCATCCAGTCGGTAAGTCTCCTCAGACACGAGAACCAGAGGAACACGGCATTCAAGTTTCTCGACGCACACGTTGCGGTCTGCAGAAATTCAACCTGTTCCGATCAAAGTCCATGTCCACCGCCAAAGGTGGTTGGAGGTTCCTCTCGCGAACAGGACACATCCGCGAAGAAGGTGACGGAGGCTGCAGAGAAGGACACAACTAGGGCGACACCAATCGACAATACGTCATCACCGACCACTAACACGGATGCGACCATCGAGTACAGAGACGACAAACTACACTGGAAGATCCGCTCGTTGGTCATGTTCGTCGACCGCAAGGACAAGCCTCGCATCCCACGCCAGCTCTTCTGGAGGATCTGCGAGCTGGACCTGACCGGGAACCCTGGTCCCGTGCGTCGAGCAATAGCCGTAGCCACTGGAAAGGTGCTCGTCTCTCTGCTCTTCCTAGTCTTGCTTTACATTGTCGTGAGAGTATCAGCCGAGATGGAGCCGACATCTAGCGGCGGCGGCGGCGTCTTACAAGCGTTGATCGTTTTCAGCGTTGGCTCCGTTCCCATCGTTGCCTTCATCGTTCGAGGCCAATCGAGGGAACGCCTGAACGAGTACTCGCTGGCCGGAAACATCCGAAGGACGATACTCGAGCACTACGAGCACGTTTGGCCCGTTCAGGACCTGCGCTTCAGCCACTTCAAGGACATCGGGGAAACGCAGGACGGTGATCCCAAAGAACGCCCTCTTGCGGAAAGTTGGCAACACCACGAGGCCAGAAGTCAGAGGTCAACTCTTCGGGGTCGCGCCAGTTACGATCCTTCTCAGGTTGACTTGTTGATCACCATACGAGAAGAGGACGAGTCGTCGAGGCTTGGGGACGAGGGTCCGTGTTCCCCGACGCCATCCGGAAGTGCAAACTCGGATGTTTTTCGCAACCTCGACGAAGACTTCGCACGAGAAGGATTGCCACTGAGGCTCCTCGGAAAGCGAGCGACGAGGTGCACCAGCGATCCAACGGCTGAATCGCATCATCCTAACTCGCTGGTGTCAGGACTAAGCAGCTGCCATGATGTATCTGTCCAGATAGACGGACCAGACGTATGAACAAACGTATGAGCAGAGATCTTTGCAAGGAAACACGTGACTTTATTAGTTTGAAGGATTCAGTGGCGGCGCCACCATCGGTTACGGCAGGCCATAGGGCCTATGACTTGCTGCCTATTTTGCTGAGCTGTCTTATGAGCTGCCAAAGATTCTTTTGAATTTTTAATAATCTTCTTTACATTTCATTTCTTCAACCTGCTGAATAACTCCCACGACTCTTTTATACAACATAGATCATACCCGTGAATCTATAGACTGCTTTCCGCGACTTCGTTATAGGGGTGAGATTACTACAAACCGTGGCATGGTGCCATATGTGGGGACTTATTGGTACAGGGTTTGTGGGGGGCGAGCGAGCGGCCGATCGCCTTCGCGCGAAGCGCTGGGCAGATGGAGGGGTTTGGGGGCAGAGAATGCCTCTTTACATTATTGAAATTTTTGGAATTTCCACACTGTAGTGGTAGTATTTTAGGCTGTCATTTTAACGAAATTGCTCATCATTTCAGTGCATGGGGTGGTTAGATCATAGATAGGCCAAGTGATCGAATGTGCTAACTAATCATTCTTACGTTTCTCTCTTCCGCTCTCTGTCTCTTTGTCTGTCCGTGTGTCTGTCTGTCTGTCTGAGGTCTAAATCTACCGTGTTCTGTCCTCTCAATGACCCCCCTCCCATCAAGGTTTAGATGCAAATCTATTTACCCGCACGCTTCATCCATCCATATGCACTTTTCCGTCTGCTCCACGTTGTCACCATCCCTCCGCCGGGCCTATAATATGCGCCAATAAAGTCAACAACCGTGCCATCTGAGAAATCAAGTGAAATCGATCCGTCGCATTGGGACACCACACATACACACACCCACACACATGCACACACACACATGCACACCGAAATACATATTCTGACGTAGGCCTATACATGAACTCATGCAACAGGTTTTGGACGCAACGAATAGTACGACCAGACTGGGAAGTGCACGTGCCTTTAACTCGGTATATATGCCTATGAGTCTTTGCCTGTGCCGTGTACTTTGCTGCTTAGGTCTGTTACGTGTATGCTCAACTGTGCGTGTATATACTGTGCGCTCAATAATGCATGTACATTGACTGATGAGGGTGTTTTTTATATTGGGCAAGTTCGTCACATGGGGGAAAACAAGCAGTGACAGCAGAACGCTCTCTCACACTCGTGCCACTGTGCAGTCCTGTAAAATGAAGAGACAGGAGGAGGAGGTGGAGGAGGAAAAGGAGAAGAGGAGGACATGAAGAGTAAGGAGAAGTAGGTGGAGGACATGAAGTAGGAGGACATGAAGTAGTAAGGGGAGGAGGAATAGGAGTAGGAGAAGCAGGAGAAGGTAGAGGAGAGTAGGAGGAGTATTTGGAGAAGGAGGAGGAGAAAGTGGAGGGAGGCATTGACATGAACAGCTGCACAAACAGGATGAACCATATTCTTCTGAAAACAATGCAGTAGAATTTAATATGAACCAATGACAGCTGCAGTTCAAGCAGTAGACCCTCATAAACTGCAGTTCCCAGGAGTTCAATTAGCCAGTATTAAAAAAAAACTGTGCACTTCAAAACACCTAAATAATGCAAAAGCAGGTCTCCGGAATTCACAAGGTTATACAAATCCGCGTCAGGGAGACCAATGCCAGATCAAACCCTGGGGCAAGGACACTAGTATTAGGATCCATTGCTTTCTTGAAAAACAAGAACCCTTTAAATTAGAAATCTTTTATTAGGTGATGTGTTACGTCTGTGTTTCAAATCCCACAACGCATAGTAAAAGGCCACAGCATGATGACGATGACAACTCTTGTCACTCGAAAATAACAAACTATAATTAACATGATCGTTGAGTTGACTATTATTTAGGAAAACCAAGTTGTTCATTGTCAGAAATGACAACCATATCCTAGATACTCTATCGATGATGCCATTGTTTCCAAGACACACTACATCTACGACGATGATGATGACATGCCACGATGATTACATGATCATGGCGATCGATATTACTGTCATAGTCGATCGGGCAGAATGGTTATCGTGAAATGCCTATTCTCCCACCGGAAAACCTTTGGCGACGTTATCTACAAAATATACGAAAACTCCCATGGATGCAACAATGTATTGCTTAAGAAGAGATACAATTAATTAAAACTACTGCATCTGATAATGTCAGTAAAATTCTGTACATTTTTATTCATTTGAATTCAGCCGAAAGCAGTTTACTGGAATCAGTTGAAAATCTGTAGTTCTTAAAATATACAAATACCTACAGCAGTCAGCAGAGGCAAGCATGTATAAATTGTGCATTATATTAATTAGTTCTTTTGAACTTATAGAAACCTTCAAGAAACCTATCCGGGAGCGTTCCCAGCCAAGACCATCATGAACCATTCAATATCAAAAATGTATTCCCATGAAAACAAAGGTCATCATTGATATTGAGAGCTGGATAGGTTATGAAGTGCCACAGTGCAGCAGCCGTATGCTTCTAAGCTGTGAATGCCTTAACCACCACAACAACACACCAAGTCTAGGCCCAAGACCAAAACAATATACAAGTATTCACACTGGAAGGGTGCAGCCAGATGTTCAAAAAATAAATCACCATTCCCTGTAATCCAAGGTTTTGAATGCCAGAACGAACTTTCGAAAACATTGAGCAAACATTTTGTGCTATGAGTTCCATGACAAGGAATTAAATTAAAAACCATTGTTTGTTTGTATGTGCACTTGTTATAGCGCCCTTTCAAGCTCTCTACTCAGAAGCGCTCCCGAATGCAGAGCGGACACTACATCGGAGTTTCACGCCAAAGCACTGAGCAAATTGTGAGTGAAGGACTTGCCCAAGGTCCTTACGCGGCGAGGTGGATTCGAACCTCGAACCTTCAGGCTCCAAGGCAACGACGCCACACCACTGCGCCCCACATTGGTGTTGGGACAAACTACCAGTAAGCAATCTTTACATGTTAACCAACATCTCATGCCAAATATTTTTTTCTCAAGTATTTTCACTTAATAATTACATCACGATTTCCACCACTTAACATTCTTCCATCAGCAAATTGATAAGCTGAGAATTATTTAAGTTCTTATTATCATCTACTTACGACATTAGTATCTGCAATGAATGACAAATCGTGGAGCATTTCGTCGATGAAATCGTCCGATATCAAGACCTAAAACAACACCAAATGAATTGATAAATAACACCATAAAAATGACACTACTGCAAAAAATGCATTGATGAAGCATGGAACAGCAGAAGCTCATGCCACAACTGTTTGCAATGACGCAAGCAAAGTTATGGCAAATCTACTAGTCTTACTTTACATACAATCCACAGCCTAACCAGACCATATTCTGATATATGTGACCCGCTATATGAAAAGGTACCATAAGTCGGGTTTGGAGTTATTATGCCTTCACAAACCAGCTAAGTGAGCTGAACATTTTGCTGAAAACCAGATCAAAATCGGATGATAAATGACCGACTTATAATGATGTTCATGAAAAAGTTGCCACTTATTTCCATCGATGAGTATCGTGGGGTCTTGCACACTGGGAGCGCTTCTGAGCGATTTATCCTACAAGAGGTTCATAACAAATTCTCAGTGTTGTCTATTATTATTATCAGTGTTATTAGCTTAAAACGTCCTTTTCACCTGCTGCTAAAAATACCAAGATTTCAAATTTGATAATATAAAAAAAAAATTCCCCCACGTCTTTATGCGCAATTTCTCGCGAAACTGTACGCCGACTTATGGTACCTTATCATATAGCGGGACACATATGTAGCACCTGAATGTGAAGTAGACCAATTTAGGTTTAATTGGTAAAAGTAATCAAGGTACACAGTTCTAATCCATAACAATCAGACAAGAAATCATTAAAAATGAAATCTTCCATCTCAACTCTTGCCTTTCTCTTCATAGTGTAAATTCAAATAAGAATACAATGAAACAGTCATATGTATAAATTGTTGCAATTATTATTATTATTGGTGTATTTTCATTCTGACCTGAAGCCAGGGACCGTGCGCTGCAAACGGATTTTGTTCCGTCGCAATTGAACCGACGACACTCGACGAAACGAGCGTGATCGCAGCTTCGTTAAGGACACTCTTGAAAGTGAAATGCCGGCCGTGCTTCAGTCGCCCACTAAACCAAAGACAATCACACTGTCACTGTTTTCAGCAACAAAGACAAAAGCATGCTAACAATTACAACACACATAGACACACGAGCATGCATGCACACACAAACTTTTGTATGGCGAGTGTAGCTAAGTGGCTGGTGGTTCATGAATACATACATTGTGGGAACTGCCACCTGCTTTTTATTTTTTATATTTTCTCGCATTTGCTATACAGAGCAAATTGTTGTTGTTGGGAGCATCAAGTCAGTCATGAAGTTAATTCGAGGAATGCATAAATCTCTACTGTCGATACAGGTACAATGGTGTATAAACAAAACAATAACCTATCAAGTCCTGGCATTCTTAGAAGAATAGCCGTTGTCACTTATAAAGCTCAGTATCCTTTTAGTCAGCCACTGAGAAGCCAAGCCTGCAGTGCCCCATTCCCTTGGTAACATTCAACAGGAACCTGGTCAGGCAAACAACTGGGAGCACAGAAATCAAAATGGGAGGAAGCAGCCCAGCATAGCTTTTATATCCGTCACATGACAGATCACGTCAATTGATAACTCTTCAGAATCACTGCCATCCTACTTTATGAGGTCACTTAGCAGGTGCAAAATAAGGTGCAAAGTGTATACATATAAATACATCAGGAAAAAGTGCTTATCAGAAAGGCAACAGATTTTCTAAGCCAATGATCTCGATATTGCAAGGAGGCAGCACAGCAGACCAGTAGACAAACAACATATTGACGTGTATCTGTGATGTCTGCGAAAAGACAACCTTGTTTAAGAAATTTTTTAAACAGAACTTGACTCACCTAATTGACACAAAGTTAACACATCATTATACAAACACTAAAATCTTCAGTCCCTACTCAAAATTCAGTGTAAAACTCAGTATGCTTCACAAATTCTTGTACGCAAAGACTTACCGTAACGCGAGTGGCAACATGGCACCAGTTTCTAAGTTGAGTTTGATGTGAACCGCTTCAAACGTCTGCGTTCGCACAAGATCTGACGGAACCTCACTACTCGTCGAACTGTCAAATGACCCTTTACGTGCAGCGCTTCTGTTTCTGTGGTGAAACAATGACCACGATAATGCACAGGTGCTTAACAAATTGGTATTCACTGCCTGCACAACCTATGCACATTGCACACCATGTAACAAATGAGTTTAATTAATTCTTTACCAGTGCAACTTCACACAGTGAGTGTCCATCTGAGTTTCCCTTTGATACTCTAAGGCTTAAATGACTATTATTGTCAATAACTGAACATTAGTGAAATTAGTTCATTTCAAAGATGAACAAAGTAAAAAACATTAAAAATCCAGGCAGGTTAGCTTTATGTCAGAGTTACTCCAAAAAACCCAAGAAAAGTCATTTTTAAATAACGATACATTAGAGAGCATTTAACAGAACCGTAATTTAATCAATCATTCTTCCACACACTTTTATAACGACAATTTTAACATTTCTTTAACAATGATGAAGATAACATTGAACCTAGCAAATGATACTTGGAATTCCAATCTACAATCAATTCTACATAACAAATTTAAAACATATAAAGTCAATCAATTTGAGAATATTGAAATAAACTAACTCATTTGCCTCCAGCTGACTTTCGTTCTGTTTCGATTTGATTGAAGGCAGAACAGGAAGCGTGTTAACGAGGCCTTTCTTCAGTGTCTGTTTGATCTGCTCAGATTCTAAAAGAATGCATTTACAGTTCAGTTCAACAGACGCATAAGACAAACAGCGCTTTATAATAAGACACTTAGATAAGAATATTCTTTAATTGACCAATTGCTATCTGCATTTGGTGTTCACAGTACATGGTATAATAAACGAACAAAACCTATATAACCAATCAAACAACAACAGCGTACAACCAATCGGCTGATAGCTCTTGTTAACCGGCTAAACAAATAGCTGGACCAAACTAAGTAATCTCTATGTGTTAACCAACAGTTAAATAGTTTTTCTTAAGTATTTTCACTGCTAAGAAATGTAAAACCTATCAGTGACACTTTAGCAGTAGAAAAGTTACTGCTATTGCCTGAAAAGAAGCTCAACTGACAAATACTGACTCAGCAACTGGGTTTTCTGTTCAGAATGTTAACAGAATGTGCATATTCAAAAGCAAACTGGCCTATTATCATCATCTTGCTCATGTTGACAGTAATACCAAAAAGTCTTCAGAGTACATTAAATTAAATGTGGGCACGAACATACTCTAACAGCATATCCTCAAGTTTCACACCAAGTGCAGTAAGAAAACAAAAACTGATTCACGCAAGATTTAAAGCAAATTTCAAATTACGAAGAGCCCATAACTTAAACGAGCATTCAAGAGCAACTGGAAGACAATTAAATTTATTATGAAATTGACAAATAAAAGACACGAGCCAAACCAAAATGACTTCTATAATAATAATAATAATAATTTATATGGTGCCATATCATCACTAAACTTAAAACTGTTCTTTTTAGGTGCGCTGGAGTCGGGAGCACCTCTGAGTAGTTTTTTTTACTTGAAGGAGCGCTATATAAATGTTCGAATGAATGAATAAAACGGCCATGCCAATGCAAGGGCGCCATGTACCATAATTAGACAACTGTCGACGAGCTGCTTCCCCGCTCTCTCGTTTGCCAGCATCCTTGCTGCTGATGCTGTTCTCTTTGTTGTCTTCACCATCATCATCATGTCCTGCCGAGCGCAGATGCAAGGCAGACTCGAGTGATGCATCCTCCCAAGAACACCGACCTGATACGCCGCTCAGATTTGAGCCATCGTTGGCAATACCCTGATCAACTTGTTCCTGTGTACGACATAGAAAAACTCAGTGCATAGAGCCAAAGACTATATACGAATTTTGTAAATTTAAAATTTAATCATGTGGCTCCATCTATGAAACATAGTTGACTGATCTTCTTATCATCACTAAATACTGCTTAACCCTTTGAACCCGACAGGCCGGAGTTATCCATAGAGTTACGAGAGCCCCGAGTTCAAAGGGTTAAGAAGAAAACCATCAATTTATAATCAAATCCTTGAAAATGAAGCCTGCAACCATCAGGGTTTTCAACGCAACTAGTATGTAAAAACTACCATGAATTCACATACAACCCATGTGCATATCAACACCATCTAGCTCCTCAGATGATGTACCGTCACATAAAGCCAACATTTGAAATCTGAGGCTAAGGATTATTTCAATTCAGAGCAGGGCTGAAAGTGAGCCGGGTCTGCGACCCGGCATCGATTAATTATCGAGACCTGCTGTTGCCGGGTCTCAGCAGGGTCGCAAAAACGGTCGCCAGGTGCCAAAAATAGGTAAAAATGGTAGGATTTTGGACAATTTTGGTCAAATGACTAAAACAAAGTCGTCCGAAACATTTATGGGTCAAAGGCGTGTTCGTCTGCCAAAGTCATACCCGGCAACTTTTCCAAACCATTTTCAGCCCTGATTCAGAGTAAATGCAAATCTTTTTGAAATACATGTAACTATTGATCCTCACAGTTTACGAGGACATTACCTGCAATTGTGGATCAATGTCAAAAACGGTTTCTCCTCTCCTCATATCAGTTATCAGCCATATCCCACCAGCCCTGCGCAATAAACATAAATTAAAATTTATTACAAAGTCAACAACCAAGGAAATTATCTGCACCTGACAAGTCGAAATAATTATTTTCACAAGTGGTCTTCAGTTAATCAGTTCACTTGATATCATCTTAGTTAACCTGATTTCAGCATTTCAGACAAAAATCTCTTAAACAGCAAACTGCACTGGATCCCATAAAGTTCTTCTCTAGTGCTGCTCACATCAAAAACTAACCTTGTATAGGCTTCTGCCATTGAAAGGTTCCAAATGTACTCTAATGCGTGTGATTTATGTCTGTTATTGATATTTGATTAGAAATACAACAAAGAAGTGACACACCTAACAGTAAGACAACAAGGCAGATTGGTCAGAAAAATGAAGTCTTGGAGTACGAAAAAATCATCAGAATTAAAATAAACCACAACTTAAATACTATTAAAGGCTCAAGTCACTGTAAACATCTGCATAAATCGGTTACTAAATTTCATTTCTTCGCCATTTCTAACATGGCGAACAAATATATGAGATGATAATGATGGTCATCATACACAACAGAACCCTAAGGTAACCAAAAGAGTAGCAATGGTGGACGCATTGGTGGTGCAATATGGCAGAATAATAACACACTAAATGCCAATTTTGTTCATTAAAGAAATGCTGGAGGCCAACTAACTGACCCATGAATCGTCTTGATGAGGTCCAAAAGTCCCGGACCGTTCCAATGTTGAGCAGCTTTTAGTTCCTCTGCACAAACTCCAACGACCTACAAGGTCAAAGCCATCGTCACTTACAACGGAAAGTAACTCAAGGACGAGGTTTTTTGCTTTTGTGACGTTTTCTACTGTGGGTCCCGCTATCGGGAATGGCCTCCCACTAACCTTGCGACTTATGCCTAGGCTAAATTCACCTGGTTTTTATAAGTTGCTCAAATTGTATTTTTTTAGCTGTGGCTGGACTGGGAGCGCCTCTGAGTAGGTTTCTTGAAGAGGCACTATGTAAATTCTCAAAATGAATGAATGAATGACGTACAGCAGAGGAACATTTTAAAGACAATTTCAACAATTCTCTCTCTTGGTAAGGTTAGTTTTACAGTTGGTCATGTTAATTACTATTTAAAAGCAGATAAACATCAATTGCCTGATGGTAACTACTGCAAACATATAATTCTAAAAAAATTTAAAAAGAAAGACAATAAGTGATTAGTTACATAATTAAATAAGCACAGACCCAAGGTCAATAACAATGCAATCTCAACTCCCTCTACAGATGGATATTATTTGTGCACTTTAACCACCTTTCGGGAGCGCCTCTGAGTAGAAAGCACATACAGACCGACCTTTCTAACATTCACATTAATACCAGTTCCAAAGCATTCAGCCAAGAACCTCATCTTAGATGCCCTCCCAAAAACTCAAGAACTCTGAACTACGTAATCAGCTCGACTGACTTCACCATGTAAAGAAAGTTCAGGTACGTAGTTTACCTGTACGAAGTTGACGGTGCCAAAGGCCGTCGCAACCGGCTGCAGCTGCGGGTCCTCGGTCATCATCATGTGCTGAATCCGCGACTCGCTTCCATCGAGAGGTGCATACCAAGGGATGTGGTCGCCAGCACATAGCGTGTTCTCTGCATCATCAAACAGGTTGCCATGACAACACAGATGATACGCAAACATGCATCCCATAATGACAAATTTGTATCGAATTACCATACAACAGTGATTCCCAACCTTTTTTGACTTTAGGGACACTTTTCTAAGTTGGAGGACACAAGGGCCATTTTTTCTTAGTTTAAGGACATTAGGGCATTCAGAGGGCCACAATTCTAAAATTTAATTAACAAAAAGCATACGAGTGCCATTTTTGTGGTCTGGCGGGCCATTTTTTAAGGCCTCGTGGGCCACAAGTTGGGAACTGCTGCCATACAATACATAAGCACAGTTACCAACAAACTTGTGTCCATGACACAAATGCTCTAAATGTAACTGAGTTTTATGCCACTAAAATTGACTAATCTATAATATATTTTCTTCTTCTGCAGTGTCACTGCACCTTATACTAAAGTCACTGATCACTAGCAGTTTAGGAAATACAGCCAATCATGCCTACATCGTTTAGGAGTCAGAGGAAACACACAAAGAACCAAAATAGGTCCTGTCATTGCAGTCATCTGATCACAACATAAGCCTTTAATACAGGTAGTGGCAACAATAACATTAATTATTCCAGAACACTGTAAACGATGAGAGTGTACTGAAAAAGTGAGACTTGGAAACCACTGCAGTTCACCACCAAAGTTTTAAGCAAGAGATGCTACAACTTTTCTGAACAGTGTTGCGCTCTCATTGTGTTATATTAAAATCATGTTTGTTACGATAATTAACATATTAACATTTACATCTAACTGTATATACCAGTAACCTTTTATCATTCACATATATACCAGTGTGTCTTCAATAAATGCTACCATGATAAGATTGATTTCATTCGTTCATTCATTCGTTCATTTAAAGAATTTATATAGCGTCTCTTCAAGAAACCTACTCAGCGGTGCTCTCAGCCCAGCCACAGTTAAAAACTCTAACCCTAACCTGAGATACATAACTGTTGCATACAATGAACTGAATCTGACTCTAAAGTAACTAACTAAGTTCAATATACCTGACTGGAAAACATATCGGGCAAGGGCCTGGAGAAGGCCAGCAGGCCATGTCGGTGGAGCTGTTTCACCTTCTTCACACTTCAGTCGAAATGTCAGCTCAAATCCAAAACCACTTGGACCATCAGGTCCTGTACACCTGCAATTGGCAAAAAGTGGACACACATAAAAATAATACAGAAAGAGTGCAACGAGTATGTAAAAACAAACATGAATTCACAATCAACGCATGTGCACACCAAAACAATATACACGGTTAAAACTCGCATTGATCAGTCTCTCTCTCTGCTTGTATTTGCAATGCATGTAATGTTATGTAATGTTATGTGATGAGCAAATAATTGAGCATCTATTTAGCATCTTTCAAACACTTCCCAAAAGCTCAGCTAGCTAGCATGGTGATCCAGTGATCCAAACACGTCAACTGTAGGTTACCAGAAATGTGTGAATCACTTGAAATAGAATATTGTTAGACACCTTGTGTCTTTATCAAATTCTGCTGTACATACTGCTCTTGTCATTAAACTCATATGTTATTTAAACCCGGGGCCTACTTTTCTTATAAGCATCACTAGACAAACGTAAAAAATGGAGGCCCGTCTGGGATATGAACCCGGGACCTCTCCCAATTTTGTTCCCAGAAATGTTTATATTATATTATGGATCGTACTTTGGGGCATTCGTTAACTTCGCCGACCCTACGGGCCGACTTGTGCTTTACGGTGGGGGGGGTGGGGGGATATGTTAGACACCTTGTGTCTTTATCAAATTCTGCTGTACATACTGCTCTTGCCATTAAACTCATATGTTATTTAAACCCGGGGCCTACTTTTTTTATAATCATCACTAGACAAACGTAACAATATGCATATCCAGTTATTCACTCAGAAGGAAAGTTTTCCAAGATATAGATAGGTCCAATGCAAGAAAACGTCTAATGAGCAATTGAGCATCAAAATATCAATGTGTGGAAGTTACAACTTGCAAATCTTCGCCAGCAGCACAGCATACTGACTCGTAACTCGAAGACAAAGATTCTCCTACTCACTCGTGAACCCTTCCGTCACCGTGGAGATTGGTCAGTCCAAAGCTGACGTAGTGCCAGTGCGGTGGAATACCTCGTTTCAGGTTTCCATTGTTTTTGTACATACTGATGTAGTCCAGCGGGTCTGGACCTCCTAACCTGAAATTCATATCAACAAAGATGAATGGTCAAAAATATTTTATTTGTTTCTAACACCAACCGTAGCAACCACTTTTTCATACAGTGTAGAAACATTGATGTTAAATTGTCAGTAGATAAAATCCCGGCAACTGTGTGTTAACCCTTTAATGCCGGAGGATATGGGATTTCCAATATCATTTACTACCATCTCGGCATTAAAGGGTTAAAGAACTGCAGATTAGCAGACTATGGTGGAATTCAGTAAATTATATGATTTATGAAAGTTCAACTGCAGCTAGAAAACTCAGACTGTATGATGTGAAGGAACCAGCCCTCTAGCTACCAGACAATTGAGCACAATTACTTTCAAAGACCACATCGTTGTTTCAAAATGGGGGAAAACAATAGCGATTTCATCCCAGACATTTAACACGTTTACCGTGTAATAAAAATTTTCTTAGTAAAAATTTGGACGAGTTAACTCGGGGATCACGGTAAAGGGGTTAATGATCCTGGCTATATAGTGATATCTACTATTTCCAAATATTATCTTAACAAAGAAGACTGGTCATTATATCTGTATAAAATTTAGCTGCTGCATTATGGCTGTGACAGCAGTTAAGTTCTTAGCATGTGAGCTAGATTGGTCATGTAGCAAGCAAGGGAACAAGCACCATAATAATCTGACACAAGACCGACTACTAGGTGTGGAACCTGTATGTTTTTCGGGAGTGAATACATGTAACAGTGCATACTGCATCTAAGAATTATGAACGACAATATTCTTGCCTTTGTTTCCACCAAAGATCACTGTGTAACACTGTACAACACAGCAAATCCATGTATCGTACATGTGTTAATTCATTCAGAGAATTTATATAGTGCCTCTTGAGCCTACTGAGAGGCGTTCCAATTACAGCCATGGTTAAACAGAGAAAGATGACTCAAATAGTGGGCAGAAATTAGGCAACTTATTGTTGTAGTTCAGCTCAAGTGGGAGTCCATTAAACATTGAGGGTGCTCCACACTACAAAACCTCGAACAAAGGCGCATTGCTAAACATAGTTTGAACTATGCCTAATTAAAAAGATTGAGAACTACAGAATAAACGTAACTTATGATAGTTGACACAACAACCAACGTTATATTAGCATTGTTTACAAACAGATATTCAGACAATCAGTGAGTAGGTGACCCACCAGAATTTGACGACTGCTGTGACTTGGAGGGGGTTCGGCTGATCGGGATATATCCTCCGACAGGCGGAGTAGATCGCCTGGAGACCAGGCGCTGTGACAATAGGACTTCCACCTGGATTTCCATTCGATATCGGTCGAAACGACTCAACTCCGCTCGCCATAATCCAACGACTCGCCGTTTTCAGCAATGGACGAAAATATTAAATCGCACTAGGTCGCGTAACTTCTAGTTTAACTGGATAAAATGCCAAGAAATTAAGCGAAGAGTTTACAAATAATTCAATGACATTACTAAATAGCTCTGAAAGTTAGCGTCCTAACTTTTACTTTTACAATAGAGCTGTCCTTTAAAAATAAATGATTCTTCAAGCTTATCAGACCTATTGTGATTAATCTTTGTTGAGTCCCACAGAACGTTCTATCATATTCATCGCATCCATCAAGAGATAGGAAAATCTATTTGAAGCAGCTCAAGTTTTGATAATTATAGAACTCCGAATTACTTATGAAAAACAGTTTTGCAATAATTGCAGTCTGTAAACATTTTATTTACCGAAGAAGGTTTTTAGAGTTACTACAATAACAAGTTTGCTGGTGGGTGCTTACGATTACTGGAACAGCCAGTGCTCGCTCGACCACCCAAGTGTGGCATAGAAATCTTAGCATCTAAGTAAGTAAGTAAGAATATTCTTTAATAGACCACCAGCAAAAGCACAGTTAGTTTACAGAGGAAATAAGTTATAGAAAAACATTTATGCAAAGTTATACAGCATTCGCATAATAAAACTTCTTGTGGCACAAAAATAAACTCTAGGAAGAGTTAGAATATGTGTCCTTGGTCGAGTATATTGTATGGAGTGATATAGCGCAAATTTGATGTGTGCAGTTTAGTTATTTTTTTCCATTATGTATTGAATCATATAGCGCCATTTTTGATGTTTGCAGTTTATGGTGGCACCGTGGCAGAGTACACTTTTAATTTATGGCTGTCATATAAGTAGTGTTTAGTGTGAATATTCTAAGAAATAAAAATTAATAAGAGGGGAATGAAAATGCTTAATGTTATAGCAAATTCGTTCATTCATTCGTTTCAAGGATTTATTTAGTGTCCATCCTAGAAATCCACTCAGAGGCGTTGACAGGTAATACACAGAACTAAAATATGTGAATTATTCAGAATTCCGATTCGAACTTACAGCTGCTTTCATTGATTAAAGTTAAGTTGTCCATTTTGGGAGTGGTTTAAGATAATGGTAGCCTACATGCAACACTCTGGCACGGAGTGCACGCGCTACCCTCCCAAAAGGTCAGCTTAACCTTCCACTTCCATTCGACAGAGGGGCCGTCCATAAAGTACGTCAAGCTATTTTTGACCATTTTTGACCCCCTCCTCCCCTGTCACAAACTGTCACAAATCTCGGACCCCCCCTAAAGTATGTCACACTTTCGAATTAAAAAAATTAACACCGCAAGGCTATACATAGGGCCTAAAACAAGGCTTCGCAACAGCATTACTAGCGCTCCTAGCGAGAGGAATCGTGAACAACACATTCAATTATACGCATTTCACGCTACTTTGACAAAACTAATTCAAATGTTTCACAAGATTTTTGAAAATTAGTTTTAAAGCTATTAAATTCTACCAAAAAAATATAAAAAAGAATTAGAAATAATTTTTTTTAAATGTGTGACGTCACACATGGCCTGATCCCTCCCTCTGGTACAAAATGTCACACTTTCTTACACCCCCTCCCCTCTGGAGCGTGACATACTTGTTGGATAGCATAATTAGTAAACAGCAGTAGGACGTGATGGGCGCCTTCAACCCGCCTTGCATGGCTGCTGACATTTAAATAATTAAATTCGACTTCTGCAGTAACTTATTATTCATTCATACTATGATTGTAATCATACTGCCTGGGGTCAATTTGAAATTTAAAAAATTGTTCTTATTTGTGTTGACTACTGTGAAGTTATCTGATTCTTCATTTAGGCGGCCACAAATGTCTGCTATCTCTAGATGATATAGGTGATCAATAAAGCTTATGAATTGAAAATGAATTGATAAAAATGAATTAAACTATTCTGGAGTGAATTAATTGAACGAATTCTGGAAGGAATGAATGAATTATATTTTACAATATATAGGAGCAGTGCATAATTTTTCCACTCTGAAGGATAAAATATGATTAATAGTTAAAATTAAAGGATATTAAAAGAATTACAATGGCGAAAATGGTTTGTTGGTAGTGGCAGTGATGGTATGTTTATTTAACTAGTGTTTTTTAACTTCATTTTTCTATGAGAGCACGTGGCCATTATTTCTCACTTACTGCCTGATCTTACCAAAGTTTAACCATGTGCTTTATTCATTTACTCACTGTATTCATTTTATAGCTGAGTTACATGAAGCACAATTTATTTCTGCTTCAGTGGTGTCAAACCTAAAACCTGTGACCTTTAATTGCTATATAATAGCCCATCTTTCTATCCACCAGTCTATTATACATACTTGTAACATTAGTCTTAAGTGGTGCTCTGTCACAAATATACTGGATCATTATGGTATTCTCTCTGTGAGGCTTTCAATAAGTCAGCCATTTTGTTCTCAGTGATTGAGGTGACAGTGGGGTCGAGTGGGGTGGTGTAGGATAAGTGGTGCTGATGAGAGAATGGGGGGGGGGGTGGAGGGCTCGGATGCTGATACAGGGCATTTGTTGCAAAGAGCAGCAGCTGCTAATTGCCTGGGAGTCTGTATATCCTTTACTGTTGATGACTGTTATTTTGCAGTGGCTCCCAGAGGCATCCAATCAGACGAGATGTCTATCTTCTGGGAACTGGACGGTATAGCACTTGTGGCCTGATAGATACCAGTTGGCAGTGAATGTCTTCTGCAGATAGGCCACCGAATTCCGAGCCCATGGTTCTACCTCCTGATAGCCCTGCAGGATGTGTGGGTGCGTGTGTGTGTGTGTATGACTTAGTGATCCTGCCTTACATGTGGGCTTTCATTTCTAGCCTTTTATTGGATAAACAAGTGGCGCTGTTATGCTAAGCATCTTGTTATAACATTAATATTGTTTTTTCATCCTCACTGGCACGTACACTGTATAGGCTTTACGTGTGGCAGGTTTCGCTTGGTCATTGTTTTCTCATCACTTTGCCATACGCAGAAGGATAATTTGCAGTGGAATATGTTGTTTTCGGAGCTGGTAAGTATTATTGTGGTAGCCTACTATCTGCGATTGTATTTAGTTAAAGTCCATGTTTCATAATTACAGCAAAAACCTAAGCAATGTCGCAGATCTGCGGTGATGGGAAAAAGTTAAATAAAAAGTTGCAAACATTTAATTAAACTAATTTTGTTGTTAAGGCATTTATAAGTTTAACTGAAAAAAGTTAAGTTAAAGCAAAAGTTTAACTGATATGTTTTAGTTAATAACTAAACAGTTTAACTAATATTTTTTTTAGTTATTTGCTGAGTATGTAACAATACCAAAATCAGCAACTACACAATTAACTTCCACAATGAACAGTGAACATTGTCACAAACTCAACATGATGTTTGCTTATTTATTAACACTGAGTTGCCCCTGCACAGAATTAAGGTGCAGTGATTGGAAATAAGAACCTTGCTTTTTATTAGTTTTGTTGGTCATAGACTTTAATTAATTTAATAGTTTTTTAGTCGCTACTTTCTTCACTGACGTCAGACTGAAACGCTAATGCCGAATGTCTGCAGGGATCACCTTGATCACCTTCTTCCTTGATAAGATATATCTTCATTAGTGAATTTTTAAGCATTCAGGTGATTAAATCAGGCTTTAAAATCTTAAGTTTGATCTTCATTAAAAGCCATGAACATTACATAAAATTCAGGCCTTAAATAAGACAGATTTGAACTTTTGTTCTCAAATTGTGTAGTCTAAGTTTGGCAAAGCTTCATGTGCCAAAGGACTTCATTGGTACTCCAGAAATGGCCTCTCCTGAGCTGCCCGGCCATTTGACATCCCTGCACATGCTAAAGTCTCTTTTGGCATTTGACAGAATTTGTGATATAACTTCTGTAACCTAGAATCACAATATCTCAAGGCAACTATAACTATGTTTTAAAATAATCTGCTAACTTGTCTCATGCGATTAATTGAACTGAGTCCTGATAACACTTGTGGGTTTTGGCTGCAGAGGAGGATTGGGTTTGACAGCATACGTTGCCGCAACACCATCATCATCATCCGCATCTTTGACGTCTTTGTCATCAACATGTTGTTCGTGTTGTGTGGTGCAGCCTTGCCGCCAGAACAAAGTAAGTGTGGAAATTTCCATCCGCTCACAATGTGCCCCCATGTGCACATACATTTATGACATTCTCATTAATTCCAAATTAAGTGGTGCCTCCAGGCAACATTCGTGAGATTAATTTTCATGGAACAGAGTCATTCACACTGATGTTGGTTTTGACAATTTCACTGTGAATGTTCTATTGGAGAGCACAAGTGATGAAACTGGTGTTGATGTTTAGTTACAAATTTATGAATTGCATGTATTCAATTGTAGATTTAATAAAAAATTTGCTCAAACAGTTTGTTGTTCATTCTATATTGTGGAACATCTGACTATCACTGCATATATCTACTTTGCACCAATTTAAATTACACTTCAAGTGATATTTGCTTGATTTAGAATACACCTAACACCGTTTCAGCACTTGTGCTAGTTTACTAAATTCTGTATAGATCTTATTTAATTAATTTGGTGTATCTTCTGACAATTGACATAATTGCATTGATGATACTGTATTACTTCATGCCTGTGACTAACTACATGGAGACGGGGCTCCATACGAGCGGAACATTATTGCTTCTTTTTGATTATTATGTGAACCAGTACATGAATCGTATTTTTAAAGACAATTACTGGTTAATTTGTTAATTGTTAAATGTTAATTATCTTTAATTGTTAATTTAATTGTTAATTATCTCATGTGTTAAAATTTTGTCTTTCATTAAATTACATCATATGTTAAACATGTAGGTCTAAAAGCTGAGGCGAATAACCGAATTATACCCAATAAAATGTGACATTTACAGGCGCTATTTACTTGGGTAAATCAAATCAAATCAAATAATTTTATTGGTCCGTTTGTAACAGCAACAAGCACACCAAGTCAGAAACAAAAATTACACTGCTCACAGTTCTCTTTTGTCCTAGAACATTGTATAAACTATAAATGGATGTTTTGTGTACACATGACCCACAGAATGTAGTGGGAATGGAACATTGGCCACATTAATTTGAGCAGTTTAGTAAGACTTCTTTAAAACCAATAATGCATATGAATCATTAAAAATTATAATAGTAAGTACTCAAAACTGATGGTGTTTATTTGACAGGTAGTAAAAAGGTATACATGTACTTTGCAGATAGTTTCCCCATTCCGAGAAGACCAAGGGTTTTTGTGACTCACTACCGAGATGAAACGTTGACAGATTACTCGGTGGCAGTGCAGTTCCGCTGGTCAGCTCCAGTTTCTGTAGAGAACTTTCTGCTCAGTTCATACAATGTTTTGGTGTCCAACACAACAAACTTGTGGCTGTTTAAAGACGAAACTGTTCCAAGTAAACGTTCGGATTATGAATTGGAACCAGCACCAAAGAATACGATACTTTACTTCAAGGTCTGATCTTGCTTTTTACTTCTCTTATTTTCTGCATTCTTGTCTTTAACTTTGGGGAGGGGCTGACACATTGTTTTCTTTTTTGGGTAGAAGTTGACAATTGTATTGTTTTCTTTTTGGCGGAAGTTGACACATTGTTTTCTTTTTGGCGGAAGTTGGCACATTTTTTTTCTTTGATCTGCTTTGCCTTTATGAAAAAGCAATTCTGGAACAAAGTTTGCTGGCTCGACATGTTTCCTGCTACCCACTTCATTTTGTTGCCTCTGACTGTGTGCAGTGGAGTTAATAACTAAAGTGCTAGTTTTATGTTAACTATCCGCAAGTTTTAATTCTTTTAGGCATATAATTATGTTTAATGTTATCGTGAAGTGGGCTCATATTATGCACTATATTTATAATATTCTATTTGAACGTGAACCATGCAAGATAATTGGCCTAAGTAAAAATTGGTTTTAGAGTGTGTCAGAGTCTTGAATCGTGTTTTAAATTGCCAAATTGTTGCCAGACTTTTATTAGGTGACGACTTAAAATGCACTTTCTGAGTGTCCATTTACATATTCCTGCATACATAAATGCATTGCGTCATATTTGCGGCTCTCGACTTGTTTAAAAAAATACAATTTATTGGCGAAAAAAGTTGTGCAGATGTATTCAAGGTCTGTCCTGTGTGTAGTAGTATTTTCTTAAGATGTTTGTTTCATAAGAATTTCGGTACCTTTTGTTTATCTTGCATTTTGTGTGTGGTCTTGTCAAAAGGTACGAGCATGTTCGAGTTTCATTTGTGGACAATTCACTGACCTTGTGATCGCCAATACGTCAGGTGAGTGGGTCTACACTTCACACATGCTATTTTAACCAGATACGATGCAATACAACTTCCCTCCTTAGTCCTTACACAGTTCAGAAACCAGAACAGAAATGCACACGAAGAATCATAGATAGACTGGAGGAATTAAATTTTCATGGCTTGTGTATGTATGTGCACTTGTTATATGAGAGTCACACACATGAGAGGCATTGTCACCCACAGATAGTTTTGCAGGGTGGGGGGGGGGGCAAAACACAATGGTCACGGTTAATTTTGTTGGCAAGAACTTGAAAAATGCACAACATGAAATTAAGAGAACGGGTGTTTTCCCTGGAGGTTTTATATGTAAATTTCTCAGTTTCACTTTGTTTATAATTAGTGGCTTTAGTGTGAAGGACTCTGTTAAAATCCAGAAAGTAGTAGTTAGAAACATATGTATCAATTTTCTAAAAAGGGGGCAAGTTCCACCTTTAGCTTCTTATGTTTGTGCGCCCATGTGGGAAGGTATTTTAAGTATTCTAGAAAGAGGACCCTGTAACTGTGACTGAAAGACAGGAACTGTACCAGGAACAACGTGGTTTCGAGCAGATGCTGAGCTGGAAGACAGAATCAGCCTGTAGGTGTGACCATAGACGATAAGTAGAATGGCAAATAGTTGTCATTGGTGTGGATCGTTGATTAAGAGGGTTAAAAGATGAAAGCACGAATGGGCTTATGATTAATATAATGTGACACACTTGACGTGTGCAAGGGTCCCTGAGTTGTGTCAGACGATAATGTGTCAGGCTAATATTCCTGTGATAATCAGTGTGCAAACATGATGCAAATATAAATGCAGGAAGTACATGTAGTTGCCTATCCTTCAGATGTATGATAATTGGGCTTTATTTAATTTATATGCATTAGCAAATGCATCCAGTCATGAAACCAACATGCAATTAATTAGAGCGGTCAATAAAAAAGTACTTGAATTTTCACATTGGGTTGTGTCAGACTGTCAGTGGTTAAAGTGTTCAGATGAGCAGTGGGACCAACTACTCAGAAGCGCTCCCGACCCAACCCCGGCTAAAGAGAACAGCCTTAAGAGTAGAGTAGAACGTGGTCTTGACAGATCTAGGCATTAGACATAGTTCCGCAGGGACCATTCCATTTGTCACTGTTTAGATTCATTTGAATTTTGTTTTGTTTTTTCAGTAGAGCATCCTCCACCAAAAGTTATAATTATTGAGCGCGATTGGGCGAAGGTGTATCTTCCGGACTCTGAGAGTCATCCTGTTCCAATCGTGAATGGGTCGATCGATGCTCTGACGTTGATCACTTCTGACGACACGTTCTACTGGATTAGCGCAGTCACTGGACAACTCCACGAGGATACGGGGATGTCATCGGTCAGGGGAAATTGAAATATTTGCAAGCCTTATTAATATTTCATGTTCCATAATTTATTTATTATTTATTTATTTATTTCACCAGAAGGAAAATGAAACATACCATTTCGTAAATGCCTGAAGGCCCTGAAGACTATACTATTTGTTAGCGGGAGCACTAACTTGGGTCGGGAGTGCTACTGAATCTGTGAGCAGCGCTTTATAAATGTTCAATTACGATTACAGTTACAAATTACAACAATTACGGCAGAAACAGACAATCACTATAGCATTGAAGATCAGTCAGTGGCATTGCTACATAGATAATGTGTTTGTAGAGACATTTAGGTTAGTGATGGGTGGCATGTGTTTCTTAAATCTGCACATAAGCCCGTGGATGATAGACGTACCGGGTTTTTCAGCCATCATCATGTCGGTTTATCACGTTAGTCAATTCATAAACCGGTTCTGGGAACTTTGTATAACATTATGGGTCCCAGCCCAGCCATGGCAATATAAATTAGATTTCAGCAATTTGTCGAATATATGCATACTTGCATGCTTACACTTACATGCACACATGAAAATGTATACACACATGCATACATACCTACATCGATACACACGTTTGCTTTGTGATGCTTGAAGTGAGCAGGTGTGAGTGTGCCTGAGTTTGACTCATTGTGTAGGGTTCAGTTGCTTGGCATCAGTACATGATCTCTGATTTATGACATAAACAACAAATATCACGATGCTAAATGATTTTCATCGATTGTTTTGTTCAGGAAAGTTTGACGATCGTGCGAAACAAAGCGTTGAACATGGTTGTCGATTGGATTGGCCGATACCTTTTCTGGCTCGAAAGATCCAACGAATGCAGCTACATACAAAGATACGACCTGAGTCAAATGATTGATCCTGTCACAGTGACATACGCATGCGATAACGTTAACGGAACCATTCACTTCATTCAAGTGGACCCATTCCACAGGTTTGCAGCATTTTTATTGCTATTATTATAAATTATTATTATTTATTTCTTTTCTATGCTTGTCTTGTATGTGTGTATGATTTTATGTATGTATCTCCTTCAAGAATACTACTCAGAGGCGCTCCTGACTACAGCGCAAACACTGAATCAGAGTTTCATGCTGAAGCACATGAGCAATTGTGAGTAAAGGACTTGCTCAGGGTTTCTATGTGGCGGCTTGAGGTATATTCGAACCTGCAGCCTTCCACCTCCAAGGCACCGAACATACCCCTACACCACTGCGCCCCACATGTCTTGTTTATCATACCCTGCCCAGTGTCCAATTCCCTTGCAGTTGATATAATTTGGAAATCAGCCTACGATATGTGGCTCCTTCTAAATGCTGAAAATTCTTGTTTATATGAATAACATGTGTGCTATCGGAATGCTGTAATAGTTTAATTTTGCTTTTGCTGCATGTTTATTTATTAATTTAATTTGTTTAATCATTTTACTTGTTCTAATTTCTTGCAGTGCAATATACTACACTTGGAGTCGGTCAAACAAGTCAGCTGTCAGCCTTGTCAAATACCGCTACAATGTACATGAAGTGGAAGTCATTATGGGATTGGGGAATTCCTCATCAAGAGATTGTAACTGCTCACAACAGATGACTCTTCTTCCCATTTTTACTGCTGACCCCAGACCCAACGAAGTCAACAACGTCAGTATCTATGTGGTTGACGCAGCGAAATGGGATGTTTGGGGCTTGGATAAGGATGGCTGCAGCTGCTATCTCATTCGTGATTCATCTTTTGCGGCTGAATCCAGCTTAGGTAATGGTCATATTTAAGTAATATTCATTCAAAAATTTCTGTGGCACCTCTTCACTTGAGGGGACTTCTAAGAAGTGTTCCCAACTCTAGCATGGCAAAAACGTATAGTTTTGATTTGAATTAAAAATGCTTCAGTAAAAGCCCCAGGAAGCAGGTGTAGCTGTATTGTAACATACCTAATATGAAAAAGGATTTTTGTTTAAGTTGCTATCTTTTCTATAACAACAGATTTATTATTAATATTCCTTTTGTCAATAAAGTCTTCTTTTCCCTTTGGCTTGAGCATTTTAAATGCTGTCTATGATGTCTACTAGCTACCGTAATTGGGGTCAACAAGGGAATAGGGGTACAAAGCCTGCTTCTCAACTGAAGGAAAGATGTGGCTGGTCTGTTAACCCTGTTTATATCCAGAAATCTAATGACACTGGCCTATACCTTCCTTGAACTTCTCAACCTCTTATACTCTGTAACTTGATATGTTATGTCACCAAGATTGACAAATAAATGCATATACACTACAATTTGCATCTTAATCATCCTTGCTTGACGTACAATTGACCGAGTTAAATGTTTTGAATAAGTGCAATTAAAATTCTGGCTAAGCTATAATTACAAAATCTAATTTATTGTAACCTTCAACTTTTATTTTAATTAATATTAAATATGGTATCAAATAAAATATAGAATGAAAATGGAAAGTTGCAGCCAAGTGATTTTCAAGTGTAAGATTGTACCGATATGATTATATAATGAAAAAATGATCTTATCAAGGCAATCTCAGCACAGCTTTTGAGTCCGGCTAAACCTAGTAACTAACTATCTTTATAGCTTTATGCGAATAAATGTTATATAATTATACAGGGTCAATTTTTGTTTGTAGGATTTCCTCCAGTTTCACTAACGGTCGATCACCATCGACTATACTGGATCGGCAATCGTTCGCAAAGTATTCTGTACAGTATCGATAAGTACACTGGCATGGACCAAGCAGAATCAAGAATTTCCGATTCAATGTCTTTCATTCTGGGATATAATACTTTACCACTACCTGGTAAGCATCACTTGAGCTTGTACTCTGACTTTGTCTTGTCAAAACTAGTTCTGACAGACAATAATTGAGTACCTGCTTTAGATAAACTTGTAGTTAGGATACATGTGTCTATTGCCTGTGCATAATGTGGTCATGTGTGGACTCAAGTTCCTAAAGATTTTGATTTTTATGTTAATTTTCCAGCAGAACCCCTTCAAAGTTTTATTAGCAGTTCTTAGTTTTTTAATAATTTTGTGTGATTTATGAAAATTTCCATTGTAGGAAGAAATTGCCTAATTTTGCAGAGTTCCAACCATTCAATAACGCTGTTGAATGCTACTTCCAACAGTTTTGCACTTCGATTTCACATGTCAACATCTCTTCTGCAGAACTGCGGTGACCTGTCATTGCCGTCTGTTTATTACGTTCTGGAATATTCTGAAATGGATTCCAATGAATCCAAATTTATCGAAGTAAGTTCTGTCGTGAGTCATTCATTCATTCATTCATTCATTCATTCATCGACTCATACACTCAGTCAGTCGAAAATTTATATTTTGCCTCTTCAAGGAAACTACTCGGAGACGCTCCTGACTCCACTGCACCCAAAGAGAACAGGTTTAAGTTTAGTCACCTAAGAATTCTGATACGTTCCAGGGTGTAGATGTAGTTCTAAAGGAACGAAATTCCAGACCACAGGGCCAACCACAGAGAAGACTCGATTCTTCATGGTTACCGTACAGGCAAAAGGAACTAAGAGTACTCCATTTTCGGCAAAGCGTAGGGGACGATATATTTGCAATATGTAGTCGTGATATAATTTGCAATTATTTCTTTCTTGCATTGTTCATCAGTCATGTACTTGATCACAGTCGATCACTCTTGCTCATTTGCTCACTTTTAGTTGCTTGTTGCATGCTCTGTTGCTCGGTCATTCACTCGGTGACTCCGCAATTCGCTCGCTCATTCATTCACTCGCTCGGTCATATTAACTCATTCCTTTGACTTGTCTATAGATATGCTAACACGAATATCTATTCTGTCTGTTTTTCCATGGTCCTATTGATTTGTTTCTGTTCTATGTTTTAGCAACTCATGGTGTAATCTCCAGTTTGAGAATTGCCGTGGGGGTTGTTGGGGGTTCAACCCCCCATCAATCTTTCTCAGGACCAGTTGGTAAAGTCCTCATTGTGCACCCCAAAGTCTACATTAATCAACATCTCACCTGCCCGGTTATTTTTCCACAATTCTCATACTGGTGACCTCCAAAGTAGGCCTATGCAGTTTTCCTTGATGGTGCTAAGCCAAATTCTGCTGCATAAACCACAAATACTTCTGTATTTCTAGTTCGTTTCTAACTTGCGGGGTGTAAGTAACCACGTAAGTAATTTGCCTTCTAATATCGTTGCTTTGCATTGTTTTCAGCATATCTATGAAGCAGAAGTCGTCTTCGTGACTCAGCTAAAGCCCTTCACGTTCTACAACATAAGCGTTGGTGCAGGCAACTTCTTTGTCAGTCTTTGGAAGAACTTTTCAATGAGTCCGTCTGTTCTGCTCCAGACGAAATCAGGCAGTATGTTTACAGACATTGAACTGCTCTATTTGACAGAATCCAGTAATTAATTTACAGCTTGCCCAAGACCACAAGCATGCAGTGCTTGTGTTTCATTTAGGCTGTTGTTTCATTTTAGCAAACAGTGCTAGTATTTTGTGAAGGGTGTGTGCGTCTTTGCAATAGTTTCCGATATATTCTGTATAACACTAGCTTATATTATAGGCTCGTGATTAAATTAATTATCAGCTCTTCAGTTCATCGTTTCATATCACATACTGCGTGACATGTTGGCATGTTTTTCCTCTCAATTATTGTTCAGAGGCATCATGTGTAACACTAGCTTATATTATCTATAGGCTCATGTTTAAATTAATTATCAGCTCTTCAGTTAGTCGTTTCATATCATATACTGCGTGACATGTTGGCATGTTTTTCCTCTCAATTATTGTTCAGAGGCATCATGTATAACACTAGCTTATATTATCTATAGGCTCATGTTTAAATTAATTATCAGCTCTTCAGTTCGTCGTTTCATATCATATACTGAGTGACCTGTTGGTATGTTTTTCCTCTCAATTATTGTTCAGAGGCATCATGTATAACACTAGCTTATAAATATTATTATAGGCTCGTGTTTAAATTAATTATCAGCTCTTCAGTTCGTCGTTTCATATCATATACTGCGTGACATGTTGGCATGTTTTTCCTCTCAATTATTGTTCACAGGCATCATGTATAACACTAGCTTATAAATATTATTATAGGCTCGTGTTTAAATTAATTATCAGTTCTTCATTTCGTCGTTTCATATCATATACTGAGTGACCTGTTGGTATGTTTTTCCTCTCAATTATTGTTCAGAGGCATCATGTATAACACTAGCTTATAAATATTATTATAGGCTCGTGTTTAAATTAATTATCAGCTCTTCATTTCGTCGTTTCATATCATATACTGAGTGACCTGTTGGTATGTTTTCCTCTCAATTATTGTTCAGAGGCATCATGTATAACACTAGCTTATATTATCTATAGGCTCATGTTTAAATTAATTATCAGCTCTTCAGTTCGTCGTTTCATATCATATACTGCGTGACATGTTGGCATGTTTTTCCTCTCAATTATTGTTCAGAGGCATCATGTATAACACTAGCTTATAAATATTATTATAGGCTCGTGTTTAAATTAATTATCAGCTCTTCATTTCGTCGTTTCATATCATATACTGAGTGACCTGTTGGTATGTTTTCCTCTCAATTATTGTTCAGAGGCATCATGTATAACACTAGCTTATAAATATTATTATAGGCTCATGTTTAAATTAATTATCAGCTCTTCAGTTAGTCGTTTCATATCATATACTGCGTGACATGTTGGCATGTTTTTCCTCTCAATTATTGTTCAGAGGCATCATGTATAACACTAGCTTATATTATCTATAGGCTCATGTTTAAATTAATTATCAGCTCTTCAGTTCGTCGTTTCATATCATATACTGCGTGACATGTTGGCATGTTTTTCCTCTCCATTATTGTTCAGAGGCATCATGTATAACACTAGCTTATATTATCTATAGGCTCATGTTTAAATTAATTATCAGCTCTTCAGTTCGTCGTTTCATATCATATACTGAGTGACATGTTGGCATGTTTTTCCTCTCAATTATTGTTCAGAGGCATCATGTATAACACTAGCTTATATTATCTATAGGCTCATGTTTAAATTAATTATCAGCTCTTCAGTTCGTCGTTTCATATCATATACTGCGTGACATGTTGGCATGTTTTTCCTCTCCATTATTGTTCAGAGGCATCATGTATAACACTAGCTTATATTATCTATAGGCTCATGTTTAAATTAATTATCAGCTCTTCAGTTCGTCGTTTCATATCATATACTGAGTGACATGTTGGCATGTTTTCCTCTCCAATTCTTTCTTTTGTTTCAGTTCCTTCTTCGCCTCGAGACGTAACGGTTTCTGTTCTCACAGCGAGTGCAGTTTCAGTCGAGTGGCATGTGCCAAACGAGCCTCACGGGAATCTGAGTGAAATCGTTTATGCCATCCACTGGAGTGCCGCTAGTGATAATTCTTACGGATCACAGTCCAATGGAACTGTGTGGGTGGAGAATCCTGGACGAGGGATATTCCTAAAAGAAGTGGTTCAAGGACTTCTCGACTCTCAGATTTATCAGTTTAAGGTAGTTGAAAAGTTTTGATAGTCATGTCGCTATTTAGAATATCATTTTAGCAAATCAGTTGGGATTTTAAAATATGAATCTTTCTACGAACGAACACATCCATCAGTGGGTGCTCCGATTAACTAATGCATAAGATTATTAACCTAAATGTTTGTAAATGAACCAGATATGTCTTCTTCACTGCAATATTTATTTATCACAAGTATGCTAAAAATGAGTTTAAAGCGCGTTGAGCAATATTTGACAAACTTTAACAGTGCTTTCCGCAAATTGGTAAATTTTTGTTTTTTGGGAATTTTAACTTAAAATTGTTGCTTTTTTAAACTTGGAACTTGGGAAGTTATTAGTTTATTAACAACCTACCAATCTATAAATGGTGAGATGGAATAATGACAATTTGCTATCATTTATTGCTAAACAACAGTTATAAATGTAGTTTGCATGAGCCAAGTAGAGTTTAAACTGAGCACAGTCCAACTCCATTTAAGCCGAGTCAAGTCTGAGTCCAGAGGCGTTTCCGTTCAAAACTAGTCACTAAAAATCGAGTCCAGGTCTGAGTCCAAGTCCATCAACAGCAAAATACACTGAAATATACAAATCAATGGCATAGAAAATATATAGCAGCACTATTTATGCAAAAAGAATTGCTAATTTTTATTTATCCAAATTACCATTTACATGCAAGCAATGGCAGCTTTGTTCCATAACCTGGCAATAGGAACATCTAGCACTTGTACTGATAGTATGCAGTTGCCCAAAATTGTTACTCAGAAACCAAGTCAGCGAGAGCACAAATTCGAATACAGGGCTTCGAATTGACGAATTGGACTCCAGGCCCAGGACATAGCGGTCCTAGTCGAAGTCCATGGAAGATTGATCTGAAGTCGGATTCGAGTTAATTGAGTGCTAGATCACTGCTTTAGTTATTTAATTCCCTCTTTTTGTATTGAAATAATGTCTGTTATTAAGGTGTTGGCCTATGACAGTGGGTTGACTGGATACAGTTCAAGTCTTATGTCATCAGCAAAGACCTTCCAGAATCCAGGGCCAGTGCAGTTGCTAGCTGCAGGAACGGAAAGCCTTCTGCTGTCGTGGATCTCTCCATCCGACAACAGCGTCACAAGATTTACTGTGGAATATGCAGAGGTCATTTGCATTTGTAAGAATTCTTTCCAGGTCATTTAGCTATTTTCCGACTTTGCACAGCACTGCAGTATGTTGGTGGAAGCAGTCAAAGGACCTGTATATGCTGAGCTCATAAAATTTTATCAGTTGAATCTTGATGCATTTTATGGCAGAGATGGTTTCAATCCAGCAAGGAAGCAGTTCCACTTCCATCTGAATACATACTTTATAAAACGCTTTGTGGTTTACTATTGCAAGTAGTTGTCGGAACCAGGTCATGATATGTACATGCATCTACATGTATGTATATAGGCACTAGGGAGCACGTCTTGCATACATGTGTAAATGGCCTGCTATATAATTGTTTGTTTGCTTTCTTTTACTTGCTAAGATCAGGTGCTGAATAGGTTTCTCAACTGACTTGAGTAAACATGTTTTATTCCATTGTTGTAATTGCTGGAAGACAAAATTCCTCTCTTATGTAGCCATAGCAAAAGCGCTTTTTAGTAGACAATTTTGAAGAAGCGCTATTCAAACTTACTGACTCATTGAATGAATTAACGATTGACTTACCTGTATGTGTTGAACATTACAGGTGAATGAACTCACTGGTGACTTATTTTGGCTGAAGCATTTGGTTAATGGTCAAATGATTCAGATTTCTGGTCCTAGGATTCAAAGAAATGTGAATATTTCTGGACTGAAGTCGGGTCAAGCGTACGCAGCTAGAGTTGAAGTCATCTACCAATCTGAACAGCCGTATATTTGGCCAACTGCCAACTTCAGTGTGTTCCATACGCAGTGTAAGCTCTATTTCTTATCATGTCTGGGTTTGATTTCAGTTTGTTGGCTTCTACATTCAGAATTAATAATCACTTGTCTCAACTATGTCTAACTTTTCAACTAATTGGTTGACCTTTTGATGTTTGTTTGTATGTGCACTTGTTATAGCGCCCCTTTAAGCTCTCTCTACTCAGAGGCGCTCCCGATGCAGAGTGGACACTGCATCGGAGTTTCACGCCGAAGCGCTGAGCAATTGTGAGTGAAGAACTTGCCCAAGGTCCTTACGCGGCGAGGTGGATTCGAACCTCGAACCTTCCGGCTCCAAGGCATGATGAGGTTGGTATGATAGGTGATTGATGTGGTATAGGCATGGCAAACTTGTGTAGAGACATATGCACTAAGGTATTGCTTCTTCTGTATTTGCTTTCTGTGGTAGGTTGTGGTGGTGATTGATTTGTTGATTGATGTTGCAGCTCGAAAACCAGGATCTCCAGGAACACCATACATTACTACAAACAATGAGGACACACGTTTCACAATGCATTGGTCATCACCGACCGACCATTGGTCATTACCTGTGGACAGCTATCAGCTGGTGTGTAGGTCTGTCAACTGTTTCATTTGCTTCATATCATCATCATCAATATCATTGGGCTCAATGCCCGTAAGAGTCCGACGCCACTCTCTGTCTGAGTCTGTCTCGTGCCGTGTTGCCCAGCTTCAACCGGTCCGGTCAGCAGGTCTGCTCCATACCATTAACATCTTGGAGCATCTAGATCACATTGTCCGATTGAAGAGAATCGTGAAAAAGAGGCATGAAGGACAACATGGGTCAATGCCCGTATGTGTCCCACGCTCTCTCCTCCGACTCTCTCCATCGGCCTGTCCTGACCGACCTGTGCGTGTCTGCTCCACATCATGACACCTTGAAGCATCTGGGTAGCTATGTCACTTGTGTCGTGGTTTTGGCGGATTACAATCGTCTTGGTTTTTCACTGCCAGCGTATCGCCACCCATCTGGCAAACCTTCCTCCTTTTGTCCGGGCTTAGGACCGGCACATTCATTCATTCATTCATTCATTCAGAGCATTTATATAAAAACATTTATACATTTATATAAAGCACAGGGACGTTGTTGGTTCCCTGTGGCAGAGGATGGATGCAGTTTAACGTCGTGCCCAGGACTCTGCTTCATATAGAATCGTTTAATAAAATATAACTACATTACTAATTGATGCATTACTGGTCATGATTTTGTAGAAATCTCTTAATTCCATATAACTAAATGCATATAAGATGATCCACACTCCTGTAATTTTATTATTGTTTATATTACTAAAAAAATTATATTATACTATTGCAGGAGTTTGGATTATCTTATATGAAATTAGTTATTTTGAATTAAGAGATTTCTGCAACATTATCTTGTAACTTTTGAATAGGCAAATGAATTTTTGATTTAGATATTGGTCTTTCTTTATTATTGCTAACAGATTATCTCAGCATTATAGCAGCAAATAAGCATGTAGTTAAGGGAAGTCAGTGATTGTGTAGTATAGAAGCACTGATAGCTCTTGATACATTTTGGAAGAATAGCACTACGGATACATGAATTTACGGTACTTTGTAGGTTCACTCAATATATTTCTAGGCAAATGAATTTTTTATTTAGATAGGAGTTTCATAAGAGGACTACAGAATACTACATGAAAATGAATTGCACAAATTATATTTCACTTTCAGCCTTCCCGACCGTGAATGGATTACGTCTGAGGTCTATGTTGGTTATGATTCATTTTGGCGTGTAGACAGTCTGATTGATTCTACTCCGTACTTCTGTCGTGCTAGAGCGAGGAACCAGTATGGCTGGGGATCATTCAGTAACTGGAGCTCTGTGTTTGTCTATCAGTTACCTTTACCCAGTAAGTTCTGGCAGTCATAATTAAGTTTTGTTTAGTTTCATGTTGTTTGTATTGACGCGCAACATGTGATGATACTACGATATATAAAATTAAAAAATTAGGAAAATGGAATCAACGTGATTGGTTGATCCTCTGTGTTAAGTTAAGGTTAGGTCAGTGTTCATGTTTGGCTCTCTAAGATTTCAGTATTACTTAGGCTGGTTTGTTATTATTAAATATTCATTTACTAACTGCTTCGACATAATTATGTAGACCATATTTTTCAAGTATTGACATTTGACTTGACAATCTAATTGGAAACCTCTTCTGGTTATTATATGGTTCCCATTGCCCATGTGGTTAAATGCTCTTGAATGAACTCGTATATCGGTCTTGCCATGTGGGTCCATATGTGTTGCACACCAGAGCCTATTTATATAGCACGCTTTATTTTATAGACTTCAATCCTGGTGCAAAGTTATTGGGTAATGGCCTCTTGGTCTATAAATTAATTTTATGGCTCCCTTTGTGGCTAATTATTCAACTGACTCATGCTAACAGATGTGAGCACAACATTGGCTTGTAATTATTGATATGGCCCCAAAGACAACTTTAAAATTGTGTTAGAATGAGGTTCTGGTGAAATTCTTTTTTGTCCATGTTTTTCAGAATTCTGGCATTTTAAAATGTCTGCTTTCAAGATGAAAGAGATTCTCAGCTTCTAATATACACTGTGTCCGGAAAAAAAGGGACCCATTTTGTAAATATGAAAATAAATACTAAACATTCACCAATTTTTACAATTCAAACAGCATTTTAATCCTGACATATTTGTCTAATATTGGTGAAAATATAAAAGTTCCAGTCACAATGATGACGTCACAATGACGTCATTTCCATAAAAGTTCATTTAGCCGGCCAGTCATGCATGGTTTCGGTTGGTATATTGATTCTTAGTAAGACGGAAATCCATTTAATAGAACCAGGAGTGAAAATAAATGCAGCTCATAACAGGAAGTGTCTGCTCTATAAAAAAAATTGGTGCCTGATATACGGGAATACTAGGATTAATGAACATTTCAACAAGATGGCGCTCCAGCTAACTGAGCTCGTTAAACCGTTGAACTGTTGACTAAGGAGACTCCGAATTTCATTCCTCCTATGATCTTTGGCCAAGGAACGGCCCGAGCTTAAATCCAGTTGATTATAAAATTTGGAGACTATTGCAGGAGATGGTGTACAAGACTAGTAAAAGAGACATTGAAGAACGTGAGCGAATTGTTAATGCCTGGGAGGATTTTGATAAGCTGGTTATCGATGCTGATGTTGGCTATTAGCGCGACCGTTTTGAAGCTTGCGTTGGGTTCGAAGGTGAACACTTTGAGCACAAATTGCAGTCTGACATAATTCTGATATAAAAATAAAATTGAACTAACATTTATAATTGATAAATAACATCTTAAAACATCTTTAAAATATTGAAAGTTGAGATAATTTTGTGCACTTATCGCTTAAATTTGAATTTTTATGCAAATGACGTTACTATGACGTCATCATTGGGACTAGAACGTTTATATTTTCACAATTGTTAGAAAAATATGTTAGGATAAAAACGGTGTTTGAATTGTAAAAATCGATGAATATTTACTATTTATTTTTATATTTACAAAATGGGTCCCTTTTTTTCCGGACACAGTGTATAATTTTTAAATTTCAGGTCAGGAGGCCGAATCAGCGATGATGATGAGACTAATTCTGATTCCAGTACTTGTTCTGCTCTTCGTTGCCTTCATCATTGCTACACTGGTTTTTGGTATTTATCAGGAATGTAGCAAATATCTATAAATTTATACGATTTCACGCTACAATAAGATTTTACACGGTTGCAGTATTATTCTTGTATAGTTTTATTTTTCAATATTTGTAAATAAAGTTTCCTTTTGTAAGTTTCGAAGCCGCTTCTTGTCAGTGAAAACCAGTCAACAGAAATATAAGTTATTCCTTTAGGCAGGAATTTGAGAAATGTATGCTTAAAATTCTTTATAGTAAGCTTAATTTTAAAATGAATTCTGACATGATTTGGGGTATAGATTCAAAATTTAATGCAGCTCGATATTATGATCTAATTATTGCAAACCTGGATTATAATATTGTATATGATACTGTGCTCAAATTCAAATGCTGCATTAAAAAATGCCAGTGTTTCTAGGCAATTCTGCAGGACTTTTAAGCATTCGTACATTCATTCATTTTCATTTGAGAGATTTATATAGCACCCCTTCAAGACCATCTACTTGGAACATGGCCTTGAGGACTGTAGGCCCTAAAGTTTACACTGGGGATATTTCTGTCTATGTGACGTGATAACGGCGTAATTTAATTGATTTACCATATTTAAAACGAGATGATATGAAAGTTTTGAGTGACTTCTGAGTTTTTTTGTTTTTAGTTTTGTGCAAATTCAAAAGGAGAATTCGTCCGTTGTCAGTGCTTGCATCAAAGGTCAACAACCATCCAACAAATGGTGTCGAGTTCCAATTGCAATCATCTGCTGACGACGTTTCTAAGAAATACTACGCTCTTAAGTAGGTGTAAACTACAGCAGGTGTAAACTAAAGTAGGCGTAAACTAAAGTAGGCGTAAACTAAATTAGGTGTAAACTAAAGTAGGTGTAAACTAAAGTAGGCGTAAACTAAAGTAGGTGTAAACTAAAGTAGGTGTAAACTAAAGCTTGTTTGTTTGTATGTGCATTTGTTATAGCACCCCTTCAAGCTCTCTACTCAGAGACGCTCTCAACTGCATCGTGGACGCTGCATCGGAGTTTCACGCTGAAGCGCTGAGCAATTGCAAGTAAAAGACTTGCCCAATGTCTGCTACGCGGCGACGAGGTGGATTCGAACCTGCAACCCTCTGGCTGCAAGGCAATGAACATACCCACTACACCACTGCGCCCCACAGAAAGTCTCACCTCTTTAAATACTCTTAACCCGACTCTCCTGATCTTCCACCTTCCTATTCTCGACCGAAACGCTACCCACCTTAGCAGCTACTCTACCACCTCTGATCCTTTAGTAACCAGACTACGACCACCTTCGGACTACTCTTTCAGACAACCCTTCTGACTAGACACAGTGCTCATGAATGAGCTGATGCCCTGCACATGGCTTTCAAGTGGTGCTTTAGAAATTTGAAGGCTGATTACGTGTATACGAGTGGTTGGATAGTTACGGGTGGGTAAATCGCATGCTTGCGCAAAATATTACCGTAACTGTTTATTGATGTACAGTATACGGTGCAACTGTTGTTCTCTCAAATTATCCATTTAACCCTTTACCCATTCATTTTTAAATTTAACACGTTCACCGCCCAGTACGAGTTGATTCGTACTGAATCCAGTCATTTAACATGGCGTGTAGGCGGTGAACGTGTTAAGCCCATTTTCAGCGGATATTCTCGGGGCAAACGGGTAAAAGATTAATGCGTTCTAACAGATCTATCTAAGTATTAAACATTCGTTTTTAAGTTTTAGGTATAGTATGAGACAATTTATTCAGCATTGTATTTGTTATCGGAGAATTTGTTATGTAACTTTTATTTCTTGGTTTTATTTAAACTTTTCAATCTCGTCTTTGTGATTAGCATCGTGCCAGTATTAGAGGAAGCTTCCTGCACACTGCCGAACTTTTTACGGGATCAAGTGAAGTTTACGAAATTTATCTGTGAGAAGAAGAATGGAGACGTCTTTGAGGGACTTGCAGATGGTGGTCAGATGCCTGTTATTCTTAGGGTGAGTCAGACTAGATGAAATTACCTCGTGACCCAATTTGCTTTTAGAAATAGCCATTGTTTTTAACATACTCTGTAAAATCTGTATTGCAGAAAACAGTGTGGCAGTCAGAATTACTGGTTTTTATGTATACATGCTGTGTTATAATTATGAACATGGATTAAGCAACTTTGGCATTGTTGCTCCTGTGAAATTCGTGGGATCCTGATGGGTCTAGGCGAATGTCAACAACACTGGCATGAAAAGTAGAATACGAGTTTGGACTTTGTATCAATTCCCATTGTCCTTCCAACGGTCGAATCAGCTTTTCATGGCTGTCGTACAGATACATTCGACTACTGTAATGACTTCTGATCTTCCATTCGTACTATTACTTGTGATCATACTGTGTTCAATTTAGTAGAAATAAAGATTATTCATTCATTCATTCGGACATTTATATAGCGCTCCTATAAGTAAAAAAAACTGACTCTAGCATGCCCAAAAAGAACAGTTTTAAGTTTAGTAAGGAACGATCGTGGTAGAGTCGAATGGCCTTCCTTTTGAGCTGTGTTCAATTTAGTAGAAATAAAGATTATTCATTCATTCATTCGGACATTTATATAGCTTTGGGCATGCTAGAGTCAGTTTTTTTTACTTGTAGGAGCGCTATATAAATGTCCGAATGAATGAATGAATAATCTTTATTTCTACTAAATTGAACACAGCCCAAAAGGAAGGCCATTCGAGACCACCGGACCAACCGCAGAAAAGGCTCGATTCTTCATGGTAGCAGTACGAGCAAAAGGAACCAAGATGACTCCCTTATATGTACATAGTATGAATTTCTTTACCAGTAAATGAAAAATAAATTAATAATTATAATATATATTGCATGTTTTTAATTCTGATTGTGATTCTATTGCAGACCATAAATGGTGGGGAATTGAGTGAGCAAGACATGGAGGAACGAATGAAAGAGATTGCTTTCATGAATCGCATGCGACACAGAAATATCGTCAGTATGCTTGGCGTCTGTCTCGTGGGGGAGCCACTGTTGCTCGTCTTTGAATCACCAGACGCTGGAGACTTCTTGACATTTCTCCGCGGTTTTCAAACTAACACCCAGGTTAGGAAAACAGCATCCTAATTAGTCCTATAACAACACCACCAGCAGCACCATTATCACCAAAACCATCATTAAAACCACCACCACACGCACCACCACCAGCAGCGTGCAGTATTAATTATAATCATCATCATATTCACTATAATCAGTTCAATTCATCATTTTGTTGTTGTCGTGAACACTGCAATTACTGTACAGAAGGGTACACCTTAACCCTATAATGCCGGAGGGTATAGGATTTCCCATGCCATTTACTACCATCTCGGCATTAAAGGGTTAATGAGAACTTATGCAGAAGATAATTCAAAGGAAGTTGGGATTATACGACAGGAAAATCAAAACGCTGGTGCTTGGAACGATGAATGGCACAAACAAAAGAGGATGACATGACAAAGAATGAGTGGACAATAAAACTGAATGGTGTGGAACATTGCCACAAGAGTTGACATGCAGAGGCAGCGGTGGAGTCATGTGGCTGATGATTTAGTAAAGTATAATCGTTTTCATTTATGATGTTATTTTGGTCTAAGCAAGTCGTGTTACTGTTTGAAAAGAAGCTTATTACCATGTAGAATTAGAGTCCCTTTCTGTGAAGCAGGTGGTATTTTTTTTCTAGTGATTCCTCCTGTTGTGTTTTACTCTATGAAAGCTCCACTGTCTTGTAATTGGAACTGGACTATATAGCTATTTTCAATAGACAATAAAACTAATTTCAGTGCAGCACTGCCACAATTCAGAGGCGTTCGTTCTCTGTGGTTGGTCCAGCAACCTGGAATTGACTTCCCTTGACTATGTGACACCTCCCAAGCTGTTCTCAATTTCACAAACTGTTGAAGACTTTTTTTCGCTTGAAGGGTGCTATATATAGTTTGATTGATTGATTGATTGACACTGTTTTGCTTCCTTTCAGCCAATAAGTATTCAGAATCTGTTGAACTTTTGTCTGGATATCATCAGTGGGTGTCAATTCTTTGAAGAAAGACATTTAGTTCACAGGTTGTGTCATGGAAATTTCTATCATTTTTCTCGTCAACTAATTAAAGCTTCTAATTGTGCCGATATGAAAATATTGTTTGCAGAAGTCACAGTAGCAATAATAGATATACTATGGACGTGTTACAATGCTATTCGTCATTATTACCATGATTTCTGATATAATACAAAGAAAACATGTCTTGCAAACTGGACTCATCTATAGAAACGTTAAACTGGTTAAGTCGTGACGACGGCTGTAGATATGATTCTTAAAGATGGCATTGCAGCAAGTTTATGATAGGGCCTATATACTGGGCTACTGGTCCTAACTAACTTTGTGAACAGTAGCTTTAAAAACTTCTAACAACACTTTACTGTAATATAATGCAAAGTCTTGCAGTTCTTTTCAATGTACCATGCAGAAGTTGTGTAACATTCATCAGCATTTAAGGGGTCGTCCATAAAGGACGTCCTAAAAAATGACCTACTTTGGACCCTCCCTCCCATGTTTATCTTTTGTCTGCATTTGGGCCTTACACCCAATTAAATTTAACCTTTAATAGCTGCTCACAAGGAGCACGGGATCGGGCGGTGTTTTGATATTGCAGAATCCACTAGCCTGGCTATGTGGACTAGTCCATAGATTGATACCTTGTATGCTAGCATATAGACACAAAGGTTAGAAAAGCTTATGTATTACTGAAGTTTTATTAGAGACAAAGTCTGGCATTTCAGTGTAGATCGAATAGAGGGGACTTGTTGTATTGAAGTGCTTATAGAATGAAAAATATGAGCACAATAGAAAAAATAAGATAAAAGGCTACTTGTTTTGCATAGATGGTTTAACTTTTTCAGGGACCTGCGAGCAGAGCACTGCTTCATATTTTGTCATTCTTCGTCGTATCTCGTCAAGATTGGTGGATTCAGTCTACTAAAAGACATATTATGTGAAAGCAAGACCTGCCTTGAATTTCCTAGCTATGAAGCATTGCCATTCAGATGGATGTCACCGGAAGCCATGACAGATAACTTTTTCACAAGCATGTCTGATCTATGGTAAGGAAATTATTTAGTCGCAGAAGACTATCTGCAGTTAGTAGCAGGGCTGAAAGTGAGCCGGGTCGGTCCGGGTTTGAGACCCGGCATCGATTTTCGAGACCTGCTGTTGCCGGGTCTCAGCCGGGTTGCAAAACAGGCCGTCAGGTGCCAAAAAAATGGTACGATTTTCGGTAATTTTAGCCAAATGACTAATAGGAAAAACGTAGTCAGAAAAATTTATGGGCCAAGGGCGTGCTCGTCCGCCAAGTGAGACCCGGCAACTTTTCCAAACCACTTTCAGCCCTGGTTAGTAGTAGGCATGAGCAGCATATATAATCAACGTTTATGGTAGGCTTGCAATTAGTAAATTGAGGCAGTTTTAAGTCATTTTAAATAAGTTCCGTTTATTCAGTAACCTGGTTGACAGACCGCAACCGGTTACACTATACAGTTCTGCAGAATGGAAGATAAAAAATGTGAATTTTTACACACAAAACTGGCATTGTAATAAATAAATAGGTAAAAAAATGGTATGAGTTTGGAAAATTTTGGGCAAATGACTAAAAAAAGGTCGTCAGAATTATTTTCGGCTCAAAGGCGTCGGCTCGTTCGCCAAAGTCAGACCCAGCAACTTTTTTCCCAAACTACTCTCAGCCCTGCATAATGTACAAGAACATGATTGTTACTGACTGGTGCAATATTGCCTCAGATCATTGCAATTTGGCTTGATATCAGGTGGCTACAAGGTGCTATATAAATGTTCTGTATATAAATGTTCATGCATTTCTGTTGTAACTGTAGGGCATTTGGCGTTGTGATGTGGGAGGTTTTCACTTTCGGTCAGATACCGTATTCAGATAAGATGAACGAAACCGAAATCTTACAGTTTCTGGAGAGCGGAGGCCGACTTGACAAGCCAACGAATTGTCCTGAGAACATGTAGGTATCAAACTAAACATTCGAGAATATTAGCTCATCGCTATAATTATAATGGTATAAATCTGGTGAAGAAATTGCATTGGTTGCTTCACAAGTAATCGTGTAGTGATGAAACCTTCGGGAGTGTTCCATGCATCCTACTTCATCCAATGTATAAAGCATATTTAGATGCTTAGTCGGGAGCGCCTATGAGTAGTTTTTCTTGAAGGGGCGCTGTATAGATTTCCAAAGGAATGAATGAAAACTAATTTGTTGTTAGACTGTGACTTGTGGCTGGGTTGGCTGATGCATTTCGTCATGGCAAAGTTTTGGCTGTTGTATCAGGAAAATAGCACCAGTACATTTTGATGCGCCTTTGAGAAGCTTGTTAACTAGCAGCAAAGTCCAGATCTGAGATTAATATGTAACAAGTCTAGTCTGCCTGATCAATGCATTTGTCGAGACTGTATTTAGTCTTCTGTCTGTTTTAGTTTCTCAATGATGCTCAGCTGCTGGCGATCATCTCCATTCAGACGTCCTTCCTTTCACTACCTTGCCGATCAGCTGCAGAAAATACACACGCACTTAAATGGTATGATATGCTTCAGCCTTCAATTTCCTGTCTTTTCTTGCCCTAAGTCAGGCTTGTTGCTGTTTAACAACACTGCCATATCAAAGATGATTAGCGTCTCCCTCCTCATTTATCCAGGCTTGGGACTGGCACTGGCAGATTGCAACCAGTGGCGGAGTTCATGCACTGAGTAACTTCTGATTCTCTTTTGAACGCACACTGATCAACAGCTTAGTAAATCACTTATACACCAGTGCAGTGGCAGCGTTACCATAGGTCTCGGCAGGTCATTTGACGTACTGCCTATTTCACTCTTGACCTGCCGTATGACCTGCCAAAATTCTTTAGAATTTTTAATACCATCATTAAATTTAATATCTTTGACCTGCTGAATAACTCCCATGAGCCTGACATGACCTGCTGAAATTCTATGGCTGGCACCACCACTGCACAGTGCACCAGTGCCAACAGCGGACGGATCAGTCAGTTTTGTTTTGTGATAGTTTTGTGGTTAGTAGCATTAGCCTACTCTGAATTACTTTAATTATTGAATGTGTAAGTGAATCTCTAATTTTTAAAAATTATCTCTTAAATTTATTTTAATGATGAGTAACCAAACATTATTTCTAGCAGCTTCTCGCATCTTCTAAAGTCGTTGACTATCCTGTCTATCCACTCAACCTTGCATTCGATAGATGGCATTGATAAAATTAATAGTAGGACGTGATGGACTGATGGTTGCGCTGTTGGCTGCCGACAGTTAAATTCGACTCTTGTAATAACTTGTGATCATCCATCATAGTATTAATTGTAATCATACTGCGTTGTGTCCGTTTGAAACTAAACGTAGATTATTGTTATTCCATTTTGTTTTTGATGCCACATTGCTTCACTGCAACCAAGTCATGCTTGATTGCTCATTCGTGTAGTTTGGAGTTTACAATTAATCCAGATTTATAACCCGATTGTTTATTGAGAACTGAACATGTGCAGGCTGAAAGTGGACAAAGGAGCTGGGTCTGAGGCGGACAGCCGCAAGAACCTTTGTCAGAAAATTTTTCCTGAAGACCTTTTATTTTTAATGACTTTTTAGTTTTTTGTCTTGAAACTGCAAAGAATAATTTTCATCAATTGATTTTCAAAATCTGATTACCTTTTTTTTTAGTAATCGTTGTATGTAAAATGTAAAAAATTTGGTAATCGTTTTCGAGTTTGTGATGAATGCATAGGCCTAAATGTTAAACATGCTAAGACCCAGCAACAGGTCATGAAACTCAATGCTGGGACACAGACCCAGCTCACTTTCAGCCCTGAAGCTTTGCATATTTTATGTTTGTCCAATTCTTTAAATCTGTAACTTAATTTGCTCAGGTGATCAAACTGACGTTCGTATCAGTGAGGTGGAATCTGGATCAATTATTGCCGACAGTTCTACAGAAGAGATGAGCAAAGTTGAACCTGGGACGTAAAGAATACCAGTTAACCTGGTTAGCTGGTAATAAGAACTTCTTCCTAAGACCTAAGTCTACATTGGATATAAAGTGACTGTCAGATTAAGTGACTGTCAGATTGCTGTCAATTGACGTTTTCCTGAAGTGCCACAACCGCAAAAGCTATCATACCAGAATTAAAACATGGAAGTAGTTTTAGGGTATATATATGTCTCAAACCGACATGTATTTTGAGGAAACTAATGAGGACCAGAGTGATTAAATATTCATTCGTTCATTCATTTCAGACATTTATATAGCGCCTCTTCAAGAGTATCTACTCAGAAGTGCCAAATATGTTCTAGTGTGGTTGCAAGAAAGTTTCTGATGTTATTTTGGTGATGCAGACAGAAGGCTGCAAAATACATGTACTTGTCCAAATACAGGGCCATATTAGTGAGTTGGCAAAGCTCTGTGGGGCAGGGCTTTTTTTAACGTGCAGTTGTACACAAAATGTGCAGTTCTAAATGGATTTGTGCTGTTGTAGTTCTAAGCACTTCTATACATTTAAAACTAGCAAAAAGATTATTGTCCTCTGATTGGAAGCAAAATACTCCTCAAAATAATTCACAAAAGAATGGAGAAGACAATCGAAAGGGAATTACCAGCCAACCAAGCGGGATTCAGGAAGGCGCGAGGAACGCGCGATCACATCGCCAATATAAGGTGGATTATGGAGAGACAGAGGGAATACGGGCAACAGGTGCATATGTGTTTTATAGACTATAGCAAGGCGTTTGATTGCATAGACCATACACTACTATGGCAGACGCTAATTGAGATGGGAATTCCGAAGCATTTGATTAAACTACTAAAGGGCCTCTATGTGGATCAAGAAGCGGTAATAAGAACTGAATATGGTGACACAGGGAAATTTAAAATAAGGAAAGGAGTGAGACAGGGGTGCATTTTGTCCCCTTTCTTGTTCAATCTGTATGCCGAGAGAATTATGAGGAGGGCTGGATTGGAGGAGGCAACAGAGGGGGTAAGGATAGCGGGGAAAATACTGAATAATCTGAGGTACGCCGATGATACGACATTATTGGCGGGTAAGAGGGACGACCTAGTCGAGTTAATAAGAAGAGTCAGGAAGAAAAGCGAAAAGGCGGGACTATACTTCAATGTAAAGAAAACAAAGGTTATGACAACTGCAACATGGAAAAACTTTGAGGTGGATGGAGAAACGATAGAGGTAGTATCGAGCTTCACATTCCTGGGATCTATGATAGAGAAGGAGGGAAGAAGTGATATGGAAATAAGGAGGAGGGTAACAATGGGGAAAACGGCAATGAACGGTCTGGAAAAGATTTGGAAGGACAAATACGTGAGCAGGGAAACAAAGAAAAGACTGGTAAGAGCACTGATCTTCCCAGTCGTCCTATATGGATGCGAGACATGGACAAAGACACAGGATATGGAAAAGAAAATCAACGCGTGTGAGATGTGGATTTGGAGAAAGATGCTAAGGATTTCATGGACGGAGAAGAGAACTAATGAATCGGTGCGTGAGGAGCTCGAAATAAAGAGGGAGGAGACACTGCAGCAAACAGCAACTTGGAGGAAATTGAGCTACTTCGGCCATGTGATGAGATCTAACGGTTTGGAAAAGGAGCTGATGACGGCATGCGGTGAGGGAAAGAGAAGATGCGGAAGACCAAGGAAGAAATGGTTGGATGAGGTACAGGAAAAGTCTGGCATGAGACTGGAGGAACTAAGAGAGGCGACTAGGGAGAGGATCAACTGGAGAAGATGCACCAGGGCTTTCGCCAGAGCTCCAGAAGCTGACGGCACCAGGTGACCAGATGTGATTGGAAGTAATTTACAATGGAGGATGGGAAAGGAATTGTGCACTGTGTGCAGTTCTAAAAATTCCTTAAAACAGCCCTGCTGCAGGGCATAAATTATTGAGCTCAAGTGGTTGTTCTGAACTTGGAGTAGGTCATCAGATGTCAGGTTACATAATTCCCTAAGTTGGTTGCTGCAGTGGCATAAACTATTCTAGTACAAGTTTCTGCTCCCATAATATGCATGACTATTGACTAATCTAGTAATCTTAGTTGATGCTCATAATAATGCTGGTGATTAGGGCTACACTTTGTTCTTCCACCTATTTTTGTGTTCAGGTAACTGGCAGCAGAACTGCAACCTGCTGCCAAAGACTTGCCGTTTTCTTTGGGCTGCTGTACCGGGAGTTACCATTAGGCGTAGAAAAAAAATTGTTGTGTTTCCGGTAACCCGACCGACCCATTTTTACGGCCGCGACTCAAATATTTTTATAAGAAAAAATTATTTTTCAACAAAAAAAATTTTCAAAAAAAAAAAAAAAATTTCAAAAAATATTTTTTTAAACATTTGTATTGACATAACATAAGGGATGTCAACAAAATGAAATTAATAGGACTGTTTCTAGTGCAGTTTTAGGTGCAGACTGTCAGGAAATAGGCAGTTTATACTTGCTTAGAACACGTACTTTGATTCAGCGTGCAAAAAAAAGACTAGTGGGGTATACTTTTTCGGATAGTCACTGCATAAAAATATTTTGCCAAAATAAAAATATTTTCCGACCTACCTACCCAATTTTTTTTAGCTATGTTACCGGAAACACAACATTTATTTTTTTAGGCCTTAGTACTAGTTTTTATAAGAGGTGTTATATATGATGTGATAAATTATGTAATAGGTATGGTAACTTTGAATCAGATTTGCAGAAATTTCAAGAACAGCAAGAGACTGAAGTTTCATTTGTGCAATTATGATTGACGAATAATCTGTTGAGCCTATGTACCTAGATACTTATGATCTGAGATATGTTTAAAAAATAGATAATGGCGTAATACAAGTTGATGTCAGAATTTCATTAACTGAAGACTTTTTACATAGTACCTGGTACATGCATAAATAGTATCTGTATTATATATATATATATATTTATATATATATTTATATATATATATATTTAAGTAACAAAAATGTAATAATTATATTGTTCGTGAATAATTTATGCATAATACTGATAAATAATCTCATAAGCCAATTATGTTTTTTGGTGTTCTTCACACATAAGCGGTTTTTTTTTGCACGAAGCTACTGTGCAGTATACTGACTGTTTAGAATTGGCTTTCCTTATCCTGCACTAATCTGTGTCATCGAAGTGCAGACTAACGATACAAGTGCAGCGCCGCTTGCACTGATTTGATGTACTGGTCACACTTGGTGGGTGAGACCCAGAGACATTTGACCATCAGTTGGTAGATGATCATACCAAGCACGATTCCACCCAACACGTCAAGGATGTATACTCTTCCAAGCATGACCTTTGCAATGCAGAGTATGAGTACTACTAGCTTCATCACCATCGCCACTTGAGAGTTTCCACTGTAGGCGGCGGTTACCATGTAGTAGGCGATCATGAACACCATGACATGATCGCTTGGAAAGGAGTACTGGTCAAGGCCTTTTCCAAGGTTTCCTCCTTGCAGCAGAGGTCGTGGACGCTTGACGATCATCTTCAGAATGTTACACACCAACCGTCCAACTAAACAACCTACAGATAATTAGCAACACAAGAAACATTCATGAGCATCCCTGTTCATTGGAGTTTAGTATAAGACCAAAACAGAATGATAGAAGTCATAGAAAGCAAAGCTACATAGTAAAAATGTTAGATATAGTAATAAAACAATTAGGCACAATAATTATATGACCCAGAGAGTGTAGGGGAGGCACATATTCATAACCATCTCATAGATCACCATGCATGACCTCTGCCCTTGGTGGAGCTATTGTGCAGGCCAACGTTTTGCCTCACTCTAACGTTATAAAGTTTCCATTGGCAACCATAAACAGCAGAGGCGCAGAGCAATTCCGAGTGAAGGACTTGCCCAAGGTCCCTACACGGCGGCTTGAGGTGGATTCGAACCTGCAACCCTCCGGCTGCAAGGCAACGAACATACCCACTACACCACATTAGACCAAATATTAGGTTATGACGATAAATCTTTATAAATCCAAAAATAGAATAGAATAGAAATATACTACGAATGAGGGGCTTTTCGACGTGATATAATAGTATTAGTTACCGACAAACATGTTGAACAGGCGTTCGTGCAACGACACATCCTTAGTGGAAAGCATCCAGATGATAAGCCAGATCGATAGGACGGCGGGCTGCGTCCCTCGGGCGATTCCTCGCCATAGCTGCTTTCCACGGCCGTTCACCACGCTCGGGTCACTGCACAACGCTAAGGCGTTCGAGAACTTTACATCATATCTCGACAGGAAGTTGCGTTGGCCATCCGCCATGATGTTGTCTTCTTGCAGGCTTTGCAGTTGTAATCAACTTTGGCGGACGTTCGAATTCTGTTTAATTTAGGCTTTTGTGTATTAAAGTCATCGTTGTTTTCCGCCGTAGCCCAGTAAATTTTCGGCGAGCGTGTTAACGCCTACTCTTCGCTGACCGGTCTTACTAAGAGCGTTTGTTACGTCATAACAAATTATTATAATTAGTGATTTCGGTTTTCAATACTATTACGTCATATCCGTTAGGCCTACGATTAGTATTTATTTTGCGCCCTACTTCTTACACCACGAGCCTATCTATGGTCGGCTATTATAATTTTTTTATGTCCTGTCATGTATCGTAATTGTAATCGTAAGCCTACAGCTTATATAGTTACCACGAGCGCTGCGTTGAGTCAAAACGGTTGTCCATAAGAGTAGACCTAGTCCATGGTGGTCCGGGCCGAGTCAGAGCCTTCTATTACACTGGGCCGAGTTAGGCTACTAGGCTATTACAGGATCAGATGGGCGGAACAGCTGCTAATTAAGGCGGATGTCGTCTGAGCCGGGAACTGGAGGGTGGACAATCAGATGTCGAGTTCTTGCCTTATAAGCTTCAAATGAAAAGCCCGAGGTGTGATGGATAGAGGAGCCTGATGGAGGTGATGTGAAACGTGTGATTTTCACACTGTTTAACTAAGTACGTTAGATCTAGAATTAGGCCCTATGTATGGCCTATAGATATATTAGGCCTACTGTTTTTTATAATTATTGCTATTATTATTATCATCATCGTCATCGTCGTCGTCATCATCATTTCGTCATCATCACCGTCGTCGTCGTCGTAATTGTTATCAAACATCTATTTACTAGTCTTCAGCGCAATTACATCGGACCTAGGCCTATTATCTGATATAAGCTTAGGCAATAAGCCTATAATAGACCTATAGGTCTAATAATACGGAGAACTCCTAGAAGTCATTGAGATGATCTGCAAAGCTGGAATGTAATCCAACGAGTGCGAAACGAGAATGTCGAATGCCAAAACTGAAGGCAGGACTGGAGCGGCATCTGCTCGTCGTGTCTATCACCTGAAAAGAATTAACAACACAGGCCTTAGGGGAGTTAGGGCCTATACGTGTACCAGCAATTATAGGACAATAAATTTAACAACTTTTGGGCTCAAAATCCGCCCGATGATGCAATAGCCTATTAGGTCAAAATGGGCCCTCGTGCTTGAGTCACGTGATTTCTTAACAAGGTTAGCCTAGGCCTGTATTAGGCCTAGCTAGTCTTGTGGAATGATAGGTTAATGATAAACATGGGCCATGCATGTTGTTACAGCGCCTCTTCAAGTATTTCTACTCAGAAGCGCTCCCGACTACAGCGCGGGCAGTCCAACACTGAATCGGAGTTTAACGCCGGAACGCAGAACAATAATATTGCAAGTGATAGACTCCCCAAATATCCCTAGCCTACATGGCGACTTGAGGTGGATTCGAACCTGCAACTTCCGACTGCAATGCAAGTATGCAACGAATTCACATACCCACTACACCCCGCCCCCATAATATAAATTGTGTAATGCAATTATGTAAATATTCGTTTGATGAAAAACAAGACAACACACCGCACATGGGTACACAAGGAAATGATAATTAATGATAATGACATCTTCACCGGTCATAAGGCCTACAGTTATATTTAAAGACGGGCTGATTTTTCTTCAACCTGATTAATTTTTTTCTGAACCCACTTAAAACGGTAGGCCTATAGGTCTACTAGTAATTATTTGTGATATTCAAAGTAGTTTTAAGTGTAGCATATACCTCGTGCGCTCCTGGTCCCGGTTTCTTGGTCGTATCTCCTGGCATCTGGTGTCTTCCAGTAATGCTGTAACTCGGCGATTTCTTCAGGGTCGCATCTGTGGGCGTCGGCTGATAGGCCCCAGGTCCAGGAGTCTGCATATATGAGCCATTTATCATTTATGTAGCCTATATATACACACATATATATATATATAACAATATATAACAGCTTATTATTATGTAGACCTATATAAAAATATATGTCGGTAGATCCTATAAGCTCTTATATAAATAATTAGGCCCCTATACGATATAATATTATGCCTATTATTATTTGCTTCTCCATTGTGCTTACAGACATGCATGCATCGTATTGCATCGTGTCAAAAAATATACAAGGATGCGGAAACCAAAGAAATAGCAGCTGTCACTATGACAATTTTCCACAATACTCTTGGCTACAGGCTATTTTTTAGCATGGAACCGCGTTGACCACGTGACTTCTTCAGAAACGGTAGTCATCTCACTACTGACTATTTCTATAGTTGTCCGTTCTGTTCACCTCAGGCATTAAAATAATACCCCGTATCACTATATATATAGCAACTTTATCAGAACTTGACTCTAAATTAAGGCTGCGTTCGCCTCTGAACGAATGTACACACACACACACACACACACACACACACACACACACGCACACACACACACACACACACACACGTGTACCTTTGCTTTGTCTTCGTTGAAGCATCCGAGTGCGCTCCGAGATCGGATGGAGTAGCCAGGCGACTGTCTCTTCGTCGAGCGAACCGTCCGACCGATCATTGAGTCCGAGGTGTATGCGTTCGGTCCTGCAATTTAAGAATTATTCAGTCGTCTGCCGATTGTTGTATAGGCAGGGTGAGAATTGTTGGGGGTTCAACCCCCAGTCTTTCTCAGAGCCCCATAGTAGGCCTAAGTCTGTTTTACACCTCAATTCCAAGTGGTCCATCCACCCCCAGTTATTTTTTTAAACAATAGCCTACTTACACAGAGTTACACTGTGCATAGGCCTATAGGCTATAATTATGTACAGGCCTAATTAAAAGGTCTATAGCCTATAGGGCCTACTATTAAAATTGCGATATAATAGCAGCTCTGGTAAGAATTGAATAAAGCCCGAGCAAATGAAGGAGATATATTTATGTTTATTATTATTTTAGCCACAAGGTGCATATGTATGGGTCCAGATACGGATCCGAAGCAAAGTTTACGACAGATAGCCTAGGCTTATTCGAGGAACTAAGAAGAGAAATGCACAGAGAATAGAGATAGCGAGACAGAGACCACACAGACAGACAGTCAGGCAGACATACAGGCAGACAGAGACAGACAGACAAATCCATGTAGGCCTACCTGGAGTAACATCTTTCGGCGTTTTAGACGGTGACTTAGACCGTGGCATGGTGTAGGCCGGTGGTCTGCTGTATGTGACGTCGCATCTGACGGGGGCATATGCCGCTGGCCCAGGGCCGATGGTCTGGGTTAGTTCCGGTTTTCGGTTGACGATGTGACAGTGGGGCGTGATCTCTCGCCCATTGCGGTAGACCTTCGGCTGGGGCATGTAGCACGGCCCAGGGCCAAGGCTCTCGTCGCTGTTGCGCTGTGTGGTACGACCGATGATGTGGTAGGCTGGGGCCTTGACGTGACCACTGCGTGGGTCGTGGCCCGTCTGGCCCAGCAGCCCTGGAAGACCGTAGCATGGCCTTGGGCCGTCGTAGGAAGCGGCCACTGGACGTCGAGGTACGGTACAGTTCAGGACCATCTCTATCAGCGCCTCATCCATTGATGAATCTGATTCAGCGCTTATCAGCCTTCACAAGTAACCTAGATATCATCTGATCACGTGTCTTTTCTGCGGGATTACTTCCGCTGACGTTATAAGTTACAAGTCGCGAATGTTTCGATTCTTTTCGCATAGACCTACTGCCAGCTACTGGCTAGGAATGTACATCATATCTCATTATATTATTTAGAGGCTCATCAGATGGTCATTGGTCAAGCGCGACTCTTCGACGGGCCAATGTTGCCAACATATAGTTACAGCAATGCAAAGACAGATCTCGAGCTTCGAACATGCACTTGTTTGCATATATTTTGCGTTATTCGTATTGTCGAACTGTATACCCTAACGAATATTATGACGTATGTATACAAGAAGCTGTGCGTACTAAGAAAACGATGAAGCAGCTGCATAAGGCTTACGAGTCATTATAATTATAGGCCTAATTATTATACTGAGCACATCTGTGCAGATCAAATAGTTCTTCGACTATCAACGTTCTGCGCTTCTCATCAATTATCCATCGCTCCATGATTGTACAGACGATCATCGATCTGTTTAGCCCTACGGCGTCTTTCGAGTTTCTGCTGCTGCTGCTGCAGGTGTTAGGCTCTCTTTTCATCATAGCCACACTCTGTAGGGCCTCTACAGTAGGCCTACTTCCGCTTATCCGTTCTTTCGTATATCTGCCTACCTGTCTGTCCGTCTGTCTGCCTACCTGTCTGTCCGTCTGTCTGCCTGCCTGCCTGTCTGTTCGTGTGTCTGTTTGTCTGTCAATGTATGCATGTCTTCCGTAAACAATAAAGACAAGACGCGATGGAACGAGAATATATGAATTTTTTATAGCTGCGTACGTGCACGGTTCGTTACCATAACAACGCATAAAACACGCACCTATAGCACTATAGGCCTATGATTGGCATACGCAGGTCCACTTTGAAGCAACTTAATTACGTCTTAGCTACAGATAAAACAAAACATCGATGACGGTGACACGTACGTACCTCTGAGCAATAATACATACGCAGTATACGAAACTCGAATCCATAGGCCTATATATACATACTCTCTCCGTTATAAACTAAGCGTTCTAACAAATCTGCCACGTCCGTGCGTCTCAACCTAGCAACTGTGCACATGTGCCACCTCCTCCCCTACGGATACGGTCCTTATCAGTAAGGGGTAGGCCTAATTAAGACACGTGGAAAAGAGGTGGGAGTGAACAAAGATATTCTGAGAAGACGTTGGCCTACGCTTATTCTTGACTGTATATAATTATGATCTGTACGCAGACGTAGCCTATTACGCAGCTCTAAAGGTGACGAGCCCACGACGTTTGAGCAATATTAATATAATTATAGTATTAAGGACGTAGCCTACTTGATTAGGCCCCTATAAATTGGTCTTTCGCTATATACCCTGAATACCTATAGGGCTTAGGCTACTTAATTTATTCATGAGGACAGTGGGCTAGCTAAAAAACATGCCCAGATCTAAAGGTGACGAGCCTACGACGTTTACAATACAATACAATACAATACAATACAATACAACTGAAATTTAATAATGCCCTCCTTTCAAAGCTCAGAAGTGCACAAAATATATGCCAAATATGCATCGTAGGCCTAATCGTAATCTCCAAATTTCTGCATGTATCAAAGGCCTGTCACAATGTGCAATTGAATAGTCCTATAACTGACTCCTGAAAATAGGACTGGACAGGTCGAAAATAAAATTTTGATCATAAAAACGAAAAGAATTGGTTTCGGTCGTTTAGTTTGGACAAATCACCAAAGCGCCAACAGAATTACAGTAATTAAAGTTCATTCGGAACATCCGAATCGGAAGGTGGCGATATCATAGATACCTTAAATTGATGTGGTCCATCATAACATAACATAAACATAACATAACATGGGTTTTAAGTGGTTCAGAAGACACTAGGCCTGTGTTAGAACCACTGCAAAATTGACCTGGAACTTTTAATACCCCAATTTTCCTAGGTTCCTTTTGAATGCTGTGACCGTGTCCACCGACACAGTGCTGTCCCCCAATCCGTTCCACATGTCCACAACTCTAGCACTGAAAAGTTTCTGCCCTAATGATCCTTTCGGCTTCTTAAATAATTTGTACCTATGACCCCGAGTTGCTTTGTTTGGTGCTAATACAAAGAACTTCTCCCAACATAGTGCTTCCTTTCCAGTAATGATCTTGTATGCTTCAATTAGGTCTCCTCTGCTCCTCCGTCTCTCCAGTGTTGTTAGCCCACACCTTTCCAACCTCTCCTCATAGCTCATATCTTTGTAACCCCAAATCATCTTCGTAGCTCTTCTCTGCACTTTCTCCAGAGGTCCATCTCGCCCCTACTTCCCCTACTTCGTGCTCTATCCACGTCAACCTACAAAAACTTAATACACGTAGACGGTAGGTCTATATATTCTACATGATCAAGGAAGACTGTCAGGAGATGGGGCTGTCGATGCAGGACTCAGCAGGAGGCTGTGCATCGGGCGGGGGAGCAGAGGGAGATGGAGATCTTCCATAGATGAGCGGCTTCTGCGTTCTGGAGCATCGCCAAGGCCATAAGTCAAGTAAGTCAGTCTGTACATTTGCATTTGACTAGACTACTATAATAAACAGTCTTGATTGAGTATAGTAGGCCTCATTTAGCGCTGAAGTCTTATCTTTCATTTCCCAGGACAGCGCGACTCGCAACGGTTGTTAGCCTTAGCCCTTAGTTACATCGGAGATCTAATTCTGCTCGGATGAAGTTTTTAAATGCGACAACGCTAAAGTGACTGAACTAGCAGTTCAAGGTTGTTAACTAAGCTAATTGTTCTTCTCATGCTAAATTGTTTTAAATGTCGAATGAAGTTTCTAAGTGATGTCTACTACTACACGAGTAGGCCCACTGCTTTTATTAAGAAATTTGTTTACTTGTATTTAAAACATTATGTGGTTCTATTCAGTAGCCCGTTTTATCGGGGTTATTAGTGAGACCCCGTATCGTTGATGATCGTCAAAAGCATACGTTACTAAGACTCATTAAAACTTGTTTACGAGTGTATCAGAAACGGATCTAAGTATGCATTTAAGATATTATAGCGTTGCAGTCCATCTATCAGTTAGTTGCTTTTGATGCATAACCTGTTCCTGTCTGAAAGCTCATTTTGTATTAGTAGATAAGCGTCTATGGGTTTTGGGTCATTGTGACTGACGTCTCGGTAAATCGTAAACAGTATGGCCGCCGTAGATGCGTGCATAACAGAGCGGCCCGACATACGGCCCAATATTTCCGCGAAAATTAAAGCACGCTTCAATTTCATCAGAATGACTGCACTAACCCTAAAACTAACCCTAAAACTAACCCTAACCGACCCTCACGATGCCTAACCTGAGCCCTAACCGACCCTCACGCTTTGCATGTTGGGATGCATGTTGCGATATCGTCCATAGGCGGCACTCTAATTTTATTGCATTCGTTGGTGGCCATACTGTTTACGATTTACCGAGACGTGAGTCACAACAACCGCTTTTTGTTTGCTTTTCACAATCGCCTAGAATAGCTGCAGCATGCATGTTACACCGATTCCAGTTTGAGGGACTCACCTGAAAGGCGGAGGATCTAAAGCAGAAGGATTTTCGTACAGTTAGCTCTGTTTTTGCAGAAATATTTGCGGTTGCAGAAGGTAGACAAGGACATCCAAAAGCTTTCTGTGAGCAGCATAAAATAAAATTTGCATGATTAGAAGGCAGTCGGAAGTTGGGCTTCTCACTGGAAACTGATGTTTCCATCAACAGCAATCAGAGTGCAACGACGATTTTCCAATTTCTGTCAATTGCTTCGAATTGCTTTCAAAGGGCTTTGTGGTATACCACATGCACATTTTCTGGCTTTGATACATCAAGTAAAGCAAGTTAGAATATCTTTTACTGAGCCAATTTCTGACCGCACTGTAGTGTATTTTCTTAGGAATATAGTCACAACTAAATCATCATTATAATTAATCTTTTGCATGCTAGACTATCTAGATTATTAGGTTTAATTCTGTGATGGTTTTGTGGACTTAGTGAGTATATTGCAGTTTCAAAAGGGTGACACCCAGAATAGTCAAGCATTCTTAAGCTTCAATGTGGCATATGTCAGATGCAGCGCTCAATAGCTGAGTTATTGCTTTGTAGGTTTTAACTATGCAAAGATAGTGATGGCTCATTGTCTTCATACGAGCAACTGAGAACCGTGTCAGAAAGTGGGCATTTGAAGTTCCCACTATGGCACGCTGCTCTCGTCCATGTCATCGGTTGTTCTGGATAAAGTATTTTGTGTTTGTTGTCAACTTTTTGGTTTGGGTAAGTGACTGTATGCCATTATTTTTAACAACTTATGAATGCAAAATTTTGGGATTTTCTTTTTAGGGTTATTGCTTTTGTGTTGTGCAATAAGGTGAAGGTCAAATGCTGGTCAAGATGCAAATATCTGTGGACTGAGAGAAATAAAACATCTGAGCACTTCTTCTTAAAACTAAGAATTGTTAAAACGCATTGAAATAAATATTATTCGTTCGCTCGTTCATTATAAAGATTTATAAAGCACCCCTTGAAGGCTACTAGTCAGGAGTGCTCCTCATCCCAAGCAGCTCAAAAAGCGGGTTTGTTCAAATGAGCATTAAAAGAGTGCGAGTTAACTCTGGGGAACAAGCGTAGCGACAAAGGGAGTCTTTTCCAGGGCAAGGGGATCAGTCACGGACGAGACACAAGGTTGACTTTGGTTAGTTAACAGCTGATTAATTCTTTCCTTCTAAGCCCTTGTGGGGCGCGGTGGTGTAGTGGGTATGTTCATTGTCTTGCAGCCGGAAGGTTGCAGGTTCGAATCCACCTCAAGTCGTTTATACAAGTCGCTGCGTAGGGACCTTGGGCAAGTCTTTCACTCTTAATTGCTCAGCACTTTGGTGTGAAACTCCGATGCAGTGTTCGCGCTGTAGTCAGCAGCACTTCGAGTAGAAACTTTGAAGTGCACTTACAAACAAATATATTTACGATTGGTTGTTGTTGATTGGCTAGGTGTTTGGACTTGTGTCGTTGGCTGTGGGTCTATGGGCGAACTTTGACAACAAGGCTCCTTCCACGCTTCTCGATCGTCTTCCGATAGTTCCAGCGCTTCTACTGGTCGTCATCGGTGTCGTCAGCTTCTGTGTTGGACTCTTCGGTTGGCTGGGAGCGTTGCGTGAAAATATGTGCCTCATCAGAACAGTAAGAGCTTTAAAATTATGCCTTTTCTACGGTTGTCATTTATCAGTCCTCAACCTATCTGCAGTTTGGTGTACGGACATGGCATACAGACAACCTATCTGCAGTTTGGTGTACAGACATGGTATACAGATTATATATACATGTGTATTACCATGTCTGTATACCATGTCTGTACACCGACTTACAGTTTATACATTTGTAGGATCTTTTTCATCTGTGTGACCCAATGATGTAGTCGAGGGTGTACGCACTGATTACATTGGTATACAGAGTGTACTCGTCTCACAGATATTTGTGTTTAGTATTAAGAGAAAATGCCTCGGTTTTCCACAGCTTTAATGCACTGGAAGATGCAAAATTCTTTACAGTAACTCTTGGCACTGTAGTTAACAGCTGAATTGGTGTTAGTATATTGGGATTATTTTATTTATGCCTTTCCTGCCACAGGAAGGAAAAGGGGTAGAGCGGAGTGGGCCGAGAAGGATTCAGGAAGGTTGAGAAAGAACTTGGATTTTTCGATGGTAGGCAAAGGTCGGTGGTGTCCATGCGTAGTACAGTGTATAATGTGTAAGTTGTTTATCGTGAGCGGTGTTTACTTTTCAGTTCTGCGTTTTGTCGTCTGTGCTGTTTGTGGGTGAGGTCGTGTCGGGGATCCTCATGTTCATGCTGATGGATCAGATCAAAGCTACGATCACATCTTACTTGATCGCAGCCGTCGTCACCTATCAGGACGATGAACTTGTCCAGGAATTTATTGACTATGTGCAACAGAAGGTATCAACCGATAATTTTTAGTATTTTTGTGTGCCTTACCTTCTAATCTAATCTTATCTAATCCGATCTAATCTAATTTTATCTAATATAATCAAGTCTAGTCTAATCTTATATAATCTAATTGAGTCTAAGGTAATCGAGTCTAATCTAATCTAATTATTCTAATACGAACACTTGTACACTTCTTTGGTGCCTGCCTGCCATCATGACAGCCAATTTATTCAGCCCTATCTCTGCTGCAGTGTATCTCTCTGTCTGTCTTGGTCTCTATTCTGCATTTTTTTCTTTTCAACACCTGCTTCTTCTCGCAGGGCCTTGCACACTGGAGCACCTCTGAACGGTTCATCCTACTAGAGGTGCCTTATAAATGTTTAAATGCAACGGGGCACGGTGGTGTAGTGGTATGTGTGCTGCCTTGCATCCAGAGGGTTGCCGGTTCAAATCCACCTCAAGCCGCCGTGTAGGGGACCTTGGGACCTTCACTCGCAATTGCTCAGCGCTTTAGCATGAAACTCCAATTCAGTGTCCGCGCTGTAGTCGGGAGCACTTCTGAGTCTAGCAATCTTGAAGGGTTGCTATAACAAGTGCGCATGCCTTTTTTTCTCAGGGTTCAACGCACTGGGAGCGCTTCTGAAAGTGAAAGGTTCTTGCTGCGAGAAGCGCTTTACAAATTGCCAGATACAATACAATACAATACAAACAATATTCTCAGCCTTTGCTGTTGAAGCACGATTGGGAGAATTCCTTCTTCCATCATTCCATCTGTCTTTTTCTTCCAGCTCGAGTGCTGTGGTGGAACCGGTTACCACGATTGGGAGAAGAATGCCGCCTTCAGTTGTTCGTCATCTTCGTCGCTTCTGCGCTGCAGCGTTCCACTGTCTTGCTGCACTCAACCAACGGGGATTCAGTGCGGACTGCAGGTGCGCTTAACCCAGGTCGGTTCATAAGCTGACGTTTTGTCTTGTTAGAGGCAAAGATTCGTTCAAAGAGGTAATTGTCCACTACCTTGCCCAGCCAGGTACAGAAATTTGTGTCAGGGCTGTTTTTAAGGAATTTTTATAACTGCACAACCTCTTCTTTCCTTTCCCATCTTCCATGGTAAATTACTCCCAATCGGAGGAAAAATTACCTTTTCAACTAGCTTTAACTGCACGGAAGTGCATCTACAACTACAAAAATTTATTGAAAACTGCACATTTTGTGTACAACTGCACGCTAAAAAGCCCTGATTTGTGTCGAGATTTCTGATCCATCTGCGCCACTAGCCAACTCAACTGCAATGAGTACACTGACTGTACACTGTTGGTAGGAAGACGAGGTGGTGAGGGAGAGGACTGGCCACCCCGCCCTCTCATATACATAGGCAAAGTTTTAGGTTTTCCATTGAACATTTGTAATATAATCTTTGTACGTTGAAACACCGTTTAACCCTTGGCTGATGGGAGGCATGCTTTTCTGATCATGCATTACTCTTGTGTGACTTAGCAGGTCTACCAGCAAGGCGTAGCAACAATGTACTTGCATTGCATACTTTTCTAAAAGCAAGAAAATCTTATAATAACATTTCATTGTGAAACTTCTATAATAATGATTGTCAGATTTTTTGCATATGAATATCACATTTCAGCAAAAGCTATTCATTTTTTATTTTACTGATAAATTGAGTTTTGAGTAATTGTAAACCTTTTGGCAATCAATGATTTCTTTCCACAAGTATTGTGTTTTGAAGACAATTATTAATGAGGCCTAAAAAAAATCTTGTGTTTCCGGTAACAGAGCTAAAAAAAATTGGGTAGGTAGGTCGGAAAATATTTTTATTTTGTAAAATATTTTTATGCAGTGACTATCCGAAAAAGTATACCCCACTAGTCTTTTTTGCACGCTGAAACAAAGTACGTGTTCTAAGCAAGTATAAACTGCCTATTTCCCGACTGTCTGCACCTAAAACTGCTCTAGAAACAGTCCTATTAATTTCATTTTGTTGACGTCTCTTATGTTATGTCAATACAAATGTAAAAAAAAAAATTTTTGAAAAAAAAATTAATTTTTTTTTGAAAAAAAAATTTTTTTGGAAAAAAAAATTTTTAAAAAATTTTTTATAAAAAATATTTGGGTCGCGGCCGTAAAAATGGGTCGGTCGGGTTACCGGAAACACAACACTTTTTTTTTTACGCCTGACTGACATATGTTATTGAAATGATTTTCTTACGTTTTATTTGTTGTGAAGGGAGCTTTCACTGGTGATATGATTCATACGAATGGCTGTACAGACCTGATCCTTCAAACATTCAAAGGACGTCTCTTCCACATCAGCATCATTGCCTTTGCCATCGGAGTCTTTGAGGTAAGTGTCACGGTTGGCTGAACACTTGATCTAGACAGAGGTAGAACCCGAGCCAAGCAAGGCAAGCATGAAGAACAGAGCAGAGCAGAACCAAACTGACAATGTCTTGAGCTATGATTTGAAATTGTCCTAAGGTTTAACAGTACTGCATAAATTGTTGGTTTAATTAAATGGTTTGCATAACACAAAGGATGATTGCAACAAAGCCAGTCAAGTTGGATAATATCCAGCCATTGATTGGCAAAAGGTCTACTTCACTTTGAGTTTATTATATATTCAACGTGAAGTTGAGCTCCTGTCAACAATACTCTAAGAAGGAAAGCTGTTAACTTACCGCAATCAACGTGCCATTGTACCTTTTCAGTGGCTGGCCCTCTGCTCTAAAACGGACTTTCTTTGTCTCTGCGCTTGTTCCCCAGGGCCTCTGATTCTTTTGATGCAGTTTTTTGCTGTTGTTCTTGTTGCTACGTTCTTCTTCTTCATGTTCTCTGCCGTCAGGCAGGTTCGTATGTCCAATGACGCCATTTTTCTCTGTCCTGCACCTCTCTTTTCAGTCCACTGTATCCATCTTCTGTCAGCATCCAGTCCAGCAGCATTGTTCTTGGTCTACCTCGCATCCTTTTCCCCTCCATTCTTCCCTCATTGATGTCTTTTAGTAGGGTGTCACTCCTTAAGATGTGTCCTATCCATTTCTTCTGCCGCCCACGTATATTGTTGCTACTTTGCACGAATCAAATGTCTGATGGCTTAGCATTCTCTCTGCTGCAGGTGCTATGCGTCGTCATGGCGATCATACTTCTGCACGACATTTCGATAGTGCGACACCACTCGGTGCAAATGGTGTCGATGACATTACCAGCAGCGACGCAGGATGCAGGTTCAACGGAAAACGTCCACTTCTTCCCAACCATCACTGGACTCTGATGGACGAAACGAGACATGAAGAGAGAAATGCAAGTTTTGTGGCAGCCGATGCAAAAGACGCCTTAGCAGCGTTGTTATGTCCTTTGCTGTCTTAATTAACCCTTTACCCGTTCATTTTTCCGTTAGTTAAGCCCGTGTTTTCAGCGGATATTCTCGGGGTGAACGGGTAAAGGGTTAAGAGCACTAACCGAGATGTGGTTTCAGTGCTACACATTGATATGCTAGAGGTACATCAAGACAGGTACATCTTGTTGTTGTGAGAATTATTACTTGAACTGCGACCCGTGGTCCCAGAAAGACTGTCCATTTTTTATATGTGACCTAGGTCATGACATACACAAGACGGCTACTGAATCTGTGAGCGGCGCTATATAAAAGTTCAATTACAATTACGGCAGCATTTTTGTCTAATGCAAAATTATCTAGACCAACAACTTGTTGCTTTCTTAGATCTATTGCCAAACAAATGTTACATGTACACTGTACAGTGCTGGTGAATAATGAAATACTTGGACCAAAAATACGTTCAGCAGTGTGTTTTTTTGACTTGTTGCTTAACCCTTTACCATTCGAGGGTATAGGATTTACTACACTTTGTAAAGGGTTAAAGAGACTTTATTTCAATCACTGTTTCCAGCACTCTTTTTTTTCTCTATTGTGCTGGTTTAATTCAAACATTTGGGTTATGTCAACAGAAACGTTTGAACTGCCCCAAAATTCATTTTGATGCTTCCTTTTGGAGCCACGTCGTTGGTAGCCTTATATAACGAGGTGGTATTATTTGTCACGAATGATTTTAAAAGTTCCCAGCATTTCTTGTTGCACAGGCTGTTTAGTATTAGTACAACTGAGTTACAAAATGATCTAGGCTTGTTTCAATGTCCAATCATTGGTACCATGAAAGTTTTTCATTGTTGATAATCGTATAAGTTGCCAGGATATATCGTTACAGACTGTTTAGTACAACTGAGTTACAAAATGACCTATGCTTGTTTTAATGTGTAATTGATGCTATGAGAATTATTTGTTGTTGATGATCGTAAAGTTTCAGGATTTATTGTTACAGAGTGTTTAGTCTTACTGAGTTACAATTGAACAATGCTTTTTAATGTGTAATTGGTACTATGAAAGTCCGAACCCTCATTCTGTCCACTGCTTGTTAGGGCTGTTGCGTTGCAGTTAGCCATTTGACCTTGTCTGTGGTCTACATGTATGTATGTATGACATTGCATGTATGTATGTATGTATGACATTGCATGTATATGGACATTTATATAGCACCTTACAATAGCCTCACAAAGGCGCTTGCAGTTCTTGACCGTTGTCCATAGAGACTAAACCTTTCCTGTAGGTGCTGACCTTTGACTTTGAGTATACATATAGATCAGTGGTTCCCAACCTTTTTTGACTGTAGGGCCACTTTTTCTAAGTTGGAGAATACGAGGGCCACTTTTCTGTAAGTAGTTGAGGGACATTAGGGGCCACAAGGCTAAAATTTAATTAACTAACAGCATATAGAATTGCAATTATGGCTCTGGCGAAGCTTGCGCCCGCATCAGCCGCTCCTAATAGATAGCCTCCAATCGACCCTGTCAACAGCATATAAAATTGTTCTAATTGAATCAAAATAGAATTTTGATGTTATTTATAGACGTCAAAATAAAATAATTTGTAATGGAAAATAATTATGTGCTATATCCTGTCCAAATTGTCAATTTTTTTCATATATTTTTTGTGAATTCTTTGAGGGACGAGGGCCATATTTTGAGGCCTGGAGGGCCAGTTTTGGCCCGCAGGCCGCGGGTTGGGAACCACTGATGTCAATCTTTTCCACGTTGCCAATTGGTGCTGCTTTGGTTTTACTTTTCTGCCAGAATACACTCTAGTCATGCAACTTGTTATTATCAGCTGAGCATTACAAATGATTTATAGTTTAAGCTTTTATAATTTATGTGAACTGAATTGCTATAATTATTATGTCAAAGTAAATCATGATATATTCAACACTTGCACTTTTCTGCGAGTCATCGTTTTTCTATTAGATGTCTGCTTGACGCTTTTGTTTACTGCTTTCTGTTTAGGTGTATAAGTTAGTAAATGAACTTGTTAACACGAATGTTGTGTTTTAGGATATAAATGACTGTTATTTATTGTCTCTTTGTATACTGAATTGAAGACGAGCAAACTTATGTTGAGATCACTAATTTATGAGTCTCCTGCATTCTCCGCCCATTTTTATGGCTATTTTATGATCTTAATTACTGCATTTTTGTCTTAATTCAAAAGAAAACTCTATTAAATCTATGTCACTATGTTTTAATAGAGTTATGTGAACTCTGTTAAAACTAATTTCTCTATTTTATTTTTGTTTGTTTATTATGTGATTGTGTTCAGTTTGGAACAATTTTGACTTGAGTGATATTTCTCGGAGATGAACGCACTGGGAGCGCTTCTGAAAGGCTCTTGCTGCAAGAAGCGCTTTATAAATTGTCAGATAAGATAAGATTTGGGAAAAATTTGACGTAATTGGAAACATCATAGTTTAAAATGTAAAATCATTGTAAAAATGCATTTTGTCAGAGCTTGTTTGTCGTTTGCATTTGATAAATCGGTAATTCAGACGAAAAGTAAAAACCGTAGGTATTTAAACCAGCTGTGATTTTATGATAGTGAATGAGCTGTTTGACTGCTTACACCAAGACTTTTTAACTAGACAAGCCTCTGTGTGGGATCATGATGGAGCCTTTAGCAAGAATAGCGATCTCCCAAATTGAGGTCGTGGAAAGAGCATGTAACTGAATGCAGTTGTAGTGAGCACTGATATTTACTGAATCGCAGACAATGATCAGTTTTTTTCTAGGCGCCGTGTTCTTTCTTTGTTGCCACTAGATCATTACGGGAATATCTTTTTGTGCCGTAAATTCTGGTTCTTTGAATGCACGAGATTAGAACATTCGAAAGAAAATTGTCTAGTATCGATTATGCTTGTGCTAGATAAATGAGGCAGAATGGATGTTAACGGTGCATTAGCTGTTGTGAATAAGGGGAAAAAAGGAAGTGGAAGCTTAGGGAGTGACTGAAGACTGAAGGGAAGAAAAGAGGGAGTAGTGGAAGTGTTTGGAGCAGATAAGAATGGAAGAAATCGTGTGTGTTTGTGTGTGTGTGTGTGTGTGTGCGTGGGTGCGTGTGTGTGTGTGACTGTGTGTTTTTGTGTGTGTGTGTGTGTGTGTGTGTGTGTGTATGTGTGTGGGACGAAATAAATTGTCAAGAGCAAGAAAAGAAAGGACCTAAATGTCCGTCGTTGGTCATCAGATTTGCAAAGCAGATTTATTTCTTCGCTGCTCTTAAGGAGTTAGGATTTTTAGATTGGATTTCTGATTGTATGAAGTCCGAAGACCTGTTTAAGGCGCCTTCTGCTGCAGCTGCAAGCAATGGACAATGGATGGTTGATGAAGTGGTGGTGTTGGTGATGCCAGCAATGTTCGTGATCGTGCCTGCAGATTGAACAGATGTTGGATGTTGATGCCAGGGTCTTGATGGGGTCTCGCAGTAATTAGCAGAAGTGGAAGATGATAGAGAGGCAAAAGCGAGGAAGGGCACGAGATGGGAGGAGAAATTAATGGGGAAACAGATAAAGGAGAAATAAAAAGAAGACTTAGAGGATGAAGGGGAGGAGTGACATGACGGGGAACATCTGAAAAGAAATTCTGTGGAAGATGGACGGAAGACGAGGTTGCGCGGAGCTTTCGATATTTTTACAAATGAAATTTATATAACTCAAAGACTTCTGAAAAATTTGTCTTTGGACAGACAATTAATTAAGAACTGTGATGAATCGTTGTTTATTCATTTTGTTTGTTTATTATGTGATTGCAGAGTTTGACTAAAGTTTGTTTCTATTGTTGAGTTATTACGCATGTATACGTGCAAACCTTTGCATAAATTATGATGGCAGTGTGTTCCTGTGTTGAGTTTTTTGATGCAAGCATAACATGTCCAGAAACGGAGATACTGGTAAAAGAGACAGAACGAAGAACAGTGTGTTTGGACAGAATCAAGAACAGTGTGTTTGGGTCTAATAAGATATTTACATACATTGAACATTCGATATAACACAGGATCCACATTTAGTACTACCTAAGTTATAGCTATTACCATGTTATACTGAAATTCGGTAGGCCCATATTTTCTGCCAGAATGCGTTCTAGTCATGCGATTTGTTATTATCGCGGAATATTACATCATTGTATTAATGATTTATAGTTTAATTTTTTTTAATATTCGTGAAGTAAATCATGATATTCAACAACTGCACTTTGTGTCAAAGATTTCATTGTGTCTCTGCGGTTGTGTGTGTTTGTGGCAGTACCATTGTGAATAGTGTTCTGGGGGAGAGGGTGGAGCAGATGGAACAGAGCGCAATGCAGGATGGATGGGGGGAAAATTTCGAGAAGGAAGGATTTAATTATTAAATTAATTATATTGCTTTACCTTGAAATAATATAATTATATGAAATATTGATCATGGATTAAATAAATGTAAATCTGCAGGCTTATATTATACACACTGTTGTTGACTCGTTTGAACGCTATAACTAACAAAAGTTAAATCACCTTTCACAACTGCTGCATTACATTACATTTCAATATCAGACCGTCAAGATTGTTTGAAATTCGAGTTTCGTTCAAAATAATTGCGTATTGAAATGGATGCAATTAAAAAAATTCTTTTTATCTCCATTTGTTCTCGTATACTGCTGTTAATTCATCCATTTCGATGCAGGTGTAGGTCTGCTGCTGCTGAATCTGCTGCTGCAGCTGTTGGCGCCATTCCTCGTACATCTGTCTTTCCTAACCATTCTCCCAAACGAATCCTCCCATACAGAGCACCACCCATTCCACGCTTCCTTGTCACGACAAGACCATGGCTTACCGCTGTGCATGGGTAAAGCAGCGTAGTTTGGGGTGACGAGGGGTGAAGTGCGAAGGGGTGGGATCATTGGGACGGTCGCATCCCCATGGGAAGGAGGAAGCGAGGGGTGGAATGAGGGAGGGAGGGAAGGATGGAGGGATGGTGGTTGAATGCTGTGAATTGCTGTTTCTCGATGGCACTTTACGTGTCTGAATGGTGGATCGTCGATAACGGATTAGCAGGATTCACCCACCCTCCCTCCCCCAACCCCTCCCCCATCCCCCTCACTCCCCATCCTCCGCCCTCACCCCCTATCCTCCACCCTGTTCTCCGGAGCGGACGTCCTGGCCAACGACCGACGACGGACCGTTGCGACGCACGGCTTCCCCCACCAACCCCTCACCACCGTCCATGTTGCCATAAATCTTCCATTGCCATTGGCAGATGGATCCGGTCGTGTCCTCTGTTATTGCACGACCATCCTCTTCTCCTTCTATCCTCCGTGTTGTCCTCCTCTCCTCATCCTCCTCTCATCCTTTTCCTCTCTCTCCTCATCCTCTTGATCCTCTCCTCCTCCTCCTTAGTCCTCTCTCATCCTTACTCCTCTCATCATTCCTCTCTTCCTCCTCCTCCTTCTCCTCCTCCTCCTCCTCCTCCTTACTCTTCCTCTCCTTCTTACTCTCTTCCTCTTTCTCCTCCTCCTCCTCCTCCTCCTTACTCTTCCTCTCCTTCCTCTCTTCCTCCACTCCTCTCCCATCCTCCTCTTCTCCTTCCTCTCTTCTTCCTCCTCCTTACTCCTCTCCTTCCTCTCTTCCTTCTCCTCCTCCTCCTTGTTCCTCTCCTCCTTCCTCTCTTCATTCTTTTCCTCATTTCCTCTTCTTTCTCCTCCCTTCTCTCCTTTCTCATCCTCCTCCTCGTCGTCGTCCTCATCCTCCTCACTTCCTCCTTCTCCACGGTGGTGTTGTGCATTGCTTCCTTTTCCTCCGTTCTTCCGTTCGTCCATTCTTCAGCTGACCATGCATGCAGTGGTCGTGTTTACAGTGAAATTATTCGACAGAGGTGTTTTTTTTATTTCTCCAATTGAACGGAATCTACCAACAAATCTATTTTATTCGGCTTCCTTCGTTCATTCATTCATTCACGCACTTCTTTTGTTCAGGTTCTTCTTTATTCGTTCACTTATTTAATTATTGAATATATTTTGATGATCGGTTTGTATTCAGAGTGTCCACCACACGTCTTTATTGTGCGCCAGCTTTCGTTCACCCATTCAATCGGTTTTTATCGATTGAATGTCTTTGCCAAAAATAGTTATGTTGCTCTGCTTTGGGACCGTCCATAGATGACGTCACGCACCCAGGGGATCACACGTTTGTGACGATGTGTGATGGTCCTGCCGGATATCATTATATGACTTTTGTGTTGATGCGTGATAAGAGGGGGGGTCCAAAATGGTCCCAAATTGCATGACGTCATGTATGGACGGATGGTGCTCGGGGGTTGCTCGATAGTACAGCGGTTAGCGCGCTGGACTGTCGACCGAAAGGTCGGGGGTTCAAATCCCCGCCGGGGTAGAAATTTGCAACGAGATTTCTGTTCCACAAGCACCCCCTAGCCGACTCAGCTATGATGAGTACACTGACCTCACGGTCAGTGGATGATGAGACGGCGAGGGAGAGGATTGGCCACCGCCCTCATATGCCGAGGCCTTGAAAATGAAGGCGCTAACACTTCATCCCCATTGACTAGCCCTCCGGGCTAGCTAGACGGGATATCATCATCATGTATGGACGGCCACTTGAGTGGCTGTTGATGCCAATGTGCATTCCTTACAGAACAAAGCACTGTTGGCTTCAGGGGGGTTTCAACCCCCCAGTCTTTCTTAGAGCCCCATGTTAAAGTCTGTTTTTCACACCCCGATTCCAAGTGGACAATGGTTCAAACCCCCCCCCCCCAGTTATTTTTTCCACAATTCTTACACTGGTTGGCTTTCTGTTTCATCTTTTGCATCTGTTCTTGTCTTCTCTCTGCTTCACTTTGACTAAAACTTAAGAAAGATGCGATGCTTCCATGACGTCCGATCAATTGCAAACACTCGATGTGTGCAAAGATTGTGTCTGATTTTTGGGTAGTGTGTCGTAGTAATCAGCTAGTCCTTTGTCCAGAGCAGGGCCGGATTAAGGCATGTTCAACATGTTCGGCCGAACACGGGCCCCCACACTTTAGGGGCCTCCACACATGAGAAAAAACCAAATTTTCAGGGAAAATTGCATGGTATATGTTTACGAAATTTCTACCAAACGACTAAAAAAGGTCATCAGCTGTTTCGGATGGGAAAAATCGGCATATTCTAAAGAAATTTGCACAAAATGATTAAAAAAGGTCATCAGATTTTTTGATCGAAGATCCTCAAAGAATTTTCCGAACAGGGCCCCCACATTTCTTAATCCGGCTCTGGTCCAGAGCATTGAGTCGTATAATAAATAAATATATCACTTATATTGACTGAAGCTTGTGATCATGTGGACCAAACATGGCTGTGTGCATTGCTGCGAGTATAGAAAAGTCCATTTGCATTTTCTATGAATAGTATTTCTTCTGTAAAAAAGACATGTTTACTGTAAAAGTTCATCTCACAAGTTCCTTCGTCGTTTCTCTCGTCTGCATCTTTTTTCTTTTCAGTTCATACGTCACGTGCGCTCACACGCACACACATCCACACACACTCACAAACACACACACACACACAAACACACGTACACTCCTAAAGATACGCACGCACACATTCAGACACATACACACACAAAAACCACACACCCATACAACCACTTACATGAGTAGTATGCCTGCAAATTACAAAAATGGGGACTGTTATTGACGGTTATCTTGAAAGAGGGGACACTTCATGAAGATTTAGGGTGGCAGACAACACAACCTAGGCTTACTGCTGGTGAAACACTGGACGTGAAAAATGACCTGTTAACAGTCTACAATTTTCACCACTATTCCTAACCATAAAACACAATCAGTGCTACGCTTAATTTATATTTACACTGCATCTCATTGCATGGCACTGTACGTTTTATGAATCCCAAGTAGGCTAGAAGCCCAAGTTTTTTTGTCATTCCGTAGGTTATAGACCACATGTATTTGTGGGGTGTGGTGGTGTAGTGGTGGCATCGTTGCCTTGGAGCCGGAAGGTTCGAGGTTCGAATCCACCTCACAACGTTAGGACCTTGGGCAAGTCCTTCACTCACAATTGCTCAGCGCTTCGGCGTGAAACTCCGATGCAGTGTCCGCTCTGCATTCGGGAGCGCCTCTGAGTAGAGAGAGCGCTTGAAGGGGCGCTATAACAAGTGCACATACAAACAAACATGTGCATGTAAGCCTATCTTTTCCAAGCAGTTGATTTCTCCTATTCCGTGCAGTAGGTTCGTAGGTTCTCATTTGTCATAAAGTTTTTGTTGTGTTCCAATAAAAAATAGGCTACATAAAACCACTGAGATTGTCTAAAGCTGTTTGTTCAGCAGATTATTACACGCTTCTAAACGATTTGAACCACATATTAATAATTATGTTTTCTGTCTGTGTCCTGCTGTTTTTTTCCTAATTGCAATTTCGTTCGTTTACCTTTCGTATTAGGTCTCAGTGTGGTGCTCTGTATGTCTGTGTATGAGTGTCTGTATTACATCTCAATTCTCAATGGTTCTGCCTGTGTCACCATCCTCAAATCCCCGTCTCTATGCGTCTTTCTATCCGTGTCTTTCTGTCTGTGTGTCTTTCTGTATGTGTGTCTTTCTATTTGTGTGTCTTTCTATTTGTGTGTCTTTCTGTCTGTGTGTCTTTCTGTGTGTGTGTCTGTATGTGTGTCTGTCTGTGTGTCTTTCTGTCTGTATGTGTGTTTCTGCCTGTTTGTGTCTGTCTGTGTGTGTCTGCCTGTGTGTGTCGGTATGTGTGTTTCTGCCTGTGTGTGCCTTTCTGTCTGTGTGTCTCTGTCTGTGTCTTTCTGCCTGTGTGCCTGCACTGCCTGGTGATCCACTTCATGGCTGGCATTGGCTGCCTGAGTTGTCTCCTCTGTCGCTGTTAGTCGCCCCCCCCCATGAGCTTCCATGGAATACGGAATGATTTCATTTGTGTTTGGCTGCAGTGGTTGGTCAGAGGTGAGCCCATCAATTGCAGAAATCCCACATACGCGTGGAAATGACAGCTTCACTACAGTGTAAAGGAATTTATAGGTGCTTAGGAGCGCCGCGTCTCTGAATGCTGCGTATATCTGTAAACGTGTGTGTGTGTGTGTTTGTATGTGTGTGTTGTGTGTGTGTGTTTGTATGTGCGTGTTTTGTATGTGTTTGTGTGTGTGCGCTTGCGTGTGTAGCTGTGTGTGTGTGTGTGTGTGTGTTTAGGTGTTTGTGTGTGTGTGCGTGTGTATGTTTATGTGTGTGTGCTTGCATTTGTATTTGTATGTGTGTGTGTTATGTTTGTGTGCATGTGTACCAGTATGTGTTTGTGTGCGTGTTAATGTGTGGGTGTGTGCGCGTGCGTGCACGTGTGTATATGTCTGCGTGTTTGTGTGTGTGTGTCTGCCTGCGTGTATGTGTGTGTGCGCATGCGTGTTTGTGTGTGTGTTTGTGTATGTATGTATGCATGTGTGTGTTTGTGTGTGTGTGTCTGTTTGTGTGTGTGTGTCTGTTTGTGTGCGTGTGTGTGTGTGTGTGTGTGTGTGCGCGAATGTACACATGTTGTAGTCGTAACCAGAAATTGATTTTATCCATCCACAGAGGATGCAGGTCTCGTCGTCGCAACTCCATCTCCATCCTCAGCATCTCCTATCTCCTCCTCCACCTCATCCTCCTCCGCATCCTCCACATCCTCCTCATCCTCCTCTGCATCCTCCTTTTCCTCCTCCATCTCGTATTCGGCGCCTTCTGCGCATAAAGCGCCACGCATTAAGACGCTCATCCACTTTTGTCTCTGCAGCAATTCAGATATTTCTCTGATTGTGATCGGAAATAATTCTGTTCGTTGTTAGCAAAAGTATTAATTGTTATTTGTCTGATAAAATCAGTTGATTATTTTGCGTTGGTTGAGTTTGATTACGAAAATTAAGTCATTTCTTCTTGGCATCATGATTAACTTTGTAAGATCTCTCTTTTCCTGTGGATCTAGAACAGCAAAGGTATGTGTTCTTTTATTAGGTATGTTGCCCTTAATTAGGTGTGTTACCTTTCATTTGATGGCGCCGTCATCAATCAATCAATCAATCAATCAATCAATCAATTTTCGTTTAATCAACACTTTAGGCTGGCAGAACGCAGCATGTTACATGCAACTAATTTTACAAAGGTTGTATATATATATATATATATATATATATATATATATATATATATATAAGCTCAGTTTTATATACTACATAAATAAATATTTTTCTTGAATTAATATTAATTGATCTATGTTTGTTAGGTTAAAAAATTGATCTAGGTTTGCTAAATTAAAAAATGTTGTTGAATAGTACTCTAGGCCTAGAGATAAAGTTACAATGATCTTTTACCGGCAGAGGAATTAGCCTAGTTATGTTACCTTTCATTTTATGGAAGAGGAATTAGGTATGTTAATTGTTAAGCTACCCTTTGTTTGATGACAGTAGTATTCAACATAGTAAATTGCCTTTCCATAGTGACTTATAGGTCTTTAGTAGCCTAATGTATGATATCTTTTGCTTGATGGCTGAAGTATTTGGCAGAGTATGTTACACTTAGTGGTGTATATGTGTCCTTAGCAAAGATAGTACCTTTTGCTTGGTGGTTTATAAGTCCACAGTAGAATAATAATTGTGTTACCTTTAGTAAAGACTAGTGTTAACCTTTTGTTTGATATGGCAGAGATATTTAGCAGAGTATGCTACCTTATGATCCCACAGTAGTATAGTTCTCATTTCCAAATTCCAACACCTAAGTCCATATAAAGCAATGTCTTACTCTAACCCCTTCCTCCAGTTATTTTTCTGCAATTCTCATACTGGGGATAAGGTGGAAAGTACGCTATAGAGTATAGACGTATAGGCCTGTTATGTGAATCACTGGTTATTTTTATAGCACATGATAAGGATGCTCAAAAAATTATCTATTCTGATATTTCGACCAAATTTTGAAAAAAATGGTGTCAACTGCACACAAGGTTGCCAATTGCCTTCTCATTATTACCGCCAGGGGGCGAGCTCTGGATGGAGCAAATTGCCTCATTTATTTGACATTGCCAAGTTGTTTGGCAATTCATATTATTATTTTTGCCTTTTAGTGCCTGTGTTTTTCTAACCGTTACAGCAGTTAGTTTGGCTTTGAAGTTACAAGTTGTCTTGCTTGTTGATCACAGTGTTTCTGTGTTGGCTTGTTTGGCTGTTTGTCTGTATCTGTCTGTCTGTGTCTGTCTGCGTCTGTCTGTGTCTGTCTGTCTGCGTCTGTCTGTGTCTGTCTTTTGTCAGTTTACTAATTGACCATCTCCCCTTTTCGTCTTGGCAGTAATTGGAAGTATTTATGGCCAGTAGTGCTCAAGATATAGGCTATGTATACTTGTGTCACAAACTCTGTACTCGGCTAATCTGTTTTAGGTGTTTGAGAGGCAAGTATAAACGTTTGGATACCTATAAATTAATAGTTATAGACATTTGCCTCTGTTAATTGTTAGTTTAGGCCATTTTAAATAGTGTAGTAAGACTTGCATTCTATATTGCATTTTTAATTTATTCAGCTCCTGTAGAAGAGTTGATGGTTAGTCATTAGACAGTGGTGCTTAGTTATACAGAAATGATTATAGTGATGTGTTATTAGAAATATAATAATAATGGTGGTTGGAAGTATATATATTCGTTTTATTGACAAAATAACCGGTCGACACAAGGCGATAGTTAACAAGCATAGAGATAGCAACGGATTAAAAGCCTAGTAAACGTTTTTGTACAGCATCCGTGTGATGAAGTTTTTGTTGTTTTTAATGATTAGTTCAAATGAATGCGGCCTTGGGCGCAGATTGTATTTGCCAGGAAGTCTATACGTGAAAAATTTATGTAGTAGGCCTAGTTGTGAAAAGAAGACACTGTTAGATGTAGCAGACCTACAGTGTTGATTATGCTGTCAAAAGTATTAGTATTACCACGGTGATGGGAAAATTGGAATTCATATCTGGAGTGTTGGGTACCACTCCAATGGAGATAATAATTATGGTCTCAAAGAGTGACTTAATGTTTCAGTTTATTGTGTAGGAAGTTAGTGAAAAGGAAAGCTGCAATCTTCACTAATTGTAATTACCTGCAGTCGTTTTTTCAGCCAAAATGCACAAGGCAAGCGTTAAGAATGTTTCATGCATGTGTCTTTGCAGCAATTTTGTTGATCAAAATGTGTACAACTCTCCTGATTCTTCTGATTTCATTTACTCACTTTGCGCCATAGGCGCAACCACCCTATGGGACCCACGGGACGCGTCCCCCAACTTTTGAGTGGTCCCCTAACTTTATTATTATGGTCCCCCAACTTTTAGGACGTGATTCATTATGGTCCCCCAACTTTTAGGACGTGATTGCACCTATGCTTTGCGCAGAACCTAAGTGGATTTATAAATAATAAAAGTTTAGTTTGTGAAATGACTTTGCTGCTTTAGTACGGTAATCGACTTCTTCTGCAAAGTCCATCTGTCTACAATTATAGTAGCAGTTGTGTGGCTCCTATCAAAGAATATGCATCAATGGTTTCTTCTCCTTGTCAAATTGCAGCCTTCATTGCTTGTTACATGTTTAATGACACTGCCATATCAAAGATGATTAGTGTCGCCCTCCTCCCTTATCCAGGCTTGGAACTGGCACCCACTCATGAATATGTAAATCCATATGATTTCTCATAATACGGAAATCAGACCTGACATGCCTAAAGCTGTTTTACTTTCACTATCTGATGATAATTTAAGTTGCCAGCCGCTTGACTACTGATGCAGATCCATTCTTATTGGTATTAATATTCTTTATTTACACAAGCTGCCAAATGCCAATGGTTCAAAATCATGGTCAGACCTATCAAACAAACACTTAAGTAGATCAGCACATAAAACCGATATTGCTCTCATTACGTTGCCTTCCCAATGGTCCCAATAACCGTCCCATTGTGCAAAGGAATCCAAAAAAGCTTTTAGGTTTCGCCAAGAAGTGCAACATTTGAAGCCGCAGCAGCAGCAGCAGCAGCAGCAGCAGAGCAGCAGCAGCAGCAGCTGACCTCTGTATCTTTGTCCACTCTTCACACTAGCAAATAATATTATTGCATTCAATCCACAGCTGCTCCCTTCACTCGTGCTGTGCTCCACACCTGAGCACACACACACACACACACACACACACACACACACACACACACACACACACACACACACAGTGCTGGACTATTGGACCCTCACGGTGGATGGTCCAAAGCTTTAACATGTTAATGGCGAGTGTGTGCTAAAAGGGACAGGGAACCAGCACAGTTTTTGTCGTTTCAGTGTTAAGTTTAATGCTGTGTTGTGTTACATTGGACTGCTTGCTCAATGCTCAGTGCTCAATAGTGTAGTGGTGATGGCTCGCTGGACTGCCAAGTGCGAGGTTGTGGCTACTCAGTGCAGAAATTTGATTCCCGATGTCTGTTCCCCTAGCATCGCAACTCAGCTCAGCTATGATGAGTACACCAACTGTACAGTGTTGGTGGGAAGAGGAGACGGTGAGGGAGAAGAAGACAGGCCACCTATACCTTAATAATTATGCTGAGGCTAAGAAATGAAGTCGATTACACTTCATACTCATGGCTGCCTCCAGGCTAACCTCTGGGACTTCTTCTCCTTCTTCTCCTTTTCCTCCTCCTTCTCCTTCACCTTCTTCCTCCTTTCGTTTGAGATAGGTTTACAAGAGATGCTTATGTCTTCAGCAATCTGCATGTCAGACACCTGTTAAGATTTGTAGCAGGCGGTTGCCCTGTGTTCCATGAAGATGCATGGAATTGGTGTCTGGGGATGGAGATGTCATTTGGTTGATTGCTGGGGAGACAGATCGTCATCCATCCGTCCATCCATTCGTCCATATGTTTGTCCATCCGTCCGTCCGTCCATCCATTCGTCCATATGTCCGTTCGTCCGTCCATCCATCTATTCGTCCATCCGTCCGTCCTTCCATACGTCCGTCCATCTGAGTTCTTATCCTTTGCTTAATGATGCTGACATGTTGCTGATGATGGATGTTATGGACGTCTTATCTTAAACAGTTGTTTTTATCATTACACTGATCTCCTCTTTAATTGGCACGGTCCGATAGCTGCGTCTTCTATCTACAGCTGCTTTTGCTATTGCTGCTGCTGCTGCCATGGGCAATGCACGGAGAACACTAACGTGGGTGCACAATGCACATGGGCAATGAATGGGCAAGTGCATGGGGGTAGAAGGGAACAGTATGAGAATCGTAGACAAAATAACTGGGGTGTCGGACGATGTACAGAGATGACGTTACTGTGAGGGTCCTAAGAAAGACTTAGGGATTGAATCCTTCCAACCCTCTGGTGAGCATTTCTCACCCTGAATGAAGAAGGATTTCACGCAATCAACTAATCTGAAAATCGCAGTGGAAAAAGAAAAACGTGTACGTCTAGAGCTTATTGATTCGATAATGTTGGTGGTGGTAGTGGTGGTGGTGTTGGTGGTGGTGGTGGTGACTGGTGAAGATGGTGGTGGTGAAGATGATGACCAACTGCTGTGGTGACCGTAAATATGATGTCAGTGTTTATCGACATTTCCTGGCATCATTATTGCCTTAACTGTTGCCGTTGACCATTTTCTTTTTGAGGACTATTATAATATAACCTCTTGCTATCAGCTAAAGATAAGGCGAAATATCTTTCCATGCTCCGGCGGATATTGTTTAATCTTTATTCATGGCAGGGTGTCTACTCCAACTGCACAGTGTACGTGTACATGTATATCTTTACTATACAGGGTGGGCAAACAAGACCCCTAGGTTTTTTGTCAATATGAATTGTCTTTAAACCTGTAAAATTTCATTTAGAAATTCTTGTTTTTGTCCAAGATATTGACAAAAAACCTTGGGGTCTTTTTTGGCCCACCCTGCAGATATGGATTATGTGGTTTCCCTCAGAAAGCAATAGAGTAGGCCTATAATTAAGACAGTGCATGGCCCTCTACCAATGCATGGGCGGAGACCTGGGCGGAGATTTGGGGGGGGGGACGAACGAGCGGCCGAAGGAAAGATGCGAGATTTTTTATGGACGAAAACTTTTCCAAGCAAACAATTTCTACTTTCACCGCCCCAAAAGTTGATGACCTTTTTTTAGTCATCTGGCCCAAAAAAGCCAAGAAAAACTGATATTTCATCGAAAAGTCTAGAAAAATGCCTATTTTCACCGCCAAAACTTTTAGGGGACTTTTTGGGGTCTTGACGCTCAAAGATTGGGGGGGGGGGCAATGCATGGGCCGTCCCCCCAACCCTTTTATTGGAGGGGGACCGTCCCTCCCTGTCCCCCTAGGTTTCCGCCAATGTACCAATGGTATGGTTTGGAGAGCGTCTCCATCGAACTTCAAATGTGAAGCGGGAGGGGGGAGTTAAAGCACGTTTTGCGCATAAACTGAGGTGGGTAAATGAATATAAGTTGGCCACAGTGTGTGTGTGTTGTTTGTTTGCTTTGGGTTTTTTTTTGGGGGGGGGGGGGCGGCGGCGTGTTTTCCAATCCAGATGAGGGAGGGTGGATTAGACACCACTGCCATTTGGAATCTGACTGTTCATTATGCTGATGTCATAGACGCCATTTGGGACGATTTAGTGGAGCTTTCAATGTTGCTGGAACTGATGCCGTCGCTGATAAGGCCGTTTGTGCTGCTGCTGCTGCTGCAGATGATGATGCTATTGACGATGGCCGTGTATGGTGGTTTGAGCAGCAGATGCAATTGTAGATGCTGATGCTGTTCTACGTATAATAATTACAAAATGATGTTTATAATGGTGAAGTCATTGATGTCACGAGATGAGACGTTGATAATAATAATGTAATGAACCTCTTGTATTGTTCGTTCATGATTTATTAGTCGATTGTATATTATTATTATTATCTCCCTTGAGTGTAATGAATTAATGATTTATGCATGGTTATCTGTCTCTGTCTGCGTCTGTCTCTGTCAGTCTGTCTTTCTTACTGTCTCTCTCTGTATCTCTGTATCTCTGTCTGTCTGTTTCCATTTCCGTTTCTCTGTCTGTCTCTGTCTGTCTCTGTCTGTCTGTCTCTCTTTTTCTGTCTGAAATCTCGTGATTCTCTGTCCGTTGGTCACCCTGGAATTCCTTATAGCGCTATAAATATTCTCATTAATCTTGAAGTGCTTAATACATTTCTTTTCCAGGTTGCTTTTGTGATGGAAACTGATAAACTCAGGGACACAAAAGCTTATTAATATAGTATATATATATTATATGTATAAAAAAACATTGTGTATATATATATATGTATAATACATATTTATAAAAGTTATATTGCATTTGATATATAATATATATATATTATATATATGGTATATGTATATACATATACAATACACAGTATTATTATTTTTTATTACATGTAAAAGTATGCATAAACATTATATAATTATATAAGTAACTATACATGTGTTTTATATACATATGTGTTGTCTTGGAGTGACGGACATACCACAGAAGTTTGTTGCCTTATTAGTTTTGATTAAGAAATTGAATGAAGGAATCAGCTGATAGGAACCTCAGGCTACAATTAAGAATGTTGGTTCATCAGCTTAATGAAATGAAGCACCTTTGTTTTATCTCTCATACAAAAGACTTTGAGATCTCAGTATATCTGCCTAATGCTAATGGAAAGTATTAATATATGTTGTAGCTACTAAGCCTACCAAGATTTACTGATGATCTAGGACTGCAGTAACAAACAAGGCAATGAACATATGCATTTGATAAATATTGTATATGCGAATGTATGCATAATTAGAACGAATGCATGCATGTAAGTATGCACATCATGGAAGTATACACATTGAAGTGAATGAACATGTTTTTGCTTGTTTGCATGCATTCTTGCATGTGTGTATGATGTATATAGTCCGTGATATTTCTGTAGTGCTTTTTTAACAAACAAGACAATGAACTATACTGCATTGTGATTTTGTATACATGTGGAATCGTGGATGTATGTGTGTGTATATGGGGATGAATGCATGCATGTAAGTAAGTATGTACATTTATGGAAGTATACACATGTTTATGCTTGTCTTATGGATTCTTGCAAGTGTGATATCTCTGTAATGCTTTTTCACATGTGACAGTGATGAGTTTTATTTACTGCATTTGGTCTTCCATATATTGTGCCATAGTCCTCTAATCTGATGATGATGATGGTGCTGCTGCTGATGATAATGATACTGTTGATGATGATGATGCCACTAGTTGAGCTGATGTGTTGATGATTGTAGGAAGTTGCAATGATCCAGGAGATGGATGAAGGCCAGACATGTCTCTGTTGCAAGGAAAAATGTCCTGGATTCTCACTTCACACCTGGAGGTATCCAGGTTCTTTCCACTGCACCAATAGAAGTCTGCTATTCTTAGTATTATATCTGTGACACTTTGCACTAACTGCCTTTTGTCCGCATTGGGGTATTTGTGTTTGCATGCCTTGCACTTTACCAGGCATGATGCTCATGAAATTATTCTTGCTAGAAAGAAGGATCCTCATCTTCATACTTCTGTTTGACATATCGTCATTGCCATCGTAATCATCATCATCCTCCTCCTAGTCGTCGTCGTCGTCGTCATCATCCTCATCGTCATCATCATCATGGTCGTCGTCGTCGTCGTCATCATCATCATCAGCAGCAGCATCAGTTGCTTCATCTCTTTCATAGGAAGACTTGCCAGTTCTGCCGATGCCCAAGAGAAGTTCACGACGTAGGTCGAGAGGAAGGATTCTACGGCGCCAACCATTGGACTGGTTGGGACCAGCTCTTCTCTCGAAAGGATCCTATCTCATCCGCCAACAGGAAGAAGAGGGCGGTCAGACTCGGATATACGTGGGTTCCTTCTGGATTGTCTAAAGAGAAGGTCAGTTTCATCTGCCTCTCTGTTCTGGTCAGACCTGTTTTGCTTTCGTTGTCCGTTTTTTATACTTGTAAATGTAAAGCGCAGTGCGTCTTGCAGGCGTTTCAATAAAGAAAAGATATTATTATTATTATTATTATTATTATTATTATTATTATTATTATTATTATTATTATTATTATTATTATTATTATTATTATTATTATTATTATAATAAAAGGGTTAATAATATTATTATTATAATTATTATTATTATTATTATTATTATTATTATTATTATTATCGTTAGTATTTTTATTATTATTGTTATTATTATTAATTCTAAAAAAAATATCGAGGGCTTAGAAGCAAAAGTGCATAACTCTCTTAGCATTGTAGTCAGTAGGCCTACTGTTATGCGCATTGCGCTGACAGTCATAATATTTTTAAATTTATTAGATTTACAACGCGTTTGTCGCAGAGCAAAAATGCTGGCGGTCAATTTGAGGCACGAATGTGATAGGGTGATTTTGGAAAAAGCATTATTAAAAATTTATTATGCCTGCAGAAAAGTGAATCACAGCTACTGTGGCATATAGAATCCTGCAAACTTTAATTTGTCTATAATACAGTAAATATTAGGTTTATTGCTGAACTAAAATGAGTTCTAGGATAATTAGTTTATTCTCCAGCAGGATGCCTCCAATATTTTAGATATAACTTCCTGGTTTGATGTGACCCGCAATCTAAATATTTTTCAGGGCTTTTTTCAACGTGCAGTTGTACACATAATGTGCAGTTCTAAATGGATTTGTGCAGTTGCAGAAGCACTTTGTACAGTTAAAACTAGCAAAAAGTCATTGTTCTCCGATTGGAAGTAATGTACAATGGAGAATGGAAAAGGAAAGAAAGGGTTGTGCAGTTCTAAAAATTCATTAAAGAACAGCCCTGTCCTTTTCTGGTAGCTTGGCTTTAAAGCTGAGAAATCTTAAAAGTCTTCGTGTATTTTAACTTGAAAGATCCCTGCTAACCAAAATTAGTCTCTGAAACTCTGTTCTTTACTCTTTAGTGAAAGGGAATCCATTGAAAACGAAAAGCAGACCTACTAGTTAAAAACAGGTGTGTGAGTGTGCGTGTGTGTGTATGCGTGTGTATGCGTGTGTGAGCGTGTGTGTGCTTGTGCGTGTGTGGGTGTGAGTGTGTGTGCATGTCTGTATGTGCGTGTGTATGTGTGTGTCCTGCTTCTCCTTGCTATTCTGTTTTCTCTGCACATTAATCTCACTCTTTCTCTTGCTGTTTTTTTACCATCCTCTCATGCCCTATGCGTTGTCCTCTGTTCATCTTAGCCGTGGCTGGCTGGGAGCGCCTCTGAGTAGACTTCTTGAAGAGGCGCTATATAAGTTTTCAAAATGAATGAATGAATGAATGAATCGTCGATGTTTCTTTTTCCAGGTGGAAGATTACATGCAGCAGTTGGACAACAGCGACAGAATTCCAAAGTTGGGTTCGACGGGAGAGAAACATCGCATCCTCCAGCTGATCAGTCAACTTCCGAAGTCAGATCTCAGCATCGACCGCTGCCGAAACCTCAAGACAACCGAACAGAAGCAAGAGTATGAGCACTTCTGTCAGATGAGAGATGCGGAGGCAATGGATGTCGGTCAGGTCAAGGAGTGTGCAAAGGCTAACATGGTATGTGGGTTAGGTCAGTGCTTAAAGTGTGAAAAAATAAGTGGCAGGACGGCGTTCAGATTTTAAAATAAGCGCATGGACGCCGTCCATGAACGTCCAGGCACACTTTAAGCCCTGGGTCAGGTTAAACTTTTAGAGCATTCTTCTCAAGGCGAGCATTATATGTTGGTAATGAAGTCCCCGAGGGATCCTAAATGACTCATGGCAAATTTAAAAAAATAATAATGATGATGACGACGACGACGACGATAATAATAATAGAACGTCTTTCAATTACTATTCAGCACTTTAACGCTGTCGCCTTCACAGGCTCTTTCGTTAACCCGATGCCCGATTTGGAACAGGGGTAGCCTTTCAAATAACAACAATAGCATAATAATAATAATAATAATAATAATAATAATAATAATAATAATAATAATAATAATAATAATAATAGACGCATAATAATAATAATAATAATAATAATAATAATAATAATAATAATAGACGCATAATAATAATAATAATAATAATAATAATAATAATAATAATAATAATAATAATAATAATAATAATAATAATAATAATAATAGACGCATAATAATAATAATAATAAAATAGAATAAATAATAATAATAAAGTGCATAATTACAATGCATGTCTTCTCTGCTTCTGTGGCAGGTCTGTCGCAAGTGCGATGGTGTGGTAAACGAAGGCGTACTGGCCATCTTCGCTGCAAAGGTCGGTGACAACGTCTGCTGGCACATCGCTTGCTTCGTCTGCTCCGTCTGCGAGGAATTGCTCGTTGATCTGATCTATTGTCAGAGCGAAGGATCGATCTATTGCGAGCGACACTTTGCTCAACTCAACCGACCACGATGCTCTGCTTGCGATGAGGCACGATCATATATTCAGTTCTTCATCTAATATTTAATTTTAATGCATGTATTATGTACATCTATATAGCACCAGGGCTTAAAGTGTAGCAGGACGGTCATGGGAGGCGTCCTGGCACCTATTTTCAAATCTTTATGCCGTCCTGCCACTTATTTGGCCAGCACACCTGAAAATGTAAGGGGCGTCCTGGCACTTCTTTTGGAAAGATAAGGGGCGTCCTGGCACTTCTTTTGGAAAGATAAGGGGCGTCCTGGCACTTCTTTTGGAAAGGTAAGTGGCGTCCTGGCACTTTTTTAACACTTAGCACTGTATAAAGGTTCAGTGCTCCAGTTATTATTTAGCGCATGTATTATGTACATTTATATAGCGCCTCACAACAGTGTTTAATGTGGTCTCCTGCTTTGGGGGGGGGGGGAAGGAATTAAGGTTTCTGGAGGGTGGATATGGCCATGATGCTCTGTTTGCAATGAAGCAGGATCATATTCAGTTCCTCAGAGGCGCTCCCAACCCAGACATGACTAAAGAGAAAGGTAGAATATTTAATTATTATCAATTTTTTCCGGCTGGGATTAAAGTTAAGACAATGCATTCTTCACTTTTCACATCTTTTGTATTCTGTAGATTCTGCAGCAATCTTTATTACTCTTGTTAAATCTAATCTCTGAGTTTTTGATTTGTTATGACAATATGTTGTCTGTCATCTGTTTGGCTCTGGCCTATTCTATTCTGCTGATCTGATTTAATCCTAGTCTAATCTAATCTCTCTGGTCCTGATTTACTTTTTCCTCACCCGGAAGGACAGCAGGGTCATTCGGGTTTTCGTCTTTGTGGCCTTGATAATACAAGTCATTTGTTATGTATTGGCCTCTGCTGTGACCTTGGACAATACGGGATTTGTTTGAGCTGCTCTAGTTTCTGGTTGGATCATGTCAGCATTTCAGGTTACCTTGGAGTTTGAGCTCATGTGAGGGAGGGGGTGGCGGGGGGGAGGGTGGAGGCCTGAAGGGTGATACATTGAAACACGCTTTCTTGCTTTGAAGAGTATTTCTTTTTAATTCTACTTGCATAACACATTTGCTTTCTGCTTGGCTGGGTTCTGGTTCATTGCTGTCGGCCTTCTGTTGCTCGAAAGTTTCTCTGTTACGTGCACGGTCTGTATATTGTAATAATAATTATTATCGTTGACTGTCTTGAATACTTCTGCCATCATCTTTTGCCTACGTGAAGTTGCACTAATTTTGTTGATAGCTAGTTTATTGTGTTTCATTAAATGTTTTGAGAAATGAATGAGTGAATGAACGAAAGAATGAAGCAATGACTCGTCTGTGTTCTACAAGCTCCTTAAACTTTTTTGTTTCACCGTGGTTGGACTGGGAGCGCTTCTGAGTGAATTTCTTGAAGAGGCGCTATATAAATTCTTGAAATGAATGAATGAATGAATGAAGCAATGAATGAATGTAGCAATGAAGTAAGCAATGGATAGATGGAGGAATGAATGAGCATTGCATGGTTGGTTGAATAATTTTTGCCACCTACATGTAGGCTATTCGTTATGCATTGATTTATTGATTAAGTGATGAATTGATTAATTATTATTGTTATTGCATATTATATGCTCTAATTATGGATTCAGCAGCTTATTTCTGATTGTTGGATTTGTTGATTGCCTTTGTTTTTCTTGTATTAGATTGATTGATTGATTGACTTATTGGTTGTTTGGTTGGTTGATTGGCCTTGAATCATTGATTTACTGTCCGTTCTTTACTTGACTGACTGATTGAATGCTTAAGTTTATATTTTATACTGTTTGGGTGATTTCTTCATCGATTCATCCATTTCTGCATTGATTCATCCATTTCTTCATCGATTCATCCATTTCTTCATTGATTCATCCATTTCTTCATTGATTCATCCATTTCTTCATTGATTCATCCATTTCTTCATTGATTCATCCATTTCTTCATTGATTCATCCATTTCTTCATTGATTCATCCATTTCTTCATTGATTCATCCATTTCTTCATTGATTCATCCATTTCTTCATTGATTCATCCATTTCTTCATTGATTCATCCATTTCTTCATTGATTCATCCATTTCTTCATTGATTCATCCATTTCTTCATTGATTCATCCATTTCTTCATTGATTCATCCATTTCTTCATTGATTCATCCATTTCTTCATTGATTCATCCATTTCTTCATTGATTCATCCATTTCTTCATTGATTCATCCATTTCTTCATTGATTCATCCATTTCTTCATTGATTCATCCATTTCTTCATTGATTCATCCATTTCTTCATTGATTCATCCATTTCTTCATTGATTCATCCATTTCTTCATTGATTCATCCATTTCTTCATTGATTCATCCATTTCTTCATTGATTCATCCATTTCTTCATTTATTCATCCATTTCTTCATTGATTCATATATTCAGTGTTTCATTTATTAAAGATATGTCAGATTTAGGCACTTTTAAGTCTTTTGTAGCAACTTAGGGTTAAGTAAATCAAGAATAGGCCTTTCAGTGAAGTTCCTTTGGTCTGTTGGTTTGATTTGGTTTATTGACTTTTCAAAGCAAATTGACAATTTCAACCTTTTACATGCAGATACAGTTGAATTATGACCCACTCAAAACCTCTTGTAGTGTAGTGCAACCAAGCTGTGTGTGTGTCCTTTTCAGTCACGATCACTTCTTCGTTTGGCAAATTTTAGGACGTGATGAAGTGAAAGTGGGCCTCGACTTGTAAACAGTAGACTGACAGACTGATGCTCAAACTGTGGTGACGAATGCTATCCAAAAACCTTTTCACACATCCAATCCTATTATTCTGCTTTATTTGTTTAGTGACACTCACATGATCGACGATGGTTTGGGTCGAGTAATTCTGGCGTTCAATGGTGGTAGTCAATCCTTGTTTAATGTGGCCTTAGACTCTGTGACTGGCTGAATAGGCCGTGTCTAGACACACAGGACCACCCATAGGCGGAGACCTAGGGGGAACAGAGGGGACGGTCTCCCCAATGGAGGTGTTGGGGGACGGCCCATGCATCTGTCCCCCCCCCCCAATCGTTGAGCGTCAGGACAAAAATTTTTTTTTAAAGGTTATCAACTTTTTGGCGGTGGAAGGAAATAGAAAATTTTCTTGACTTTTCGGCCAGATGCCTAAAAAAACCGTCGTTGGAAATTTTTCCGGCAAAAGATCGACACTTTTTGGCGACACTCAGCCATTCGTCCGTCAAAAAATCTCGCGTCTTTCTATCGGCCACTCGTTCGTTCCCCCCCCCCCAGTCTCCGCCCAGGTTTCCGCCCATGGGACCACCACCACCGGCTGCTCGTGTCGACGCTGTCTCTCTGACGCTGTCAGCTCACACTGTTTAGCCGGGAACAAACAGATTACTGCGTGGATCGGTATCAAAATGGCTGAACCGCTGTTGGTGGTGGTGTCTGGTTGATTGTGTTATTGATGATTTCATTCTGTCTCGATTAGCACTCTCTTGTCCCTCACTCCTTCCCGCCCTTCATCCATCAGACCGCATAGGCTGCGAGTTGGGTGGGTACTGGGTAGCCTCAGTTGGGTGTTTTTGCTGATGTTCATACAGACAGAGAGATAAATAGACATGCATACACACATACATACATACATACATACATACATACATACATACATACATACATACATACATACGTACGTACGTACGAACGTACGTACGTACGTACATACATACATACATACATACATACATACATACATACATACATACATACATACATACATACATACATACATACATACATACATACATACATACATACATACATACATACATACATACATACACACGCATGCATGCACGCACACACACACACACACATACATAGACATATAGAAGCAGCATAGGCGTACGAGATATTTCAACAGTGGGGGCGGGGGCAAAGATTTTACTTCTGCCCGAAAAATTGACCTTGTGGTGGGAAATACTATTTTTTCCCAGACAAAAAGTTTACGACCTTTTTTAGTCATCGGGTTGAAATTTCGTGAAAAATACTATTTTTTCCTATTTTCTCAGGTCTGATTGCCCGAAAAAACAGCCCGATATTTGGTGGCATTTGCCCCCCCCCCCCCTCTGGACCCAAGCTTCGTACGCCTATGACAAGCAGACAGGCAGACATACACATACAGAAATTAGCAGACAGGCAAACGGACAGACACAGACATGCAGGCAGACAGATTATTGTTTGCTGTGTTTTTGAGAGGTTCCCAAAAGTGCTGAGTATGTATACAGTGTCCTCATACATTCATGCAAACATATGCAATCTGCGCACACCGACGATGAGGAAGTCAGACAGCCAGAGAATAGGACATGCAGACAGAAAGACAGACAGAAAGACAGACACAGATACATGCATTCAGGGTGAACAGAAACACAGATAAATACCATCAAAAATAGAAACAGATTATGGGTAGGGAGCAATGAAAGGTTGAAAGAGCAAGAGACCGAGAGTTGACAGACACTGTACAGAGACACACATAGAGAGACAGACATACAGACATACATGCATACAGACAAACAGACAGACAGACACTGTACAGAGACATACATAGAGACAGACAGACACTATGCAGAGACAGACATAGATACATACATACAGACAGACAGACAGACAGACAGACTATGTGCAGAGACAGACATACAGACAGACAGACAAAGAATGACAGGCGACTGAATTGCGTGTAGCTGGCAGCTGTTGATTGAACATGACTTGATTGGTGATGTCAGTGTATGGAGGACGAGGAGGAGGAGAAGGAGGAGGGCGAGGAGGAGAAGTAGGAGAAGTAGGAGAAGGAGGAGAAGGAGGAGAAGGGGGGGAGATGAGGAGGATATGGATTTATTACCAATTTAGCATCGTTGTCGCCCTCCGTCACCAGGGTATAATACAGTCTGCATAATATTATTAATGCTTTTGCTGGAACCATTTTCGTCTGCGGTCAACAACTACTGTTCATGTTATGCGGGCGTATGGTAAATTCTGACTTAAGTCTACATTTACTTGGTATACTGCAACTACGTTTCTACCGTTGTTTTCGTAGTTTGTGAACTTGCATTCTAAGGTAAGATTATTATGCTTACAGTTTGAAGCCCTGTTTGCACAGCAATGCACAGTCCTGTTCTGCTTAAGCGGCCTGCGGTGTGAGAACGTTTACTTATTTGCAGATGCATTCTTTTCACCGGGTTTGGTTTGGTTTACACGACGACTGTGCTTACAGCAGGCTAAAGATCCTGTTGACCTGAAAGGAAGGGGCAGGAGGCAAGGGCGGCACCAGAGGGCCAATCCGGCCATCGCCCCATTTAGAACTGCCCATGTATCGTGCCCCCCATTTAGAACTGCTCATGTATCGTGCCCCCCCCCCATTTGGTTTCAACAAGCTTTCGAACAATGTATAATGAGGATGTTTAGACTGAATGACTAAAAAAAAGGTCATCAACTTTTTGGGCGGACAAGACGGTACACTACTTTTCCGGAAATTTCGACCAGATGACTAAAAAAAGGTCATAAACTTTTTGGGCGGATGCGAAAATACGAAAAAAATTATCCACACCAAAGGCCAGGAATTTTTTTCCTCCCCCCCCGTCCAAAGTTTCTGTATCCGCCCTTGGCAGGAGGAGCTGTGTGCTTGGGAAGTCGAAGTATTTATTCACGGAGATGGTACTTGATTGACGTGGGTGGAATTGATAAATGATTGCTCATGCGACAGATAAGACTGGATTGTATTTGTAATGTTGACAGGCTGACTTACACAGTGTGTTCTTCTTCATTCGGAGTAGAGAGAGATAGCAAAGATCAGAGTTGACGTTTTGCTTTCTTTGTCGGTCTACTATCTGTGTTGTTTCAAGTTGCAAGGGATTTATTTTTATCTAGCCGCTGTTGTTTAGGCTCCTATACTGTGTCGATTGTCAAGAGGCGAGTGTAGAAGTGTAGTCATTAGCTGGTGTACCGTACTGCTTAGGCTACAAAGTGAGAGGTTTGAAATTCTCAGGTTGTAATTGTGTCTATAGATGCGTCTTAAAAATGTGTATCATTTATTCAAGTGGACATAATGTGTATTTAAGTGGCCATATATAAATGTGCACTTCTGGACTTCGTGTGGAGGACATGATCAAATTGCAGTAGCATTTTTTTTATCTAGCAGCTGTGTAGAAGTGTAGTCATTAGCACCGTGATTAGATACAAAGTGAAGCATTTGATATTTTCAGGTTTAAGGTAATTGTGTCTATGCTTCTTAAAAATGGGTATAATTTATTCAAGTGGACAGAATGTGTATTTAAGTGGCCATATATAAATGTGCACCTCTGGACTTCGTGTGGAGGACATGATCAAATTGCAGTAGCATTTTTTTATCTAGCAGCTGTGTAGAAGTGTAGTCATTAGCACCGTGATTAGATACAAAGTGAAATGTAATTGTGTCTATGCTTCTTAAAATATTTATTGTTTATGCAATTGGACATAATGTGTATTTAAGTAGCCATAATATGTAAATTTAGCCATATATAAATGTGCACTTCTGAACTTCGTGTGGAGGACATGATCAAATTACAGCTGTAGCTTTGTATTGTTTTGAATGAGGTCGTGCATATTATGTAAGTCTTTGCAGTGGGTATACTTGGTTCAAGACGGTTGGTGGTATAAGCTTACTTATTAGTATAATATTCATTTATTTTGCGAATGCAGGTTGGCAACTGCAACCTGGTAGGCTACATTGAGACAGACAAACTGAACTGTTAGGTTGGTTGGTTGTGTGTTAAACAATTTATACACCAGGCATTCTTAAACAGATTTTATTCTTTGAAGAAATAGCCTAATAATAATTGACTGTTCAGGAAGATACTATTGGAATCTTCTGGCATTCAAAGCAGTTTGATGATGTTCACTGTGTTGATGATTATGTTTCTAGTGGTGGTGGTGGTGTGGTGGTGGTGGTGGTGGTAGTGGTGGTGGTACTTATTATTAGTATATTATTCGTTTATTTTGCGAATACACAGCACACATGAAAGTCAAGTCATTCCTAGATTGAAAAATCAAGGTTCTGTTTTGGATAAAAGATTTAGGCTATTGTTTTAATGGATTCACTGAACCCAAGGAGGATTGTGGTGGTGGTGGTGGTGGTCATGGTGGTTGTGGTGGTGTTGATGGTTGCCATCGCTGCTGTGGCATTGTTGGTTATAATACAACGATGATGATATAATTGAAGATGAGGATCAATTGTTTGACCTTGTATTGTTTAACTTGTATTGTTTAACTTGTATTGTTTAACTTGTATTGTTTAACTTGTATTGTTTAACTCGTATTGTTTAACTTGTATTGTTTAACTTGCAGTTGATCTTCTCGGCCAAATACTCGAAAGCGATGAACGCCGACTGGCACGAGGGTCACTTCGCGTGCTTCCAGTGCGACCTCAGCCTCACTGGACAGCGCTACATCAAGTCCGCTGACCAGCCGTACTGCGTCAAGTGCTACGAAACGCTGTTCTCAAATGTCTGCGAGGAATGCAAGACAATCATTGGAACCGACGCTAAAGTAGGCGACCAAAAGCATTGCAGAACAATAGGAAAATAGGTCTATTGTGCAAGACACACTCTGTTGGCATATCCCTGTATTAGATGGAACCTTGAAGGAGGGGCTATTTAAGTTTCCGAATGAATGAATAAATGAGTGAATGAATGAATGAATGAATGAGTGAATGAGTGAGTGAGTGAATGAATGAATGAATGAGTGAGTGAATGAATGAATGAATGAATGGATGAGTGAGTGAATGACTGACTGACTGACTGAATGAATGAATGAGTGAGTGAGTGAGTGAGTGAGTGAATGACTGACTGACTGAATGAATGAATGAATGAATGAGTGAATGACTGACTGACTGACTGACTGACTGACTGAATGAATGAATGACTGAATGAATGAATATTACCATTATGTGCTCCATACAGGTCCATTACATCCATACACAGGCGCGGATTCAGAGGGGGGCGGAGCCGGCGTACGCCCCCCCTAAACCTGAAGAAATGTTCTCAAACTAAACTTACCTAAAACTAATATAATTGCAATTTGGGAATATATAGGATGTTTGCAGTAGCTGGACCGGCAGAATGTAGCTCTCTTACCTACTTACCTGAGTTGCTAGCAGACGTTGCCCACGTGACCAATGACTTTTGCCGTGACGTCATTCACAAAGTTCATGTACAAACAAAATTTACTTAAATAGAAATTGGTCAATTTAAAAATATGTCGAGTGGTCCGCCGTCAAAACGGCTTAAACATGCAGTTTTATCATTCGCGAATAAGCCGACTGCCGTTGGTAAGACATAGCCTAAGCCTATCTAAGGCCTAAATCTCAAAAGATAGCATATGATTATCACTATAATTTTGAAATTCGTCGTGCTGATTATAGCCGCCGAAAGATACTCTGCGCGGGGGGTAAGGGGACTGAGGTCCGGACCGGTGTGAGTCCGGGCTGGCGGGAGAAGGGTGTTGAGTACGGGTTGGCGGAAGAAGGGGCTGAGATTCACAAGGACAGCAATTTTGAATTTTGCTACAATAGCACGTCGATGCTTATGCTAATAGAATGCACCGCAGACCGTGATGTACCCGTAAAACCCTTACATGTGACATGCCCCTAGGGTTTTTCTATATAGTAGGCCTACCCATATGACAGTATACTTAAAGACTTTATATAGGCCTAAACTTTTAAATTTTGTGATTATATTAAAGACTAAGCCCATTTCTTTTACAATGAAATTTTTGACATTCTTGTACTGGTAGCTAGTGTGCGACTCTGCAAAACGACTTCTTATTTAAGTTTTCATGATTTTTTCGTTCATAAATAGCTGGCAAAAAAGAGCCTTAAAAGGGCTCAAGTTGAGGTCAACAGAGCTAAAAATGCGCTGGCGGCTGGGGCTCCGCCCCAGACCCCGCTGAGGGAGCTTACGACGCTCCTCCAGACCCCCTTGTCGGTATGGGCTTCGTGCCTTCGGCACTCGCAGCTTCGCACCTTCGGTGTTTCATAACAAATTTATAGTTGGGCTTAGGGTTTCAGCCCCCAAACCTGAAATCATGTCGCCGCCACTATATATATATATATATATATATATATATATATATATATATATATATATTTATATATATATATATATATACGGAATTGGATCGGTAGTATTTACGCCCCCCCCTAACCAGAAATCCTGGATCCGCCCCTGATACAGGTATATAAATATGTGTCCTGTTACTCCTCTATGGACTTGATGGCAGTGTAAGATATGAATTTCTACGGATTTATTTCTAAATAAGTGCCAATGACTTTACAAAGACTGTTGGCTTGGAATAACAGTAAGATATGTTAGACGAGGCAAAGCTTTGCAGGTTCTAAGTTAAGATTCTTCAGCACACATGAAAGTCAAGTCATTCCTAGCTATAGCAAAAACCTGGATTAAATTGCAAGGTTCGGTTTTGAAAAAGGATTTGGGCGCTATTGTTTTAATGAATTCTTTGAATCCAAATGATTGGGGTTGGATAGGGTTTGAATTTCATTGGATAGGATTCAATGTGATTATAGGATCGGAGGATTAGATTATGTTTGTGCCACAATGGTTTAATAGGATTTGACAGGATAGGATTGACTTTGGTGAGAATGGGTTTGATTAGTTGGTGTTGGGATTTAGCATCCTAACATTGAGTTGCACATACTCGTGATTATGAAGAAATTAAGACTGATCTGGATTTTAGATGATATTTTTTATCAGTGGCAATGATTTACGTTAAAACCCATTTCCATCCAGGGACCAGCGGAAATAGAAGCCAGTAGATAAGAGGGTATTATCAGTTCCGTTGTTTCTTCTGAGATGTCCAAGGATTTTGGCTATTGTCTAGGGATAGACAGAAGTCAGACAGGCGGCACATGCATGCGGACATACGGACATACTCGATATGCTCGTGCCTCTTACCCAGACAGTCTGTCTCCTGTGTGATGCAATTTACAATGACTTGTGTGTTTGTTGTCAAATGTCTTGGTTGGATAATTTGTGTCTTCATTTGCTTTCTGTCTATAGGCTATTGAGGAATGGTTTCTTTGCGTATCGGATAATTCGGATATCCTTCTCTTGTTTAAATGTCATGTCTTGTAAACCTTAGTGCGGTATACAAATAGTTGGTCATTATAAGAATCTGCTTGTAATACTGGATTTAGGATTATGTGTGTTATTTTAAAACATTCAACTTTGATTGGCTCTGTGGATATGTACTTTTATTATACTATGTCTGTACACAAAAATGCAGATGGTAATTGGTCAATTGAAGAATACTCTTATCCTATCCAGTCTTTTTTTTATCATCCTATCTTATTGTATCTGATCCTATCCTATCCTGTCCTATTCTATCCTATCCTATTCTATTCTATCCTATCCTATCCTAACCCTACTCAACCATACCCTACCATACTCTGTCCTTTCCTACCTATCCTACTCCATCCTAAAATACCATACCCTATCCTATGCTATCTCATCTAATATTATCTTGTCTATTGAAGGACCTTTCGTACAAGGACATGCACTGGCATGGAAGCTGTTTCAAATGCATTGACTGCCAATCGTCATTAGTCGACAAGGAGTTTGCATCCGTCAACAACAAACTCTTCTGCTCTGACTGTCACGACAACAACTTTGCCGCAAGGTGCGATGCCTGCGGACAGGTATTTCGCACAGGTAGACTAATAATTATGTTCATATCAAAGGCTAATTATTACGGGTGATTGGAATAAATTATGATGGCTTCTTTTAGATAGAGAAACTACTTGCAGAATTCGGTGCCTGAGGCGCAGTTTTTTAATGAACATTGTGTAATGCTCAATTACGGTAAGTAATGTGGTTGGTTGCAATAATGACAATATTGCATCACCAGGTTCGTCAGTTTGCAATGATAAAAAAATTACTGCTACAAAGTCAGTGAAGTTAGTAAGTATATTCTTCAGTGAACCAGCTACCATATGGCGCTCTGATAATCATACATCTAGTGTCACTGTCACTGTCCTTACTCCTTAGCTTTTCTGTGTTAACGAGGCCACATGAACTGCTCATCCCTTCCACTGTTTACACCCTATAAGTAGTTCCTCCATTAAATTTTGGTTGCTGGTTCATTCCATCCAATCTGAAAATTTCCTTTGGGTGTCTTCATTCTTAGGCTAGATACTTGGACAGCCATAGGCTTCCCAACCCATCCTTGCTGTGACTATATTCCTATGTAGCTGTTGTCATTGGTCCCAGATGACCAGAAATTTATAACCCTTGTGTTCAGTTAGTGGTGCCATGCAAGTCCTAAGATCTGAGATTTGTATGTCAGCTACTACTTTTATCAAAACAAACACTGTACAAAGAAGTTGACTTGTAAGCAAAGTGATTATACATATGCTTAATTTTATTGAGTTGCAAATAAATTGAAACGAAATGGAGTGCTTAAACACTATGTTCAATTTGATTAAGTTGCAAAGATATTGAAGCGAAACATTATGGCAATTTGATTGTTGAAAATTGAATTGAAATATAGTGAAATGCAGTTGATTTGAACAGAATGTTTAATGCATTGAAATCCTGGCGTGTGTGTAGGCATGAAGAAGTACGAATACGATGGCAAGAAGTGGCATGAGCAATGCTTCACTTGCTCTGAATGTCATGAAATGATCACAAACAACAGTTTCGTTCCACGTGATGATAAGATCTACTGCAGCGGCTGTTTTGAAAAGCGATTCGGTAAACGATGCACCAAATGCAACGAGGTGGGCAATCGTAGGAATTAAATAACCTAAATAAACATAGGAATGATTGATTGATTGATTGATTGATTGACTGATTGATTGATTGATTAACTGAGGTTGCAGAGTTTAACGATTATTTTATCCATTTGATAGTAACTTGTTGGCAAAAAATACAGCAGAAATGCAGTTGTTTTCTGTCAGTGCTTTGTGTACTGGACCAACACTTATAGAATTCTAAAGCATGTATGTGTATTGTGTAATGTACTATTGTATAGGCCTATAGTTCAAGTTTAGTTTCAAGTTCAGTTTATTGATCCCATCATCAACGTACAGCGTACAAGAAATTATGATCACATAGTATAATAAAGTAACGTACACGGCTTAAACAGTGATGCAATGAGAAAATTTGCTAGAAAATTAATTATGTGAGCCAGCAGATTTATCAAACATATAGCAATCACAGCAAAGGATTGGGAACAACAGGTCTACCAAAGGGACACAGTCCTGCTAAGAGGGGGCCTATTTAGCTAGGTAGCATTGAAAACTTAAGGATGACATAGGCTTTCAGAACGATATACCTAGGGAACACAAACTTTAGTGACAACAATAGATGTTATAGTAAACACAAAGAGTAAAATAACAAACTTAACTAACAATTATGATATATGCTCAAGTGTGTGTGCTCTTAAAGTACGCTTAAAGCAAGAGAAATTAGTAGAGGTACGGTGTGCAGAGGTAGGTTATTCCATAGCAATGCACCCTGAAACTTGATAGATAGTTTACGGATTTTATAGCTACGGTTGTTGCATTAGTAAAATGGTATTTGATTTTATTGATTTGATTTGATTTGATAGCCTACGGCACCAGAAGTGAAAATGACAATAAAAGCTTAAAACTGTTTAAACTAAATATTATCTAATTTTACAAGTTACAACTGCATGTATTTCTTGATGTACTGGACAGGTGAAATGCGTAAACAACTGAGTGCTTTGAGAAAGGTTCTGTCAATAGAAAGATGTTGAAACCACTGCATTAGAAGATGTGTGAGATACATGTTGTAATTTTGTGGATCAGTGTGGTAGCCTACAGCAGGAGACAGATATAGACAGGCATCTTTATATAAACTAATAAAATGTTTAAATAAATACAATATATATTATTAATTAGGCCTAAAGCGTTTATTTATTGAGCAGGTGATTCGAAAGGGTGGACTAACTTACGGTGGCACACCTTGGCATCGTGAGTGCTTCACGTGCACCCAATGCACGAAGACGTTGGCTGGAGAGAAATTCACTTCACAGGATGATAAGCCGTTCTGTGCCGACTGCTACGGTCAACTGTTTGCGAAAAAGTGCTTTAGCTGCAGTGAGGCGATCACAGGTGGGGGCGACATTTCTGTTTTTCACTCACCTGCGATGTTGAGATTGCTTCTGAATAGCTATGCTGTGAGAAGCAATTGATTTACAATAATTGTTCATTTGAGATTACCCGGTAGATTCTATTATCAGTCACAAGTGAGCAGTGTTCATTTGAAGAGCTGAGATAGGCCTAATTGTTTAGTTACCAGGTAATCACATTTGACTCAGGTAGGTGATGATTACACAGAAGTTCAGAAGTGTTCATTTGTATACAGTGTGTTCCTTTATTGGCTAGATTAGATTGGACTGGATTGGATTATAAATCACAAGTGAGCAGTGTTCATTTGCAGAGCTGAGATGATTATTTACTTAGTCACATGTGACTCAGGTAGGTGATGCTTAAACATGTAGTCACAGCTTCATTTGTATACTGTTCTTTGTCGCTTATAATTTTATTGGATAGGAAATTTGCTCTCATAATGCAGCAATTAGCAACAGATCTTGATTTTGCTGTCATAGAAATTAAGCTGTATTATGCAATACGGTATAGTTTCTGTTGTGGCCTAATCGATTACAGGAAGTGTTTTATTCGGGTAGAATTTAGGTGATTATTTTAATGGCAGTCAGAGTTGACCAGGGCTCATCTTGATCACTCATGTAGGTGATGATGTACACAGTCACAGTTGAGCAGTGTTCATTTGCAGAGCTCAGGTAACTTAAAAACCGTCGCAGGTGAATTGCACTTACCTGCAGAGCTCAGGTAATCTTATGAAAGTCACAAATGTCACATTCGCTCACATTGGATGCTCTGAGTTTTGCTGTTGTGACTTGAACCAAAACAAAAAAACTGGGTTTTTCAGACTTTCTCTGTCAGGAAGTCACCGTAGAATTTTGTCTGCTCTGCTGCTTGGACTTAGGTCAGCACTGATATGGTATAACTTTCGAATAACTTTCCCCTCTGTTACCAGTGTTCTGGTCGCAGGTGCCGGATGGATCCTGGTTGCCTGGTTTTATCCAATAGATTGCAATTTTTTGGAAATGTGATTTTTCCGCGGCCATTGTCAATTGATGTAGGCCTATGTCTTGTGGTTTATTATAATGGCACCATATAAATCTCCGAATTGGAAAATTAAGCCATATGTGGAACAAGAAAGAGAACGTTGTATTGAATTGCTGTGGTCAATGTATGACGAGATAGCTGAACAGACAAGAACATGGTTAGTACCTTGAGATAGAGACCCACGAATAGATTGAAGCTGTTGCAGTAAAAGAAACAGAATTGCGTAATAAGATTATTCCTGTGTCGACCTGGAATACAGGGCACACATCAAGGTCATGCACTTGAGCCGACTGGTGGAATCTATTTGTAGGAATTAGAGATAGATAAGATATTTTAGAGGACTACTTCAGAGGAACTCAGAAACTGTTGTGCTTATATTAAGATGTAGGCCTATAGTCAGTGGAGGATTTATCCAGTCTTTGAATATTGCAATATTCAAATACTTCAGCAGACTTTGATGATCACAGTAACAGTCTGTTTGGGCCGTACGATCACCAATTGGCGCGGTCTGCCGGATGAGAGATATTGTAGTTTACAAAGTCTGTCCAATTGAGAGTAGACTAATATTACACACAAGAACTTCTCATGTTATATTTCTGTATCCATCATCATCAATATAATTTGTTTAATTCAACATGTAGGGCCTATATAATACAGGTGCATGTACATGTATAATTATATATAAATTGTGCATGTATCTATTTTCTTTTGCATATACACATCTTTACACACATGCACGCACACACACACACGTACGCATACACAGCACACACACACGTGCACACATGCGCGAAACAGAGTTGACAAGAGCATTCTGATTATTGTTGAAAAATTATTGTCAAAATTATTTTTCACAAATTAGCAGTTCATATTGCATTGGAAACTAGTGATCAATCAATCAATCAATCAATCAATCAATCAATCAATCAATCAATCAATCAATCAATCAATCAATCAATCAATCAGAATTTATACAGCGCCCTTTCAAGATTCCTACTCAGAGGCACTCCCAATCCAGGTTGAGCGACTGTACAAACGGAGTCAATTAAAGCTACTGCCAGTGAACATTGACCCTTCTTCACCAAAGTCTTGCAACACAAATTTAAAGTGATAATCACTTTAAGTGTAAACAACATGCTTTAACATGTGTGCTGCTGCTTTACCAACCTGATCAAGCAGCGTATAAACAGAAGCATATGTTATGTAATTATAATTTAAAAAAAGAGTTGAAGAGAGAAGAAAAACGTCTGAGAAATAAAACAGGGATATGAAAGGAATGTCAAAGTAGAGAGAAGATGAAAGTATACGCGGGTGTACTTGATGTAAATTTAACAGCAATATATCTTTGACATGTTCACAGTTCATAAGGTTGGTTTACCATGCAAGAAAACATTCAGTCCTTTCTGTAAATCAAGATAAAAATCCTTTGACGTGGATTTGAGAAGTTGCAGCAACGTAATTGTTTGTTGTGAGCGTGGTAATGAGTTCCACCCACGAGAGCCAGCGCTCGTGAATAAGCTGGTGCCCTGCACTTGACTTTCGAGTGGCACTCTAATAAATTTGGAGATTACAATTACGATTGAAATAGTTTGAATACTGTTTCATCTAGACCTACATATTTGTTATCTACAGTTGCCTCAGACGGCACAGCTAATTTGAAGTTAGTTTGATATGAAATGAATTTCAGGTCCTGCCAAGACAATTATTCCTTGATCAAATGCCTATTAGTTTGTTGGGAAGTGAGCTGTGATCAAAATCATTTAATTCTTGTCTGAAGTGGATATGGCTTCAGTAGTTTGAAGACTTCACAGACGTATCTTCATGAATGTTACAGTTTAACCCTTTGACTGGCAAAAATAGCGCAAGTCAAAGGGTTAACTGCTTCGTGTGAAGATACTTTGCCTCACATGTACCGGGCTACCGGCATCGGGTTGAGAGCAAGTTCTCTTCATTGTGCATCTTTGAGTATTTTCATCCCGTCTCTGGTTCTCTGACTCTCTGTCTCAGTGTCATCTTTTCTTCTCAGACTCCAGCATTCCTTGTCGGACTACCGACCACTGTCAAGAGACTGTATGGCCGACCCACCTACCAAATGCATGACCTGGTCCAGATCTTGTCTCAACTTAATTTATTCAATCTTATTTGGTTTTCAGTCTGTTAGATCCTTTGCAGTTTTAACTCGAACGACACGTACAGATAGGCAAAGTGAAAATTGCCGTGGGGGGTTCAACCCCCCAGTTTTTCTTAGTGCTCCATGTTAAAGTCTGTTTTTACACCCTGATTCCAAGTGGATAATAATGGTCCAACCCCCAGTTAATTTTCCACAATTCTTACACTGCAGCTAGGGTAAACTTCTAATTTGAAGTTAGTTTGATATTAAAAATTATTATGAATTTCAGGTCTTGGCAAGACAAAGTTTGTGACGTTTGAGAATCGTCACTGGCACACAGACTGCTTCAAGTGTCATCGCTGTACCGTGTCGCTCGTCAACAAAGGTTTCCTCCTCGATGGGTCGAACACTCTTTGCGCCCAGTGCAGCGCAGATGCGGAAGGGGTAGAGGAGGCCAATTGAAGTCAAGCATGCGCCATGAATGACACTCCAGTTGGAGTCTGTACGACCAGATACGAACTCGTGACCGTCTGTACATGACGTAGTTTTCGTAATTCGTATTAGGCATTACGTAATCAGCGTTTTTCTTTATCATTCGGACAAAGCTTAGTCAGGATTTGGCTTTCTTAACTGATGTTAGGCCTATACAATTATATTGGTTATAAACGAGAAGTACGGTAGAGTTAAAGTTCTGGAGAATATCCAAGATTTGTGATCTTATATGCCATGGATGAGTTTTGAATATCTTGAACAGTTTCAGTGTTTGGTTTGTCTGAATTAAGATTTTTCGGATGGCGGATATGCAGAGAGTTGAACTGGATAGGCCTATTTCAGATATAGAATGTGTAAGAGAAACATGACAAAATATCCAATGTTTAGTGCATTGGTTTGTTAAGAACACCAATTGAGACAAATCTGTTTGTCAATATCTGTGTAAGCTTATAGAAGGCTTCTGTGAGTTGTTAAACAGTAACTATTGTGCATAAATACTCTTGCAGACTTGTAGATGGAGAGGAACGAGAAACAGACAGAGATAGAGAGACAGATAGCAAGAGCAGAGCTGAAAGTGGTTTTGAAAAGTTGCCGGGTCTCACCGCCGTCCGAAAAAATTGATGACATTTTACCGTCCGAAAACAGGGACGTAACAAGGATTTTTCGTTTGGGGGGGGGGGGCTTAAGCCTTGAGTATGACCAGTGCTTAAATTGTTGAAAAAAAGTGCCAGGACGCTGTATTGTAATTGGTCGTGAGTGGCGGCGCCGAAGGCGCGAAGTTGCGAGTGCCGAAGGCACGAAGCCCGTCCCGACTAGGGGGTCTGGGGGAGCGTCGTAAGCTCCCCAGCGGGGTCTGGGGCGGAGCCCCAGCGACCAGCGCATTTTTGGCTGTGTCGACCTCAAATGGAGCCATTTTAGGCTCTTGCTTGCCAGCTATTTGTGAACGGAAAAGTCGCGAAAACTTTAAGAATAAGTGGTTTTTCAGTGTCGCAAGCTACCAGGATAACAATAAAAATCAAACTGATAATTGTAAAAGAGAAATGTTTTGTCTCTACCGTAAGCTTCCCAGCGGGGTCTGGGGCGGAGCCCCAGCGACCAGAGCATTTTTGGCTGTGTCGACCTCAAATGGAGCCATTTTTAGGCAGTCATGGTCGGTCGTCCGTAACTGCATAGACTCCGTCCATGCAGTCATGGACGACCGTCCTGGCAGTGACAAATAAGTCATAGAACGGCGTCCTGCCTTGAAAATAAGTGCCAGGACGCCGTCCATGACCATGGCACACTTTAAGCCCTGAGTATGACGAGTGCGGTAGTCTAATTAGCCGTAAGCATATAACGGCTTGATTCATTCGGGGGGGGGGCTTCAGCTTCGTTTGGGGGGTCTTAAGCCCCCCCCCAAGCCCAACGCTAGTTACGCCACTGCCGAAAAAGTTGACGACCTTTTTTTAGTCATTCGCTTCGAAATACGCCTGAATAAACGCATGCACTCTCATTTCCTCGCGTGCACCCCGTATAACCTGCCTTTTACAAGCGTATACCCTGCCCAAACTTATCCAAAATCCTACCATTTTACCTACTTTTGGCACCTGGCGACCTTGTCTGCGACCCGGCTGAGACCCGGCAACAGCAGGTCTCAAAAATCGATGCCGGGTCGCAGACCCGGACAGACCCGGCTCACTTTCAGCCCTGAGCAAGAGAGAGAGAAAGAGAGAGACAGACAGACAGACAGACAGACTGAGAGGGAGAGGAGAGGGAGAAGGAGAGGGAGAGAGAGGGACAGGGAAAATGAGAGAGGGTGGGGGAGGTAGGGAGGGAGCGAGGGAGGCAGACAGACACTACAGACTGACAAAGACAGAGATAGTGCACACCTAATTATTTACTGCAAATGAAATATTGTGATAGAGATAAAAAAAAAATGAGACAGCCTTTTGGATTCCACAGCCTTCTGGAGAAACTTCAAGATTTCTGATCTTATATGCTCTGGATGTTTGTTGATACCTGGAACCGGTGAAGTGATTTTCCAAGTAGTTCTTGTAGAGCAGTTGCTATTTTCACTGAATATCTTTAAAGACTTTGTTAAATATTTGTTGTTGTTGGTTTCTATGCTGCTGCCACTATTGTTATTGTTGTTGTTGCTGATGCTGCTGCTTGCATTGCTGCTCTATATTACATGAATGATGCTTCCCGGACTTAAAGATTTTAGAGGGCCCTACACTGCTAAGATTCGGAATCAAATGAATACTGGCCCACATGAATGGCCACAACAGGCTGCCCACATTCCCATGTTTTATTACAAGCCTCATTAATCAGCCAGCGTTCCATGAAAATTTTTAGATGGAATGCATTTGTGTGGGCTTTAAATGGGGCCCATGTTGGATTGTGGGTCTCATTTGTGGTCCGTATGGGCATGTTGCATGAGTAAATTGCTTGAAGGAACCAATGTGCCTCGAAACCCCAATATTTCTGCATTTTGTAAAGAGCCTAACTAATTTTTTCATGGATCATTGGTGCAGAAAAATATGTAATGCCAATTCATTAATTCAATTTTGATGTGCCGGTACTAATTACTATTACCTTTTCTGACTATTCAGAAGTATTTTTAGCCCAGAGTATAATGGTACATGTTGTATTACAGATAATGGATATTATGGTTAAAACAGTCATAGTTGTTTTGTTGAATAAATAACATGGTAGACTACTGTGTAACTGTGTACTTGAGTGTGCAATATACCAGGCAGGTATCATAATATTAAGATGATGATGATGGCGATGGTGGTGGCGATGGGGCAGTGATGACGCCGACGACTACGACAAATGATGATGATAATGATGATGATGATGATCATAGGCGCAACCACCCTATGGGACCCACGGGACGCGTCCCCCCAACTTTTGAGTGGTCCCCTAACTTTATTATTATGGTCCCCCAACTTTTAGGACGTGATTCATAATGGTCCCCCCAACTTTTAGGACGTGATTGCACCTATGATGATGATGGTGGTGGTGGTGGTGGTGGTGGTGGTGGTGGTGGTGGTGGTGGTGGTGGTGGTTGTGATGGTGATGGTGGTGATGATGGTGATGATGATGGTGATGATTATAATGACAGTAATGGTGATGGTAATGATAATAATAGCAATAACAATAATAATAATAGTAATAATAATAATAATAACAATAGTAATAATAATAATAACAATAGTAATAATAGTGACAGACATAAAACAATCTTTCATTTCAATGTCTGTCCAACTGTATTCAACAGTACAGCCTGCTCACTTTCAAAGGTACTCTTGCCTCACACCCTGAAGTCGAGTCCATCAGACGTTTATTCCAGAAATAATAGTGAGCTCTAAGTCAAAATTGAATCAGTTAGTAACAATGTGCAGAATAAAGTGTCTCAGGCCCCACCCCAAATATTATTAGACTAATGAGAAGTTGAGTGTTGTTACTTGTAGACAGTTGGTGTCTCACTCAGAGCAATGATCCAGAAGCTCTATTATGTGAAAGCAGGGAGAATAATTCAGTGAAGATGGGCTCATGTAAACAGTTCAGTTTTTAGATGTCTCTTGAAGAGAGCAAAGGATGCAGAGTTTCTGATGCAGGATCGAAGATATTGTTCTATATACGAGGGGTTGATGAAGCGAATTAAGGATCTCGAGGCAGTTTCACTGCGACAGCGATGCAAGACTTGGGTTCAATTTTCGGAAGATTGTGTGTGCCTTGAGGGTGTGTGGTTTTGAAGAAGGCCGGAGAGATATTTTGTGGTATTTCATTGTCTCACAGGTGTAATTATTGATGATGGCGATTTTATATGTAATATTTCCTTTGAAAGGTAGTATCCTAAGCCTAAGGCATTAATAAGTGGTCTACACTGAAATACCATACCTGCATGGACCATGTCAAAACAATTTACTTTCCAAATTTATGGTCCATGTTTAGGAATAATTCTTCCTGTCAATCTCACAAGTATATTAACCAGCTTGGTTAGTTCAAGATCAAAATTAAAACTGATTTTGTCATAGGCTCATGTCCACATTAAGGCTAGTGGGGCCCCAGTTTTTGTGATCACCCTCTAATGCCCCCCTCTGACAACCCCACTGGTCCACCATGCACATATTAAAATGAGTAGCCTAAGCTTTAATTAACTATAAAATATTGATAATTGCAGGCTCCCTCAAAAACTGCGAGTGCTGCAGCACCCTTAGCACCCACCTAAAAGTGGGCTTGGATTTGGTTGATATGTCTAATAACAAGCTAACTTTATATTAGCTGGGATGTATTTGTTTACTTGTCTGACTTGAAAATAAATATTTTTCGTTTTTGAGTGTTTTGTAGTGAAACTGTATAAAATTGCCAGAACTTTAATGTAGGGTTTAAACTCGTTGCAGATTAGCAGTGGAATTGAAGTTTACATAAGCCAGCCAAGTTCTATTCTAGGTCTGTCATGTTGTTTTCGGTTGGCCAAATGACTTTTGTATCAAGTTCGGTGTATTTTGCTGTGCAAGGTAGTGATTTGAATATTGAGAAGTTAATAATGGGCCTTACTCTTAGATTACTCTTATCTGATACATTTGCAGGCGTTACAATAAGATACATAGCTCCTTCTTTTACTGTAGCCTACTATGCGGCTATGCCATAAAACTTAAAATCTACCTTAGGCCCTAATTGTAGCGCCAAGTAAGCCTATGAAGTGAGGAGCATGGGGAACTGCAGTGAAGTGTACACATGGTGTCATTGTTGTTATTAATTCTGACTGTGAGCATGTGCAAGTATGTTGCTTTTCGTTATTAAATATGTATTTCTGATCTGTTGAGTTTTGTGTTCGTTGCCTGCTCTCTTGGACTTGCGTAGCTACGGTAGCTCTTAGCGTACTCAGAGCAGGCAACGAACGAATCCAAAGTTAAGGCGATGACGTAATCTATTGCTATAAATAACTAAAGTGGCCATGGTTTCAGTTGGGTGTGCGCTGGAGATAGGTGTAGACGTTTTTAACTCAATAAGTTATTTACCTAAGTTATGTAAAAGGAATTATTAGTTGACAAGATATTAATGGCCTTGTTAGCGGACTTTAGTGGGTTGCCGGATATTGTGTGGGTGAAAGTGATGTCGTGGTTGGAGTTGGGTGATAGAAACCGCGTATCTCGAACTTGCAGTCGGCTGAATGGAATCTTCCACCACCCCTCTCTCTGGCACACTGTCAGGATCGTGCTTCTGGGAGACCTGGACGAAAGTCGACTCCCTAGGTCGAGATTGAGTCGTGGGGTGATTATCCCCGAACACTACACGTCAATGATCCGGGCATTCGGCGCATTTTTCCAGAACGTCGAGTTGATTATTGTTGGATACGTGAGACAGGTACAGAAACCTTGCGAAGAAGTCATAATCCAACTTGCCGAGAATTGTCGGCTTGAGAGCCTGACGTTAGAGGTCGGTGACCCCATTAACCTGGTCACTACACGTAAGCCGCCCTCAGAATTTGATCTCAGAATCATAGGATCGTTGGTCAGCAGAGCCTTTCGACTGAAATCCCTTGCTGTTACGTCGTGGCCGATCTATGCAGATCACAAGGGATATGACATCGTATGCTGCATGAGAGAGAACAAGAAAATTTCAAACCTGCAAAAGCTGCGTCTATTTGACAGAGATGCTGGACCGGAAACGTGGTTTCCCCGCAACATCCGACTTCCATCGCCAGAGGAAGTCGTTCAGACAGTCAGACATTTTGTCCAGCTGACGTCTCTAGGTCTGCATGCCGATTTCATAACAGAAGACCTGTTAATGGAACTCTGCAACTTGAAGTGGTTTAATCACCTAAGCCTTCTTCTGATTCAATCCAGCAACACTGCTCCTGTACACATCAGTACATCATGCTGGAAAAAACTTGTGACAAAGCATTTCACCCTAAAGGTAGACGTTACGCTAGGAAACACAGTTGTCTCACACGAGCTCATTCAGTTCTTCAACTCTGAGATTCCGTTGGCATCGATAACCTTCTCAAAATACTCTCGCTACCAGCCCCACATTCTAGAGCACGTTTCAGCGTGCTATTCAAGAACCCTGACAAAGCTTCAAGACTTCGGTGATGGACTGACCGACCGAGACTTTGTGATTCTGTCTTTCGTAAAGAAATGTCTAAAGATGAATCATTTTGTCTATTGCGGCCCACTTAGAGATTCTTCCATCGTGTCGCTGGCCGAGTTGCGAGGACATGACTGGAAGATGTTCGGAGTGAAACTGCAAAGTCATCCGACTCCGGAGGACGACGATGAAGATGAAGTAATTGGAGCGACATCAACCGGTGAGGTTTTTGTCAAGGCCCATCAACCGAATTCTGAATTCTACTACACCGACGAAAGCAAGGAACTTCGACTTAAAAAAATGAATGAAATTGCCGACCGTGTTTCGAAGATCCTTCAGAGAAAATGGTCGCCAATACACACAGCAGCAAAGGACGAATCGTAGCTTTGGTCACTAAAATTTCAAGGAGACTGTAAATGCCTTTGTACAAGCTTCTGGGTAAAAATGTGCACACATTTAACCATAAACTGATGCTTTGTTCTTTAGCGTAACATTTGGCTAGAGCTGTCAAAATTTCCAATTTAGATGTAATTAGATTAGGAATGCCCTTGTGTTGTTGACCTTATAACAGTGGTTCACTACAGAGCACAAGATGCAAAGGCCTTTCAAGAGGTCAAAGCATCATGATTTTGTGCCTAGTTGCGATCCGCGGACGACTCTTATACGCTTACGTAGAACAATACTAGGTTCAGTTGCTGGTGCAGAGCTGTGAAACAGGGCTTTTTTAACATGCAGTTGTACACAAAATGTGCAGTTCTAAATAGATTTGTGCAGTTGTAGAAGCACTTTTGTACAGTTGAAACTAGCAAAAATTGTCATTGTCCTCCGACTGGAAGTAATTTGCCATGGAGGATGGGAAGGAAAAGCAGGAGTTGTGCAGTTCTAAAATTCCTACTGTGAAATCTGCTACCCATCTGCCATTCATATAAGGAAAGAAAACTGTTCAATATGCAACTTGCTTACCTGTTTTAGGCTGTGTCTTGATGAACCTACATGTTGCAGCTCAGCATGCGTCTGCACATTGTTACTAACTGATTCAATTTTGAAGTATAATTATTGATATTTTGTGGCATTTGGCCACTCTGAGTCAATGACTTTTATTTTTTAGATCTGAATCAAATGTCATGAATTAACAGGATCTCGATCAAATGTCATAAATATATGTAGAATCGAACTTGAAGTTTTGAACAATGACCTTTTATTTATTTAACGAAGTCACTAAGTAGTTGTAGATCAACTATTGCAATATGAATTTGTTGATTGTGTTTTTTGTATTTTTACAGTGTGGTGTTTGAATGAAGTTATATTAAAATGAATTTTATTCGATTTGAAATCTAGGCATTGTTTGTTCGTTCTTCTGTAGGATAGCATGAACTAGCGATACAAAAGCATCCTTTTGGCTTTATACTGTGAAGAAATGTCAGTATGTTGGTAACTTTCTCTCTTTTTACCCGGGTTGGTTGCAAGCCCACTGTGGAACACTCCTCCTTTATCTGGCTTGGGACAGGCTACAGGGTTTACTGTGTTTCAACATTAGAACTTAGAAGGCATGATGGCAGAAAGAATGACATACAAATTGTACAATCTTTATATTTAGCAACTGTAATAACTACATGTAAAAACAATTGTTGAAATCAAGTTTTCAAAATATCAAGATGTAATTCGTTAAAACACGTAATCACTATTATGCCTGAAAATGTAGAAACTGCATAGATAAAGTAGCTCAAGTAAATACTATTCTGGCAATTTTTAGTCCACTTGCACTTTGCAAAATCACAATAGAATGTATATCTCATAATACCTCAACCTTGATTCTTTAAAGAAAACTAAAAGTACATAATAATGCTATTTTGGCAATTATTTCAAACAACTTGAACATTATTTGCACTGAATCAATATAAAAATCAAAAATATTACAGAATTTATACAACACATCTACTGACAGACTATTTATTTTGCCTCTGATAAAGTTATAGATCTATGCAATAAAACATTTGTATAGCACCACTACATAAAACTCCATAGTGGTCAACAAGTCTAATCAACTACTGAAAATCGAGGTTTATCAATCTGCTGCATATGGAACTATAATGGAAGACATGGGAAGGATTGGAAATTACTATGCAGCCTGGTCAACAGGTCAACTACAGTGAAAGCAGGGACGGATACAGAAACCTTGGAGGGGGGGTGGCAAAAATTCTTGGCCTTGGGTGTGAAAATAAATTCCATAACAAAAGTATACCATCTTGTCGCCAAAAAAGTTGATGACCTTTTTTTTAGTCATCCAGTCCAAATGTCCTCATTATACATTGTTCGAAAGCTTGTTGAAACCAAATGGGGGGGGGGGCACGATACACGGGCAGTTCTAAATAAGGGGGGATGGCCGGATTGGCCCTCTGGATCCGCCCTTGAGTGAAAGCACTAATGCTGCTATTTACTGGAAGTAAGTCTCAAGTTCAAAAACAATTTGCAGACTATCTGTGACCTGTGCACATCACAACTGAAAGAATTTGAAGCATTTTTCTCAGAATGCCATAAATTAATTAAATATTATTAACAAATATCCACGTGTATCATTGTATGAAGCATCTAACTTAAGTATTATGTGCAAATTAGATAATGCCATGTAAGAATAGAAGTTCCTCTCCATCTTTACTGCAATATCTAAGTATGCGTATTCTCGCATCTCTCCTTGGTACATTTACACGCTAGGAGGCATCAAAGCCTCACCATTTTAAATTATGCATAGCTCGTTAATGGTTATATAATATTATGTCTATCACAGAGTCAAATGAAAGATGAATGGTGTGGAATGTTACTGGAATGCTAGATAGAGATTGTCCCTTTTCCGTTGGTCTTTGGGGCTTGAGAGACTATGTTCATGGGCGGAGTTTGGTTTCCGTTCTTGGGGGTGTTAAAAAAGTCAAATCTGGGCCTTCTTGGAGGGGCTTAGCACCCCCCTCTAACCTCTGATAAACTCCGCCCATGACTATGTTGAATGGGATGCCACAGCGACACTGCCAGACAGTGAGTCACTTTTCTCTGACCTTGCCTTCTTTGGCATTATCTGAACTCCAGCTGCTGCAGCAGATGAATTCGATATGCTGATGATGTTGATGACCTGGTCTAAGGCGGCTCGACTCCGATAGGATCTGTGAATTCAGAAACTAGTCAATTCATGAGCAGCAGCAGCAGCAGCAGCAGCAGCAGAACAACAATGCACCTCTGAGTAGTTTCCTTGAAGAGGCGCTATATAAATGCTTGAATGAATGACAGAATGAATGAATGAACTATGAGCCAGCAACTGCTGGGCTCTCCCAGAAGCTAATGAAGCATAAACAGGCCCAAAAAGGACCAAAATGAATAATCTGCTATAAGCCAGCAACTATTGGGATCTTAAGACCTAATAAAGTATTAACATGCACTAGAATAATCTGCTGTGATTTCAAATTATTTCACTATTATGTATTATGTGTTTTGTAAGATCTTGTGTATCCAGAGCCTGTTTTACTACAACGTAGAAGATCTGCCTTCATGTCAGACTTATCACCTGGAGCTAAGACTTGGTCCTGCCTTTTGAATGAAACTACCAAAAGTTATGGATTATTTAATGTAGTTATGCTTTATGATTCTCCATGATAGATTACCTGTAAAGTAACTTATGGTAACGAGTAATTTATCAGTTATCACATTTATTAGGTCTGAGAGATGTGTAATTATATGTATTATAATTAGTAAAAGGTTTATAATATCTACTGTTAGATAACTACTAGAAGTTGGATCTAATCCAAACTGTTTCACGAACACAATTATCATTACAAACTGCCAATAACAAGACAGCAATGAAAATTTTACACGAGAAGGATAGTGAAAGCTCTTCCGCACCTGGAGTTGAAACCAATTCCATGTTCTAATGAGATCATTCTTAAGGTTTGCTTTCGTTTCAGTACAACATCAATTCCCAATCCTCTTCCCAGCGCAGACTGAGAATACCTCGTCCTTGCCTGTGGACTACAACAACAAAATTTCATATTTAAAAATTATTATTTATAGTCCACAATAGTATCCCTGCTGCAATGAAAATAATTTCTGCGAATGTATCGAAAAAACGCAAGAGTTCAGCTTTCTCAATTAAAAAATGTAATTCCAAAGAAATAATGAACTGTAGGCCTAGTGATATGAGCATTTTGCTGAGCTTAAGTATCTTTATAGATACCGTGTTGTCAAAATAAAGGTGTTTACGAAAATCATTTGTGCTATCAATACAACATAGCAGTGCTCTTGAATAAGCAAGTGCCCTGCGCTTGGCTTCGAGTGGCACTTTAGAAGTTTGAAAACTGAGACTACGAATTTTCAGTTCACCTGAATCGAAAGTTGTTCGGCAAGAATTGTCCTCTGTCTGCCAACGCATTCGTCACTTCAAGCTGCTTGAGAAAGTCTCTTTCTGTTGTGCTGTATCCGTTGAATATGTGATCACAGAACTGAAGTCGACCACTTTTATAAATCTTTCAAAGAAAACAGAATATCTCTGCTGCATTTTTGTATGATTGGCTCAATATTGGTTCATTACGAGTTTAAGAATAATGATAATTATAATAACGACAATTTAAATTACTCTGTAACACTCCGCTACAAGGGTGCCTCACAAATGTCTAATTGCGGGATAAGCCTAAGACTTTCTTACTTGGGTGACCCTCCCCAGTGGGATGTCCATCCCTTTAGGGTCCACTTTTGTAGCCAATGCATGCTTATTTTCTACTTTTGCTGTCATCTTGTTTTCTGGTTGCAATAAAGTGAACTGAATTGAATTTAATTGAAACAGTTAAGATTCAAGCTTTGATTTGAAAAGAGTTCAATCTGATGTCGGATGGAAGACTGCTCCAGCATCTGGGACCAGCAGCCGTGACAAATAATAATAATAATAATAATAATAATAATAATAATAATGAAGTCCCTGAGGGATCCTAAATAATAATAATAATAATAATAATAATAATAATAGGGCCGTTCCAGACTGTGATTTTATATTAGGCGGTAGACAAGTCCCTGAGGGATCCTGTATAACTCGGGGCAAAAAATAAAAAATAAAAAATTATAATAATAATAATAAATGACAACGACAGATTTAATAGATCATCTAATGGAACTTAATGACTTCTGTCGATTGTTCCTCTTAATTGACACAACTGGAGTAAAACTCAAAATGTGCTCGATCAGAGAAACCAGAAATCAGGCTACAGTTAGTTGACTGTGGAATCTACCGATGGGAGGGAAATGAAAGAACGCTCTTCAACGGTTGCAAGAAGACTGGGGAGAGGGTCTTAATGATCAACAGAACAAAAGACCGACTGTTCAAAACACGAACTTCTAATTTGAAATATTTTCTAAACATTATTTATTCTAATTATTTATTTATTTACTGGGAACTTGATATAGCACTCCTTCAAGGTTCTACTCAGGAGCGCTCCTAATCCAACCCCAGTCAAACAAGACAGTCTTAAGAAGAGAAAGAAATATAACGACCATGAAGCAGCAGGAGATTTTTTCTAGAGTTTCACAGATAAACTAACCAGAAACATTCCTGGCACCACGTTGTGTAGTCTGGTAAGTAATGGTTTGACATCTTCCATCTGGTTGGCCGCTGTGGCAACATCATACAGAAAGATCCGGAAGGGATCATTTCGTGACTGAAAGCACGGCCAAAGACGCGTTCGCACCTGTCGTTCGTGAATGCGCTCCAGCATAGAGCGACAGTCGAACGTCAGTTCTGGACTCCTAAGGACACAACACGACCAGAAAATATCTTCACAGTAATTAGTAACTATCACGCTGACCTTCAGTGATAAAATTGCTAAGAATAAAAAGTGATAAATTAAATATTTGTAACGTGCCTTTGGAAATAACATGGATTCAACTTTTGTGTTTTAACATTGATCATCGCAATTATAATTATTAAAATTAACATAATTGTCATGTGTAAAACGTATTGTTTATGTTATATATATATATATATATATATATATATATATATATATATATACAATTATACATAATTTCGACAAAAACCTAGCAATATGAAGTAAATGCACATCAATACCGGTAATTATTAAAATCAACATACCGGTAAGCGACATGTGTAAAGCATATTGTTTACTCATATTTCTACAGAAACCATATAGAAATGTGGTAGAAGAGCACATCATGGCTGTCGAATACACATTCTTACTTAGTAATAGTACCCTAATCCAAAATTCCTTTATTCCGAATAATTGGCGATTACTCACACTGACGAGATGACTGAAACGACAACCATCTGATTATCTGGAATGAATTTGCGAATGAAATCATCGTACTCAACGTCAGTGACGAACGGAATCGTGCGATGCACGCAGTGTCTATCAACACCCACTTCACCCAACATTGCTAGACGCACCCTGGTTGGGCAAAGGCCGAACATTGCACCCAACGTCTCTGGATCCACCGGGTGAATTACGACACTCCTCGGTCTTACTACTGAAAATGGACGTGGTGCGCATGACCTGAAATAAATTTTAAATTAAAAATACACTAAACTGGTCGACACATGAAATACCGGTAGTGCATTTCGGTTGGTCTGCAAGCAATTAAAGCCTGAGCTCAGCAGAACTTATGTGAGAACAGCTGATGGCTTAACCAGAATTTCAAGGTGGACTAGTTGTACTTTGACACAAGATATGACATAAACAGACAGCGTCAGACACTTGACCTACCTACACCTAACCTTCTTTCTACCTTTCAACATATTGTAATTGCAATCAAATATTTATAAAGTTCCAAATAAAATCAGCCAAGTTGGCAGCGGACAGTAAGAATAGAAAATACATGACAATACAGCAAAAATACAATTCAAAATACAGCACGATGGCACAAAACTATCGCATAATTCCCCAGGTCATTGGGACTCGTGACCCAATTAAGAATTACATGTACAGACAGCGGACTACTTTTCCTCATAGAGTTTAAGCAACCTGTGAAACCAGAGATACCCGTAACCTTTTCCAGCGCAATGTCATTGCAATCCAATCCTTTAGTACCAGTGTACCACTGCACTTAGTTTCCGCAGCACATATGCTTCACCAGGTCTTAGTTCTTTTTAGCCATTCAAAAGTTCTATTCGACGAAAAAAAGTTAAACAATTTATTTCACCAGTCACCAAAGCATTTACTGAAAGCAAGCCTCGAAACAGCGGATTGAAAACTTACTCAAGAGTTGATGATGGTGCAAAATTGATGCTGCACAGCGTTCTTGGCACTTCAATCTTTTCTGAAGACCTCTCTTGAAATTGAACAGATTGCGACATTCGACCACCCAGACGCTGTTGCCTACTTGACCACTTTAATGATTCACCTGCCAAGAGCATCAAACAGAATCCAGAATCTTACAGTTGATTTCCATGCTAATAAGCATGCTCTAAGTAATTAAGACTTGCAACAGCTGCTTATTTATCAACTCATGCATTTTCACAAGATTTAAAACTTCACAAGACTATCTTTTTAACATCTGCAACTACAGGTTTAGAAATGTTGACACTCAAATCCGAATCTTAAATTCTTTGCAACAAATGTAAAGAATAGATTCCGTTGAGAATAACCTAAAACCGTCTTACACCTAGCCATATGAGCAATTGCGACTAGAGGACTTGCTCAGGGTCCCTACAATGTGTATTTTCTGTGCATTTTAAATGGTGCTTAAATCACGTATTAACATTTTGTCTGTGCATTTATATTTCATACAGTTAAGGTGTCAAAAAACAAATAATTAAATATGTCTAAGCCAGAAACAAATAAAAAAGTGAAAGCAAATAAAACTTACAACAACTAAAGTGCCTCTCATGTTGTCATCATCCTGTCCCTAAATTTTTATGCAGTGCTTTATTTATATCTAGTCGTTATTTTGTTCAGCAATGCAAAGTAAATAAGTTATTGATACTCCATTAGCAAACGCAAAATGGGATATCGAAAATTAATATAAAATAACACATAGAAGTAACATTAAATGTAGCTATACTGTAATAATTAATCAGTGCAAACCATGCTCTTTCATTCATTTAATTTTCTGCATGTATTTATCTATTCAACAACTACGTTCACATTGCTTTTGAGAGGTTTTTAAAAATTCATCTTTACATTTGGGGCGTCCTTTTTGACTTGATATTGGAATTTTTATTTCATATTCAGTATTCAACTTTTATACCTAAATTTTAAGAATATTATTCATATTTTTCAGTTGAAAAAAAAACAAGACTGGCGTGCATTTTATAAACCTGGTTGCAAAAATAAATTAAACTGACTCTAAGGTGAAGACAAAAACCGTGCTCCACATCTGACAAAGTTTTTACCATTTTGGCGTTGTGGAACTTTAGATAACTGGAAAAACAACAGTTACTTTTACAGAGCACAACAAGTTTTCAGCACAGGCAATATATTAATGTATTTTGAGTAACACTTCAAGTGTCAAACTTGATTACAAAATGACGCATCTAGTAAAGCAGAACATACGATAAATGTAACTTTAATTAAATGCAAATGTACTCGACTTTATACAGCGATCGTATACAGCATTTCAATGAATTGATCGGGTAAGAGCCTTCACCACCACTGCCCATTGAGTAGGCATCATCACACTAAAGGTCCCCCTTATGTACTCCCCCCATGTACGGACCATGCTAGCCATGCAACATTTAAATCTCTGAAATACGTCATTTTTCAGGAAGCGAACTGCATAACATGAGGAATTAGCTGCAATGTGGATAAAACAATAACTTTAACCCGTTAACGACCAGCATGTACAAAAATGCATGTGAAACATATATTCAGCTGGTCGTTAATAGGTTAAATAATTTGAAGATACTGCTAATGTGTTTCTTCTACCACCATTCCATCTTCACTATCACCACTACAACCACCATCCATGACTCACCAACTGGAGCAGACAGGAGGCGGATGGCTGATAGGCCATGAGGCGGTACTGGACCATCCTCCTCTTCCTCTGTCATCATCCCTTTTCCAATGGGGCTCGACATGGCCGACTGAGCATCATCATGCTCCAGCGCATGCTCATCTTCTGGAGTTGATGTTGTTTCTGGTTCAATGATTCCAAGCGAAACTCGATAATGCAGCAACCAATCATCCAGCAAAACTCTGGTAACAAACCATTTCCAAAGGTAAGTTAGACAAGTACAGTCTTACAGTGGCAGACTACCAATGTGTTTACACTTCTACATTTAGATTAACATATCATGTAATATTTACTGTAGAATGTAGAGTGTAGACAATTGTTTTGAGAGTCTGCCTTGCTATCAATACAGAAAACACAACATTGCTAAGTCTCTTCTTGTCAGTATTATGGTGAGTTCTGCTATAGTTTTATTCTCAATCAATCAATCAGAATTTATATAATGACATCACTTGTGTATCAACCAACTTTACTCCTTGATTGAAAGACACTCAAAACCAACACTTTTCCCACTATGTACATTTCTCTGAATTGCTATGAATTGTGATTGCCAAAACATTAAAGTTCTGTAACCAGCAAAATGCAGTTCATTCATTCCTTATATTCCATTCAATATTCTACGGTTTTGAATAATTATATCAACTAACAAGCACCAGTGGATTGACGGAAAGTTTATCCTTTCATGGATTATGATGATCGACATGTTGATTTTAATAATATGTGATACAATCGATCTGTGGAAAATGTTAAGAAAGAAAACCACTGAGTGTTTTTTACAAAATGCGGTCTATGAAAACATTTGTAAAGTCACTATCACCATAACCAGTGTCGGAAGAAAATTTAACCCTTTAGGTCACAAAGCCTCTTAGAACTCTCACTTTATCTTTTTTTCTAGCTTGAGACGGGAAGCTCCACTCTCTTTGTCACCGATAGCATATTCGGATGACGATGAAAGTAACGCAGCTTCAGACACACCTTCACATGCTGATGACGTTCTCTGCAAGACAAAAAAAATGCATATTAAGGAAAACAAGTTCATCAAAATAAGTGAAAACAACTAAAATTTATATAAGTCTGCAAGTTCTGGTTATGTATAAAACTTTAAATATTGTTCCATGGCCAACAGTTCAAAAACAATAAACTTTTTAGTCCTGCTTACAGTGGCACCTTTCAGATTAATCACACAACCATAATTATTTCAGCTCCTTTCAAAAGTTTTAAAGGTATTGTACCAATAGTCATGCACATTAAATATTTTATTTATATATACATCGTGATTCAAAAAAAGTACGCCAAGAAGAAAATTGCTAGTAAACTGAAATTTCAGCATGTATGAAGTTGAAAGATTCATATCTTTTTATCCGTTCAACTTTATCACATGAAATTTTGGAATCATATTCTTCGTCCAATAATTCTCTAAATATTGGGAACATTTTAGCATGTTATGTTATCAGGCATTAGAGACATATGAAAAACAGTTTGGCTTACTTCTTTTTAAAATCACGGTGCATATATATTTCATATGAACAGTTTATGAAGTGATCCATATCTACCTTGCGACCGGTTGTCTTTACTTTATTTTTCTGTTTTATGAAACGCTGGTATTGCGAAGAGGAGAAATTGTGCGCAGTCTTCGACTCAAAGTCAAGTCCAGAAAGAAGACAACCCTGAAGACAGTCATTAATATCACAGTCAAACATATCATCATCATCATCATCATCATCATCATTGGCGTGCCCCCTCTGGAGCATAGACGTTTCCACCATCCATTGCCACAAGACCCTGTCCTGTGCTCGTTTCTGGTCAAGTGGAAAACTCTTCAGCAGAATGTTCCCTCGGTAACTTGCTAGGTAAACGCAAGGTAGTCAGATGGTCGGATCATCCTTCAATAACTAGGATCCGCCCAGCGACGTTCTGACTCGCCGTGCCTCTTCCGCCCTCCAGACCGTTACCCCTATGGGGGCCTCCACTCCTTTGGCCGTCCAGGTCTTCACCCATAACCCAGGGCATGGACCCTCGTTATACCCCGAGGGACTGGGTCCCCGGCAGGATTTCGTAATCGACAAGCGATATCCACCTCCGCGTGACGTGGACGCACCTGCCGGGAGTTACCCAGGTATGCACTGTGACAGTGCATCCTGGGCTCAGACAATGCCACATAATGATACAAAAGAATCTCATTAACACGCTCAAACGTCTAAGCAAGGGCATGCATTACTTTGCAGATGGCAATAGCTTTTCTCATTTGTGATGATGATGATGATGATGATGATGATGATGATGATGATGATGATGATGATGATGATGATGATGATGGTTCTCTGCCTGAAGGCAGGTTCATTGGCTTTACGCCCCTGGGGATGAGATGAGTGAGGTGGTTTCCCCTTGCCCTCCCACAGACAATGATGGGTAAGCAACTTGCCCAAGGTCGCTCCGCAGGAGCTTGCGCCACTGCGTCCCACATGTGCTAGCCCGAGATATCTAAATCTCTTAATGTCAACTCCCAGCCCGGGGCTTGAATCGCAGTCAGTTGCAACTAACAGTCGTATGCCGCTCTCGCTTACCGGTGTAGCTAACTAGGTCAGTGTAGCATATAGTTAATGTAAATATATACGATGACAATTACCAGCTCTTCTTTTGTCGGTGACCGTTCAGCTCCTGGTGTAAGTCCAACGTTGAATTTCACCGACTGACGTTGCCAGCTGAAACTCAGCTGCATGCTATGTCGACTGTTGCAACGGAACGTCAGCTTTGGATTGAGCTGAAACAATAGAAATACATTGCCGTTGTTTATCCACTGGATGCCATGTCATGCAGTGGCGGATCCAGAACTGTTCCAACTTCCAAGGGGGGGCCAAAATCTTAGATCTTGGGATGGGACAGGGGAAATTTTTTTCCAAATTTCGTCGTTGGTCGACAAGAAAATAGTGATCGGCTGAGGGAAAAGTACTTTTCATCCAACAAAAAAGTTGATGACCTTTTTTTTTACAATTTTCCGAATAGGGGGGGGGGCCAATATGCCCCTAACCCATATCCGTATTGCTAATTTCAGACCAAATGGGGGGGGCCACGTCCCATGGCAGTTTTAAATGGGGAGGCCATGGCCGGATTGGCCCCCTGGATCCGCCCCTGAATTGACATGTAATGCATCTCTAAACATGGCAGCCACCACCATAAGTCGGACGCCATTTCTTTACTTGAGCACGTTAATAAACAGAAAAGAAACTCTTCACGTTCCCATCAACCAACCTGAAAAGACAGTGGAGTTGTGAGCTTTGTCCCAGGTGCTGGCCAATCCATCCTCTCAAACACCTGACTGCCTTTCTCTGCTACTACGATTCCACCCTCCGTAGCGAGGAACCACATGGAACCATCGCCATGGTAACAGCATCCCTTGCCAGACGGTGTAAAGCAAGCAAGCATTCGGTGGCTGGGACTTTCGTCGTAGGCGACCGTGTAGTAGCCGGGATGCTGCGACTGACCCGGGCGCGTACACGTGACAGCCACCTGACCTGAAGGATAGCTTATGCAGTGATGTTAAGTGATTCAAATCATGTCTTATGCATGTATTAATATAGCACACCCTCAAGATTCTATTCAGAGGCACTCCCGACTACAGCATACACAACTAGACATGAATTGGGAGTTTCACGCCAAAGTGGGTGAACAACTGCGAGTGAAAGACTTGCTCAGGGTCCCTATGTGGCGGCGCGTGAGGTGGATTCGAACCGGTAACCTTCCAGCTCCAAGGCACCAAACATACTCCTACACCACCGCGACCCACAGTTTAGACATCACCCGTGAAGATTAGGTCTCGGCATCAGATACATAACTGCATGATGTAAGCAGATCTATGTAACCACCAAAGGATACTATACGATACTTGATCCATCCATCATTGACACCTTGAGCAGCATCTTCCCATTTCCTATGGCCATCGTTAACGGAGGTATCCGTGGCTTCAGTCCTTTCAGCATGTGAAGACCCTGAGCCGTCAACGATCCTGACCACTTGGATTTCGACACGGATTCTCGAAGGTTATCGCCATAGAAGTGAAACAGATTAACGTTGGAGTCTGGTTCCTTGCTCTGCTCGCCGTGATTTTTGCTGGAACAGAAAAGGGTGTTAATTGATGATTAGTTATTAATTTTCTTTGTTTTCTGCCAGCTGAGTTTCCTTCACTGATGGGCTTTCGCAAAATATTTTATTAATTCACTAGTAATCAGTATCCAGCAGAATTTGCTACAGATACAAATTGTTAGATTAAAATTCATCAAGTTCAAAGGCAAAGTTTGGCTGGATAGCTGGCTGAGTGTTCATAGCTGGGTTATTCAACAATTAGCAGGATCTGGGTGGATAGAACAGTGGATATGGAAAGATTTGTCTGTTGATGACTTGGGATAAATTAAATGAGGTTGAAATATTGACAGAATAAAGAAACAAATAACTATTATACTTTTCATACAATCGTTATCATATATGGAGGGCAGCAGTCCAACTGGTATTGGAGTCATTAGACAGTAGCACAGTCTTGTGCAGATAGGTCAGGGCAGTGTTCATGTTTTGTTGAAGAATATGGGTGGACAGGCCTTGTAGGTTGATTATTGCAGGCTGTCTATTCTATTAGTATAGGTAAGATTTGTGTATTCTGTGATCTGCGTTCTTGTGAACTGTTTCAACTGCATAACTGTACGCTGTAACTGGTTGCATTCTGTCAACCGGATTACTAAATAAAAGGAAAATTATTATTATCATGAATTGAGACTAGATGAATTTTTAAAAGACTGACTGAACAGCGCACAAACCTTTCTCTGATGGCTGTTCTCAGACGTTCAGTGACTTGCATCAAAGTCTTTTCGATCGTAATTTCTGCTTCTGTCTCATTTGAATCCACAATCCAACCTTACAGAAAACAGTCAAGTTCAGTCAAGTTCAGTGATATATTCCTTTAAGAGAAGCCATCCAGTCCAGACAGAAAGTAGCTAATGTCAGATCGTACTTATTGCAGACCTGGCTTAACAACTATGCCAACTTCATCTGAAGAGCTCAAGGACAGGTTTGCTTTTATTATATAACTGGGTAAAATATTGCTGTTAACTTTTTTATGGGAATCGTATTTAATTCATTTCTAAACTACTTATAAATAACAAGCGAGTGAACCACATTGTATACAATGATTACAATCATCATGACAGATTACACAAACAGACCCTGAATGCTCAACTCTACCTTTGTCTTTGCAGGCTTTTGATGAAAGCTGGAACTGAATTTGAGTCCAATATCCCGCCTGGTTTGACGCCACTACACACATAAAAAGTTAAACACTATACTTAAAACCCAAACTGAAATTTATTATTAAACACAATTGACAGCATATTTAAATCTTCAATCCCGCATGCACACACAAAGTTCACACATGCACGCACATGCACACACCTGAAACACACACATGAACAAACATTGTAGTACTGTATGCCATGCATAACATAACAATATGAAATGCTCTTAACAGAGCAGATTTCATTTCTCCACAAGGCTTGTTTTGTTCCTTATCATGATTATAATAATCACAAAAAATTTCAATGAAAACAAATGAAATTTAGAGGTCAACCCATTTGACACTTTTTATGTTATTTGGACAGATGTAGATAAATTGTTCCGCAATCGTTAATGTACTACCTGAGCGACATTGAGTGCTGTCTGAGGGAGATTCCATTTATCATTATTTCAACACTGGCCTGAGAGTCACCTTCTTGTGTGTCGCTAACCATTTTTGGGGATTGCCAAGAGTTTTTTCTGGCATTTTCCAGTGACAATTATTATAATAGCCATGCGGTCCATATTTGCTTTTATCCGTCGATGCTGCATGGGCAACATTTTGATTTCTCAGTGAGCTAATAGCAGGCCTGACAGTGTGCACTCTTGTTCTTCCACCGCAGCTGCTTCTTGTCTTTCTTTTATGAATTTCTAGAAAATGTGATTTCTGAAATTAATGTTATAACCAATCGCCAGTGTGGCAGCTCCATTTACAAACACAGCATAACGGTCTGGAAGGCCAACACGATACAAACTAAAGAAGATATTCATGGATCTTTTTTGATAATGAGGCAGACTTTAGTAGCAGCAGCTGCTGTTTATGCAGCCATTGTAAAGTGTAGACGAATTATGTACTCGTACGATCACAAGATTATCTGATACTCATCATTGTATTAACTCAAATTCTTCTTCTGAATCCTGACTAAATGCCAACGCAGAAAGTTCACCTACTGCTTCATTACTGCCTTTTGTTTTGCATTCTTCATATCAATTTTCAACATTCTCCTGTTGTCGCCTCTTTCTGCACTCCTTTGCTGCTGTCTTTAGGTCTACAGTAGCCTACTCCACTCATGCTACTGGTAAATACGTCTTTTTACATTCGAAGGAATTCTCCGTCTTGCTGGATTTCCCATCCTTTGAGACAATATCGAACAATTTTTGAAGATCACTCTTGAACATGTAGGGGCCTATTCTTCATCCTGTCACTTGCTCTTTATAATGGTCTGTGAGTCTTCAGAGTTAGGTAGTTCTGATAAAGCTTTAACATTTTCCTGACACACCAGTCAACCAGCTGTGTTGGTATTCTGGCAAGCACCCAACTACAAACAACTGCATCACAGGCTATTTTGTAGCTTTCCGGATTGGGCCTCCCTTTAGTGATATGATGAAACTTAAGCAGTTGCTGTGCATCCAGGCTGTGTGGTAATCTTGCAGTAGACAATCGAGAGACTAGTTTTCCCACAGCCAGTGCTCTGGGTCGGATATCAAATTAGACGAAGCCATATTAGTCTAATGACGATGGTAAACATGACGTAAAGACATTCATGGCACTCATGTAAAATGTTCAGAATGGGTTGACCTCTAAATGTTGCACAATCAGGCTGAAATTTTACAGGGAGACTATTTAACCCAAGTGGACAAAAATAAGCCTTGTGGAGAAAGAATTCTAAAAACTTAATTTTTTGGCTATGGTTTGTGGACCACACTACTATACATGCATCTGTGCGTGCGTGAATATATTTATTGTATTTTATTTACACAAAAACTGGATGATTGTAAATGGAACATACATTTTGAATCTGAAATGTTTCCTGCTTTTTTCAGTATTGGGTTCACTGGAACTTTTTGACTTGAAAGAGCACTTCCTAAACATAAAATCAATTTATGAGTTACAAGTCAGTTGGAAACATAGTTCTCTAGACACAAGCTGAAACCACTTCCTCTGGATTTTGTATCCCTTAAGTACAGAGCGGCCATTGCAAGAGCAATATGAGTCGATATATAGAGCAGTCTCAATACTCATATTCCACAATAGAAGAAAAATTAAACTTTTGTGCACGAACTTTATAAATGAACAGCTAAAACATGGCATGACAATACATGTTGCCAGGCATTAGGACCATGTTTTGATAATAGTATATCCATGGGTCCCCATGATTTGTGATGATCCGGCGAATTCGTATGCAAACGATGGCTAGGATTCAATTCGAATGAACAAAAACAAATGGGGGAACACTTTTTGATTTCATGCAAACAATTAAATTAAAGTAAAGAAACAATTTAAAATATTAACTGTCACACCAAACTGCGGTATGTTGAATTGGAAGAGCTGTTATTTATTTAAACCATTTTTTTAATACGCCAAAAGCTTGTAAATTCAATGTAAAAATCACTTCTCACCTCTCTCAATGAAGTAAATTCACATTTAATGTAATATATGTTCAGTAGGTAAAATAAAAACTTAGAATTATCTGCACAGAATAGCAGGCTGCAGAATTCAACAAGGCCAATGTTTATTTTAAAGTGCATGAACATTTCATAAAGTATTTATAATCATAAATACCTGATCTACTGGAACAGACAGAGAGACGCTGAAAAGATTTAGGTTTCAACGTTAGACTTTTCCGACCATCTTTCCTCTCTTTATTTTCCACAATGCCACTAAGGTTGGTTCGGTGACTGCTCATGCTCTTCCGTCCACTTCGTACGCTCAGCATGTCCTTCCCAATCAAGCTCTGCTTGTCCAGGTCACCGGCAATACTCTGAGATTTTGAAAAGGTCTTTGAGCTCTGTTCAGTTGGTAGATCACTTATATTTGTTGTGTCTTTTGAAACCAACTTATCCGCAGGCATCTCTGCTTCCTCCTGAATGCTCAAGCACTGCCATTCGCGAACTGTGTATTTTACATTTGCAATCAGTTCTTCCCAGCCATACAGCAGGTCCTGCTCAAGCGAAACGGGTAATTCTGGCTTCACTTCAGTGAACATGTTCATGTACATTTCAAGACGTGTAAGCAATTCGGGTGCTGTCAATAGGGCCTCTTCAAAAAGCAACCGCTGGTTATACCCCTGGTCTCCAAACAATCCGTCCAATTGCTGTTTTAGGAGTGACACGGCTTGCCTGATCTCCGGCAAAAGACTACGGCTGGAGCCGAGATCACTCGATTGATAACTTCCCTGATTATTATACTGACGATACGACGAATTCAATTTCAACCCATCATAAATATCGTCCGAAACTTTTCGTTTCCTTCGACCTAGGCCTCTCCTGGGGCAGGGCTGGTCGAAAAAGTAGACCGCCTTATACATTCTGTGCTACAGAATAGAAGGAGGTGTCGGGTTAGACTGCGCGGGTAACGACTGCATAAAAAATACAAGCACTACGAACATCACAAAGCGCATATTTTTTAATCGTAGCTTTGTGTGAAACTTTAAATACTCGAACTTTCGTGTCAGGGCTTCAGGAACATCGCTGCATTGCTTTTAACAGTTTTAAACACGAGAATAAAATTCATTCGACGACACTGTAGTCGATAGCAACATATGTAAACACCAAAGTATATTTCATTCGAGGCTACACTTTGAGACAGTAAGTAAATTTAACCATTCTGTCGTCTAATTCAAAGAACTTCATCATCAAATTTGTCACAAAATTTAATTCAAAAAGGCAATTTTACTTTTAAACCTAGCAGTGATATAGAGATTTGAATGACATATTTTGTAAGCAGTAGACAAACAGCAGAAATAATTTTTTTAACACTCGGAACAGCGTTTTTTAATATTATTGTGAAACATAAGTGAAGAATAGGCCTAACCGTTGTGTTCTGCTTGTGACTGGAACCACATTAGGAACCGTAAGTAATGGTTTACCGACACTGTGTGATTACAAAGATCATTAGAGTCACCTTCCTTCTTTATCCAGGCTTGGGACTGGCACTGGCAAGGTGCAATCAGTGGCGTGGAAACTGTGGTATAAACAACTACTCATAGACTACTGTGCTGGAACCTTGAGCTAGGTTGCCGAAAAGTAGAACTGTTATACAATGAGGTCGTTGTGGACGCTCAACGACCTCATAATTATATATCTATGCTCGTTCGTGTTCCAGGTCAATGGCGTATATTAAGAGCAGAGTATGCTCGGAGTGTACGTAAAACATGCCCTACATTGACGTCTGAATCCCTTCGCCATCATGGCGGAGCTTTTGCTGGATTCTGATATTAGAATTTGGGTTTTTCTGCCTATTGTTGTAATTACTTTTTTGGTCGGTATCATCAGACATTATGTTACAATTCTACTGTCCTCTGAAAAGAAGGTTGAAATGCAGCAGATTGCCGACAGGTGAGTGTTTCACCAGAAAATCAATGGCCTCCTGAAGCCGCCATCGTAAATCATTGATCATGCTTACGCTGTTTAGCAGAACCACATCATCGTAAGATTTTAGGGTCAAGGTTTTATGTGGTCCACCTCCGAGCGATGACTTACAGTTCGCTTTCTCATAATTTGAATTTATGACTTGCTTTGCAACCAGTATTGGAGAAGACTGCTGAGGTGACTGGATCATGTTAAAGAAATTTTTTTCAATTTTCTCCCAAATCCTCCCAAATGTTAAACTGTTGCCTCTCAAGAGCTTACTGTGTAGAGCTTGCCAATCCTTTCACCCAAATCCGTTGTCACGAAATATTCCCGGGTGAAGAGCATCAGTTTGCTGGGAGACTATTTGGAGTTAGTTGTGGGTTAAACCGTAGTTTAGGTTGTTTAATTATTTGGCCAAAAGTGAGGTTGCTAAATTATTTGCATGTGTATAAATGATATACAAGTAATTTCTGGATCGCCAGGTTCAATCCAGCTTCCATTTAAACTATAAATATGCCTTTATCCAGCTTCCATTTCAGGTATAAAATGCCTTTATCCAGGTTCTACTTCTCAAGCGTTTTTCATCAATCCAGCTTCATTTTCAGCAGAATGACTACACTAACCCTAAAACTAACCCTAACCGACCCTCACGACGTCTAACCTGAGTCCTAACCGACCCTCATGCGTAAAATCCCGCTTCTATTTCGTCACTAAATATTTGTCATCGAATGTAAGAAATTGGTTGTCGGATAAAAAAGTACAGTTTTTCCGTCAATCCAGCTTCCATCTTCTCGCGTTTTCGGTTTATATTGCTACTTCCGGTTGCGAATGTTCAGAAATTGGAATAGCGCGTTTTATGGCGCGTTATATTCATGATTTTAGGCGTTTATTAATTAAACAACCTAAACTACGGGATATCGATGATGAAAATAATTAAACAACCTAAACTACGGTTTTAACCTAGTTGTGGATAAGGGAAGGGTATTTTACTTACTTAAGAGCAGAAAATACTTCTACTGCTAACTTTGTTAGTTTAGTGGAAAGCATTCCTTGAGACCAGAGAAGAAGACCATACGAGTGATTTCGGTGGTAGATTGATAGCAAAAGACACTGTATTTTCGACCCCTGATAGTACATGATCGCCCATTGTAGTGCAGATTTAAACTACATCCAATTATTGCATAAAGAAGATTTACGAAACTGAAACCAAAACGCCAGATGAGAGTGAGGAGGTTCATATCAGCCTAATTATAATTACATGATTATTGAAGTGTGTTGAGAACAATTTTTCTTTGCATTATTAGCCAAGCACTGATACGAAGTCGGATGCTGAGAGAAAACGGACGATTTCTTCCTAAACAGGTATACATGCTTTTATGAGCTATGTGTGTAAATTGCGGAATGATGCATGCTTGATTTGTTTAATTTAATACTTAATATTCGATTATTGCTTGATGGAATACTTGGTTAGCATGTAGAACTGGCAATCTAGAGGTCGGGGTTTCTATTCCCACCACGGCAGAAATGTAGTTCTGCTCCACCTACAGTCCTACACCCATAGCCAACTTAGGTCTAGTGAGTACACTGGCCGTTCGCTGTTGGTGGGAAGTTGAGATGGTGAGGGAGAAGACTGCCCACCTGCTCTCGTACGCTGATGCTAAGAAAATTAAGTTGCTAACACTTTGTATACATGGCTACCTCATGACTGCTTTTTAAAGGGCCCGCTCTTAAGTAAGTCAGTGTATTTTTTATTACTGCTCAATGTTGTTTAAACTGCACTTCTGTGTACATCACGTTTAAATAAGATGAAGCACCCTTCATAGAAGAAGAGACCTACAGGTGTTCAATGTTTATGCTTACAATAGACAGATGTTCTGCGATTTTCAACATGTGTTGTTGCCACTCGTTCAGTTTCGATGTTGTGAAACTCCCAAGTCTTTCAGTTGGATACAGGAATGGCACTTCCGCTGCTGAGTCAGCAGTGGGTAAATGCAAAGGTCGTGGGAACCATGAGAGCAGTTTATTAACTACTTAACCCTTTAATGTCGAGATGGTAGTAAATGGTATGGGAAATCCTATACCTCCGGCATTAAAGGGTTAAGACATAAATGTGTTGATTTGAATGTTGCGTATGTGTATATTGCTTTGCAGTCGTTTCTTATGAGGAAACATTTCTTCAACAATGAGACGACTGGATTCTTCAAGACACAGAATCGTGAGCCAGTGATGAAGAATCCAATGACAGGTGAGACAATGAAAGAGTTAAACTTCTTCTATTTAAAGCTCTTCTTGCAAACACATTTTAATAATTGATTTACAGACTTTTTGTTCGAAAATTTGTTATTGGTAAATTAGGTGATTTTTTAACTGCAGATGAGCAAAGATTAAGATTGCTAACAATCTTTCAGTGACTGATCTGAGTTTACTTTCTTATAAATAGTGTTAAGTTTGGCATGATGAGAAAGTCCTTGGTATTGTCAGCTAATTCCTCAAGTGTTCAGTAGTGGCACTATATAAATTTGAGAAAACAGGCAATCTGCCCATGTGGAAATCTTCCTTCTATACACAGTTGGTCATAAATACTTTATATACTAGACAGCTATATGTTTAGCATGGCTTATTACCTCTTTTATTTTATATTTCTTGATGTCTCACATTACTGTTATAGTGTTGTATTGTATTGTATATGAGCAGTTGTAAAGAGCCTCTTGTAAGGTGAACCATTCAGAAGTACTCCAGCGTGCAAGGCCTCTTGAGAGGAAGCAGCTTTTGAGAAGAGTGAAGAATGAAGAGATACTGAGATTGTTAAATTACGATACATGTTTATTTTAGGTTGAGAGTAAATAAACTGATGATTGTTTGATTAATTTGTTTCTTCTTTTGTTGCAGATCCAAGTATGATGACGGACATGATGAAGGGCAACATAACGAATGTTCTGCCGATGATTGTCATCGGTGGTTGGATCAACTGGGCTTTCTCTGGATTCCTCACTAGTCTGTATCTATTCAGTGCTTTCGCTTTTTCCATAGTCTGCTTCTTCAGTTTCTTCTCTTTCTGTGCACAGGAATTTGAAGTGAAGTTTCTCCATTGTAGCCTTTTAACCCTTTAACGACCAGTTGCATATCTTTCCCATGGATACATTTTAGTACACGCTGGTCGTTAAAGGGTTAAACCATGACGCTAGAAAACCTTGATGCAAAAAGTCCTTGTTTTCAAGATGCTGCTCCTCGTTGTATCTTTTTTAATATCCAAAGCTTGTTTTGCTGCCAGAAAAATTACATATGTGGTTGAATAAGTTATATTTTGTATGCATGGTTGAATAAAGCTGTCCTTTACAATTATGGTTGAACAAGGCTCTCTTTTGTAAGTATGTTTGAATGAAACCCTTATAAGTATGGTTGAATAAAGTTGTCTTTTACAAGTATGTGTGAATAAAGTTCTCGTGTAGAAATAAGATGAAATGAAGTTCTCTTTTAACTGTATATTTTCTTTTAATGTTTTAATTTTCCCTTCAATTCCTCTTGCATATTAAAATGGAGGCTCAAGTGTTCTTGAGGTTTCTAAACATACTTTTGTGATTGCATTCACTCGTGACAAATGCAAGTTTAAGGATTGCTTTTGTGATACAACAGGACAGTACTCAATAACTTATGTAGAACTTGTATGATTTACGTGATGCTTACTTATAAAATGAATGTTATGCTTATGAAATTGATATGAAGTTTACTTATAAAAGGATGTGTTTACATATGACATATATCTGATGACTTATAAAGTGGATGTTTATTTAGAGTATTTATATAGCGCCTCTTCCAGAAATCTACTCAGAGGCACTCTCTGTGCTAATTAGCCGAGGTGATGTTAAGTGTCATAAAAAAAAATATCAATTAGCAAAATAAATCACAGTAAGCCGGAAACAGTCATCAGTGGTGATCCCTAATTTAATAGTATTATTTGTGCTGACATACGAAATGGTAACTTTATAATACGAGTGCTGTTCTGATTGTTCTTTCCAGCCAAAGTTCCATTTCCGCTGACGCTACGATTTAAGCCAATGCTGCAGCGAGGGGTTGAGTTGGCATCTCTCGATGCTTCGTGGTAATTATAAATCTTAATTATAATTTTTAACTGTCTTGATCTGTTATTGTTGTTGTAATTACCCATTGTCTGACATTTGTTAAAAAATTTGTTTGACTTAGTTTCTTTCAAATCCCAAACCTTAAGTAGAAGCAACGAGATAAAACAAGTCTGATTATAATGGTCTAACATTGGGTCTCATGAATTTTATTAGTTTAAAAAATATCCCTCAGGCTTTGAATGTGGACATGCTGCAGTTAAAAAAACCGTTTGGAATGCAGCCTGTTGCTTTTGTGAGCACTGGTTGTGACGTTCGAGTACAATGGAGACCCATTCATATGTGGACTTCATTAGCCAAAGCCACATGACTTAATGGACCGTTTGCTGATTTGATTATGCTGTTGTATCTTAGGACATCTAATACGCATGTATAATTAGGCAGCCAATGAGGGTGGTCTTGCTACGCTGTTAAGGGTTTGTCGCTTATCCTAGGAATGCAGAACTTTGTTTTAGTTTGTCCTTGGTTGTCCATTTATGGTAAATTGCATTGTATTTAATCATTTATAAAGCACCTCTAGTAGGGTGAACTGTTCAGAGGTGCTCCCAGTGCACAGGGCCCACGAGAAGAAGCAGGTTTTGAGAAGAGATATGGCAAAGAGAGACTGCTAGACAAAAGTGTAAAGCGAACAGAAGGAGAAAGCGCATTCCAAAGATAAGGACCAATTGAGGTAAATGATCAAGATTGAGCCATAGCAGTTCTAGAACGAGGAACCAAGAAGTCAAGTCTACATTTGTAGTTATATGAGTAATAATCATTTAAGCAAATTCAAGAAATCCTTTCTGTAAGTTTAAATTTTCTGATCAGACATCATCTATTTTCTTCTTCTTATTTTTTATACCTGTTTGCTTTTTAGGGTCAGTTCAGCTTCCTGGTACTTTCTGAATGTGTTCGGCCTGCGTAGCATGTACAGTCTGATTCTCGGCCAAGATAACGGTCAGTTTTAAGTTCTGATTTTTCCGTTTAAATAACCATTTTATGGATATCTGTCATGCATTGAAGTTGTGTAATGGCATTTAACGAAAAAGATTTGGTATCGTCGTTAGCTTTGGAAATGTTCTTTTGTCAATTACAAGTCATACATACCTGTGGGTTAACCTGAAGGGTGGTCAGCTAGTCATGCTATGCCGTTAAGGGTTCATGTGCAGTATCGCTTAATGTAGTGCAATCCGTTAACCCTTTACCCGTTCATTTTTCCCGTTAAGCCTGTGTTTTCAGCGGATATTCTCTGGGCAAACGGGTAAAGGGTTAATGTCCTGCTGTAAAGCAGCTTGTATTGAACTGATAAAGCCGACTGGTGTAACTAAGATTTGATGCCCTGTGTCATAGAATTTAAGAAATAAGTTAATTATTATTGCTACCCATCTACTCTAGCATGGACGATGTTAATTTCTTGTTTTATTAACTAGAGTTTGTATGTTTGACGTTAGTATTGAACTGACTTAAATATTATTGGTTGTTTCGCTTAAACTGGTTTGGTGTTTTTGTTGCAACATTTCAGCTGCTGACCAAACAAGGATCATGCAGGATCAGATGACTGGACCTGCCATGGGAATGCCGCAAGACCCATCCAAAGCTTTCAAGGTAATTAATTTAACGTTTTTACCATTTGTGTGCAGATTACATCAAATTGGCATTTTAACTGAGGCGCTATTGGCTTTCTTTTGTTTGTTGTTGGTTCTTATTGGTACAATTATTGATTGATTGATTTTATGTACTACATTGGATACTGCAATACTGCCTTGACAAGCAGTATACTGTATAAATGTCTTCTTCTTCTTGTCCTTCCGGCTGGAATTAATCCCTCGCAGGGGAGGGGTCAGCCAACATGTGATCCATTGAAAAAAAAGTGAAGCAAGTGTTTCACAGGCCGGATACCCTTCCTGACGCCCAACACTAATTTCGGGGTGACCCCAGCCTTTCAAGTTACCACCCACCCGCAAGGCAACGGGCCCACGGGGGCAACAGACATATTTGGAATGGCGGTCTGCACTCGCCATGTCACAGGATCGTCATCGGGTCCATGCAGCTTTTTACAATGTGAGACAGGCGCCACCCATGTCTCACGCTGCGCCCTGTTAGCCCTGCCGCTGTTGGTCCACGATAAATGTCTGGGTGTCACTAACTTGGAATCACATATTTCTTGTGTCTTGTAAACATGTATATAAAGATATAGATAGATCTTGCTGTTCTAACATCATGTTACTAAGTAAGAGCTGAAATTCCACTTTCCCACAACCATACACATTTATGAATGCCTGAGTTTATCAGGGGCTAGCAGTACGATCAAAAGGAACCAAAAGGACTCCCTTATCAGCAATGTAAGGCTGCATAGCTCTCGTACATGATAGTATATGAACCTTTGCAACTGAATAGCTTAAATGGCATACATATGAAATATTTTTTTAGTCTTAACCTGTCATCCATTCATCTTTTTTTAACTACTCCAAACTTAATGATAATAGACCTATGTAAAATGTTTTGTTCGTTTTTGCAAACAGGCCGAATGGGAGGCACTGGAAATCTGTGACCACCAATGGGCACTTGAAAACGTGGAGGAGGAAGTAATTGGTCTCAGTGTGGAAACCGTTAAGAACAAGTCCGTCTGATATTTCGTTTCTTCTGCAACATGTTGAAGACGTCTACACTGGTGTCCGGGTCGTACATGATGGAAGGGCGTTGTGCATGGATGCAGACTTTCCACAACAGGGAGCCAGCACCATGCTTGAACTCCTGTGTTAAAACAATGTTGAATATTTGAATGGTTTTCTACATTGAGATGCTGTTACTCATGAATTAGAAGAATGTTGGTTTGTTAAACTATTCTTGTGCACACTGTGTTGTAAAATTGTCTTTTTCGGAGGATTAAATTAAATTTATAAAACGATTCCTTTCTAAAATGTTCTTTTATTTCACCTTTGGCGTACGTAAATCGTAACGTAACGGACAGCAACACACACACACAGACGGATGGTTGAATTCTCTGATTTACTTGTAAAGCAATTACAATTGCTCAAATTTACATAGCACCAGTTTTCACATCCACACACAAAACGCAATTTTCAAAATAGATTTCAACATCTCTCGAACCAAAGAAGCCAAAGACTTAATTCCACAGCAATATTGCCGACAACTGGGCGGAGGAGAGCTGTACAAAAAGAGGCACTGATAAAATTAATAGCTCTGTGTAACTACACTAATATTGATCTGACAGATCGTCTAAATTACAACTTGGATCCACTGCACTACAAATAAGCACCCGCTAATAAAAATAAATATATGTGTATCGCCGAACAATAATCACCTAGACTACAATTGAGCCACATATGAAGGCAAATTTTCTATCTACACGTACATCTGTAGAAATTGTCGCTTCTGAAAGTACACATGATTTTCACTAAATGACCGTTGTTACAAAGCACACAGTGTGTGCTTTATTTTCACTAAATGACCGTTGTTACAAAGCACACACACACACACCAATGAACATAGCTCACCACCAAACTCATGAACATAGAGTAGTTATCACTCGGTACAAGCAAATAAACTTAATGCAGTAAGAAAATCATTGATGACCAACGTGATTAGAGATTCTAAAGACTTCATGTGGAACAACATGCGTGCATTTAGGGGCTTCCGGGTTCAAATCCCCAAATAAATAATATCCGAATTTTCAAAACTTATTCTGTGTAATTCTCTGCATTTTTTGGCCATTTTCAATGGAAACCCCAATTTCGTTTCTTGTTATCTATGCTCCTGTTGAACAATATCCATAATCCAGAAACACTAAGTTATAGAAATCAACCTTTAGAAGTTATCTCTAATCTTAAAACTACAGCTTGATGTTGAACACACTACAAGTATTAAAGATGGAGAACACCAATCCCTAAGACAAAATTTTACCAGTGCCATGGAATTTGAACTCTAATATTTCAAAATTTTACGCCGCCCAACTCCAAATACATCATTTTGCACAAAAATAAACACTTCCAGTCGCAAGCAAAAACAGCGGCAACATATTGCTTCAGTTGTACAGCATATGCAATAGACTGGTAAACTTAAATATTTTTAAACTTGCATTCACTTGTTTACTTCCCCTCGACTGCTTTTAGCTGTTTTCTGTGCAAACGTTTCTTTAATGCAGGTATAAAATACGGTGCATTATATAAACACACTTTGGACAACATAGCTTCCGACCACAGGCAAAACCCAAACACCTTCAGCTGGTCCTGCTTGGTAGGTAGGTAGGTCGGTCGGCTAAGATGTGATAAAGCAGAAGAAGCAGCCAGTTGCTTCAGCAGCAGCAGCAGCAGCAGAACTGGCCTAACACAGACAACAGCTGGACGTGAAGATGCACAAAGAAACGAGGTCTGGTCTGAGCACTGCAACTTCTGCAGCTGCACACATTGATGTTAATTTATGCCAGTCAGCTTCAACTGAATGCTGCAGCCCACAAGGCTGATTCAACCAGACAACAAGCACTGGTCTTGGCTAGCAGCACAGTGCAAGAGGCAAACAGCCTCGCCAGTCAGGCTGACTAACACGGCCACCATCCCGCCGAAGTGGGAGAGAGAGAGAGGCAGCCAGCCTGGCTGAAAAGCCTGCCAACCTACTGGCCATTAGCAAGCCAACTTAAACGGCTCCCTGCTAGAATGGAAAACTGAAACTGGTGATCGGCTCGTTTAGAAGTCCAACGCATAGCACATGCAACGTGGAAAATTTCAATGCAGCAGAGAGGCCACCTGTGCACTCCTTTGAACAGCTCATTGTTCACTATCCTTTGAACAGCTCATTGTTCACTATCCTTTGAACAGCTCATTGTTTACTTCTTGAGCATTTGTCCAACACAAACAAATGCGTAGCATGGCGAACGCAACGTCTCTTGGTCGCTGTTGTACGTTGAGTACAAACTGATGTAATACGTCAGAACATGAAATATCACAACAGAAAAGCATAAGCTAACAACACTTCACTCGTAATAAACAACACAAGACCCTCACCATAATTTCTTTCTAGTGTTATAATTATGCAGCATGGTTGGGAGCAGTCACCAACAAAGGCAATCTAACTTTCACCTGCTTACCACATAATGAATGCATCAGAGTAAAAATGGGTATAATTTAAGGAAGGTTCAGTAGCCTGAAGTAATGATAAAAAGTGGCCACAAGTATTTGGGTCACATACGTATTAAATCAGGGTATTACAGTTTCTTCGTAAATCCTTGCAACACCAGTTTGATCGCAATCGAGAAGCAAGAAAGATTCTAGAAGCAAAGCCTTCTGTAATGAACAACAACAACAGCCAGACAAAAGCACAAACGTCTTCTGGCTTCACATCACTCGTGTATCATTGTTCCGTTGACTCGTTAATTTTCACTCATGCATGCATATAAATGTTGATTCACTTCACTAGCTCTGTTAACCCTTTAATGCCGAGATGGTAGTAAATGGTATGGAAAATCCTATACCTCCATTCATGCAGGTTAAAGACGTATACACAAACTTTATGCCACACACGTTTATTTTCATGTGACACATGAGATTTTAAAATACAATAAAAAAAAGAATGCACAAAGAAGAGCAGCAAGGAGAGCTTTATACTAAAAATCACAGCAACCACATCTCTATAACACCAGCAGTGCAGTCAGTACCAGTCACCTTGGTGTACAATAACAACCACCAATGCCTCCCACCATTACTACACTCAAAGCTTTTTACGAAGCTTTTTACAACCAGCATATCTGTGAACAACATGCTTGCGAAGCTATATAGCAAAGAGGTTACTCGAAAGACTAGATGAAACATTAATCAGAAATCAGCCAACACATTTGATGCTCATCAAATGAGGCGGCACTTGCAATTTGTTTAAATAAACCTGCCTCAGAATAATTTGTCTTGCAACAGTCAGCAGTTTATAAACGGGTGCTTATAATATGCAAGCTATATAGACTTTTAATGTGCCACGCAATTCGAGTACATCATCAAAGATAAACATAGACTTGCATGGCATATTGTGAGCATCATAAGGATAAAAAGCCTACACACACATGCGCACACCCACACACAGCCTGTAGCCTTTCAGCAAATATAAACTATCCATCAGCTAAAGAGGGCTCAAAGTAATAGAATAACTGAGCAAACAACTTATGCTGCAAATCAATTAAGCTAGAGTTTGCCAGAAAAACTGTCAGATGACTGATTGACCAGATCAACTACCTTTCAATCAATCAATCAATCAATCTATCTATCGCAACTGTTTAATTAACGTTTTTCTTCGCTGAATGAACTGAAAGCGTCGTTTAAATCAGATAATGTTGATGGAATCGTTTTCAGTAACAAGTCCAATAAATTAAGATCAAATTCCCACAACTAAGCAATAACATACGAAACATACATTTATATTATTCGTTTTATGCTTCTTCTTTAGACCAGCAAAAGAACGTAAGGCGTAAAAAAATTTGTTGTGTTTCCGGTAACCCGACCGACCCATTTTTACGGCCGCGACCCAAATATTTTTGTAAAAAAAATGTTATTTAAAAAAATATTTTTTTCAAAAAAAAAAATTTTTTTCAAAAAAAATTTAATTTTTTTTTCAAAAAATATTTTTTTAACATTTGTATTGACATAACATAAGAGACGTCAACAAAATGAAATTAATAGGACTGTTTCTAGAGCAGTTTTAAGTGCAGACAGTCGGGAAATAGGCAGTTTATACTTGCTTAGAACACGTACTTTGTTTCAGTGTGCAAAAAAGACTAGTGGAGTATACTTTTTCGGATAGTCACTGCATAAAAATATTTTACAAAATAAAAATTTTTTCCGACCTACCTACCCAATTTTTTTTAGCTATGTTACCGGAAACACAACAATTTTTTTTAGGCCTAAGGTGCATTGAAGTCTAATAACTCATCATCAGTCATTCACTAATTAATTAATCAGCTTATTATTCTATTAATAGTTCAATACACTAGTATTAGCAAGCCACTAACAGCTCAAAGCCATTAATATTTTACTTTAACAAGCAGCTATTTGCAGCATTATAACTGCCTTAAAATCATATAATTCATAATCACATGTGCTCTAACATATGTCATTTTCCATTTAACATGCAACGACACTGAAAAGGCATTTATACGAAACAAGCAGGATGGCTCAAATCTAACAATGCTCAATGACTGACATTGTGAAGTTAACTATTAGTTGCAATGACTACTAAATGTCTTAATTAAGAAATAAAACTTTAAATATAACTTTAAAACCAAACTCAGGCATCCTCGCATTCATGCTTAACTCCATTCTTCCATAAACAGTTTGCTTGTCTTCCTCTCTGTCTGTCTGTCTCACTTCTCAGCTCTTTCTTCTCCTAGAGTCTATCAACAATCCTTGGCTAATAATACTCAGTAGTAATTCTTAATGCCTCTTGCAAAAACAACTGTAACCATTGTTGTACATCTGTTCACAACATGCTAGATTTTAGCCTGATCACCAAATTTTCTATCATAACATATTAGCTTAGCGTGCCGATCACCATTTCGGTGTTTTGGCCAACATCCAAGACAGACTAAACCCTTTAATGCTGGAGGGTATAGGATTTCCCATACCATTTACTACCATCTCGGCATTAAAGGGTTAACGCTACAAGCAGACTTCACGACTGGACCGAGAAGGAATCCCGATAATGCAAACAAGAATGCAAGGCTTGTGCATCTGTTATTATCTCAGCAACACACAAACGCACGAGGCGGCTTTACAGGAGTCACATGGTAACTTAGGAGAACTTTTCTCAACCGATATTCACCAACTAGAAGCAGTTTCTCCAGTACTGCATTTAATCGTACCTAGCATAGACATTGCATACACTATAAAATATGTTGTTGTGAACTGGGAGCGCTTCTGAGTAGTTACCTTGAAAATACGCTATACAAAAAGTCAATAATAATAACACAGTTTCATTGACCGAGAAGGGGTATTTCAAAATGACCACTACTCGCCGATGTGTCTGCAGATTCTTTGACTACAATACTAGTGCATCACATTGCAGCTCAGTGTATGCATGCACAGATAGCATTTACTGTGATACACAGTCACATCAACAACACTAACACAGTTTTTTATATGGCCGGAATTGAGTAGATCTATCTCAGTTCACCCGAACACCATTAACACTGAATGCCCAAAGACAGGCAATTAATAAATACAATAAATAATTCAACACAGGGAAAGGAGCAGCTCATGCATAATTCATTGAAACATAATTATTCGGCTCATGCATAATTCATTGAAACATAATTATTCAGCTCATGCATAATTCATTGGAACATAATTATTCTCCACAGTGTGTCCCAACATGCCCCAATATACAGACACTTTGTCTTAATACCAATTTCTGGAATTCATGATTGCTGGACTATGACAGCATTCTGACCCACCCATGTAATTAATGCCAACGCCATGCTGAACAAAGGCACCCATCAGAGGCGCTCCACGTTTTATGCGAACCATTGATCAAATGCAGTTCCAAATGATAAACAGAAGCACAAATCACTGGTAAGAACCCAAAGTTAATTCACCCCCGCAAAAGCCATAATCAGTTAACACTGTAAATCCTAAGCAGAACATCGTAGATTTTGTCACCATATTTAACACAGATTTCACCTTGAACAATGCAATTCAGCAACATTATAGAATGTGGGCCGTTTCTACAAGGTAACACCTCATTACCAAGATTCATTGCATACCGGTACATAGGTCAGTACTCAACGGAGCAACTGGTCAGAAAGATGATTCACTGCACCACATTGCCAAACGCTAAACACCTAACTAATTACCCTGGGGGTGATTGGATAAATCCTTGTGGCATTCATGAGTGAGCCATCAAGCCACCTCGTATAAATTAATTTAATTTTCACTTATTATTTATCAACCTCTGCACTGGTCCTTTCTCTGGATTGCATCGTTGATTGGTGATCGAAAACCAATCAGCAATCCAAAAGCAATGCAGCTCCACTTCTTCCACACAATGGACGTCAAAACTCAAGGATGCTTCGGCTCTGGAGTACTAGCGGAAAAATCACAAACAACTTCAAACGAGACTTGACCTCCAAATTGCAAAAAAATATCAAGCTCAATTTATATGCATCATTTCCATGACCTTCAGCGAAAGAGGTTAAATCAAATTAAATGCAATGTACGATAACCGTCAAGGCCAGCACCCACGAAAATATGGCCACCATCTGAAAATTTTTCTGCTAAACAAAATTCCAAGTTGTAATCCAAAAATTCAAAATCCAGTGTATTCTGTAGTGCAGTAACAGTCAACCACATAATTACAAAAGTATTAAATGATTCACTGCCTGATGAAAACACACTTCAGAGACCAAGGCACTCTTAACGACTTCAGTATAAGGCACTCGTTGCATTTTACACATAACCGCATGCGTGAAACGTTGAAAGTGATCAACGTGAAGTGCACTTGATTTCAAATGGTCACAAGATGACACCGAAGACATCAAATATTTACTCACTGCACTTCAACGGCATTAAAAATCCCATAATCCACCTCTCCCATCACAGCTGATTTCTAGGAGATAAATTTTTCCCTCTAGCAAAATACACGGTAAAATAGTTTTAGCTGTAGAACCCCAACAACTCTAATGTATTAAATAATATTTCATAGAACTTTGTAATCATTTCAAGTTCTGCCATTGTTAGTCATGTTGTCTTACTGATAAATGCCATGAAGATCAATGAACTGTGTCTGATGACAACAGACACATCAGTGGTGAACATTAATCTCTGCATGTAGGCAACATCCTTCTTTACAAGATGAGTCTTAAAAAGAAAGTTTAAGAAACACCTAAGAAACACGGCCACTCATTCAAAGAGTCTGATGGCTTTAAAAAGCACAGTAATCTGCAAGCATCAACTGGAAGGATTTTCTGAACAACAGAGCATGACTTAGAAAAACAACACATATTAAAAATCTACTGCAGTTTTCTTCAAAAAAAATTTAAAATAAAAAGAAATCTTCCAGATGAAGCTTAAGAGTAAAACATCAACATTTCATTTCTGGTCAAGACTATCAAAACACATTTGACACCGCGTATAAATCGGTTTCTTCAAGACGATATATAGTTTCACGCCTGCTTTCGAAAATAAAACGCTTTTCTGTATAGAATTAAATAATAAGCGCGAACTTCGCCTTCGTTGAACGTGGTATAAGCATTTTCTACGATGATGTAACATTTCAACAGCAAGGCATCTCATCCACAAAGCTCCAAAAATCGAAAGGCTAAAACGGTGAGCACTAATCTGGGCGATATTTTACCTTAACTGCAGAGGTACACACATCAAAACCACCAACCCGACACGAATGACGAAGGAGGCATCATGGGTCGTCAGGGCGGGCGGGCGGGCAACAGGCAAACACACAAGGCACATTGATATTCAACGAAATCTGCACAAAGCTAAGAATAATAGAATGAGAATTCTACCTCAGGCGTCTTGATACAACTGCGTCGCGATGATGTCGTTCGTCGACACCGTCTGGCACGCGACGCTGGCGAACTTCTTCGGCTTGGCGACGCCGCCAACCGCAGCGGCACGCGCCTCGCTCTTACCCGCCTGCCCGTTCTGCATGCTGTCGGTGCTGATCGTCGCACCGCCTGTGCTGCTGCCGTAGAGGAACGAGGCGCTGAAGTCCGGCACGAAACGGAGGTCGCTGAGTGCAGACGCAGACATCTGGTAGCTCTCCGGAACAATCGACACGGTCGCCCGCTTGTTCTTCTCCTCGTCCTGCTTGAAATTCCAGATCGGAATTACGCCGGCGCCGCTCAGTTCCGCATCGTTGAACACGGCGACCGGGTCCGAGTAGCCGTCGCGATCGGGCTTCGGGAGGAATTCGTTGATCTCGTCTTCGATGCTCACCGAGTGGCTCAGCGACATCATCCCGCGGCTACCCGACGGCTCCATGTCGTCAGAAGCCGACGACGACGGCTCCTGCTCGTTTTCTTTCCAGACGTGCGTAGCTTTCCACTTGGCGCGGCTCGTCTTGTGAGCGAGGATGGCGTTGAAGCACAACATCTCGCCGATCTGAAAGTGCTTCTGGAGATCGTCCATCGGTTTCTGCATGATTGAGCGATCAAAAAACACGTGCTCGTGCTCGCCGAGATCGATAATCCCCCAGAGTTTCGCGACGTGAAAGATCTTTCCTTTTCCAGTGTTCGACGTTCGTCCTCCTCCTCCTCCACCCCCAGACGTCGCCGGCGGCTTACTTCCGGTTATGATGACGCTGAGCTTCGCGTTCTTTATCAAGTCGACCGTGTCCTCGTCGACGATGGTGAAAATGCCGGAGTTCCGCTTGACGAAGTCCTCCAGTTCGTTCTGCGATGTGCCGGCCGTGCTGCGGATGTTGTCCGACGCCTGTCCGAGACAGAGCACAAGTGTCTGCAGTTTCATAGCACCCTTCTTTTCGAGCACGTCCTTGACGTACATGACCGCCTTGTACTCGTTAGCGGTCATCGTCACAGGTGAGTTGTGCCGCTTCAGCATGCTAGGTGTGCTCGGCGACGGCATCAGGTGGCCCTGGCTCTGGTTGAGTTGGGTTCGATCGCTGAACGAATGCGATCGATGGAGCGACGACGTGTTCTTCTGGGCGAGTCCTCTCCTCTGCGGTGGCGGCGTCTTCGGAGGAACGACGGTCGAAGACATCATCGGAGGAGGAGTGACATCGTCGCTCGGTAGATCGAACGTAATCCTGCGCTGGGTCTGCGGCGTCTGCACGGGCGCCAGGCCTTCGCGCAGCGTCACGAGGTCGCCCTGAACTTCGAAGATGTGCATGTGACGCAGCAGCCACTTCTTGAACTCCAGCTGCGGACCGACGATGTTACGAACTTCGGACGTCGTCTGCGAAAGATGTCCGGCGAGACTCTTCACCGGGACCCACTTCTCCTCGCGCTTGCCGAGCTGGTGCTGGAAAAACTGGACGGCCTCCATCTCGACGGAAACGTCCGGAAGGCTGCGGCGCGACGCGGAAGACGAGGAGGCGCTGCTCTCCTGCCCCCCTGCTTCCTCCTCCTCCTTGCCATCGTAGAGCGCGACCATGTTGCCGCGGATGGTAAACAAGGAAGGATACTTGAGGAGGAACTGCTTGAGGCCACTCTCGTTGCCGCCGGCTGCGGTCCTCATCTCCGGTGTGAAGTTGGAGCTTCCGAATCGGCCGGCCAGCTGAGAAATGGTCAGCGGCCCGGTGCTGTTCATCAGCACCTCCAGAAAGTACAACATCGCTTTGTGACCCGGTTCGTCTGACATCTTTTTTGGGTCGTGTCAGCTGCTAAACGAAAACGTTTTCTTCTTGTCAGCTCTCAGCGAACCGGGGAATTTCGTCTAAAGACCTGTCGAATAACTGATAGGACGTCGTCGAAAGTAACAAAGTCGTCTTTGTCAAGCGATGTCTCCAGAGGTGCCTTCCGTTCCTCCTTTTATACCTGCATCAATCAACGCAGACGAATATAAATGACTAATAAATTAATACCTATGTACCTGAGACAGGTAAGAAAGCTAAATATAAACAGATCAAAAGTGAAGGAACATTGATGATCTAAATTTGAAAAAATAGAGTATAAATAAAAGAAACACGAACTGATGAACTACATTACCTAATGAATAATTAATTAGCATTAAGAATCAAATACGTCGTTGATCAACAAAATTCAGCAACTAGATATATGGACAAACAGTGTTCAACTGGTACTCTGATCCAAATCAATATTTCTGCATTAAGATCTAACACCAGCGATCAGTGCTTTGTATTGGAACCAATAAACGAACCAAATCGTTTTATTGACAAAATACTTCGATGTGACATAAAAATTACAACTCAGTTAACATCCCTATTCACTAAGCTTATCTAAACCAAATACGCATAAAATCGAAAAAAATTTAGCGTGGGAACTGCACTTAAAGTACTAAACACTTAAAGTGTGCAGGGACTGCATATGACTCATTCACAATAAACAAACTTTTAAAACAAGAAATGTCAAAAATGCAATTACTCAACTTTCTTTACTGAAGTTCGAGTAACACAAAGTAGCACTGAGAAAACTGATGTTACACACACTTTAACAGAGACCAACACTGAACCGATCACTTATGTGTGAGAGTTGTTTGTACAATTTCAACTACGCAGACAATGTAACAATGACTTAAAACAATTCACGAAAACTCGAAAATAAGATTTAATGGCACCGATACGACCGTCTCGTGGCCGATCGCCCGCCCATGACTAACGCATGGCTATGTCTAATGGTCTGAAATGAGTCTGTCTTATTAGGAGCAGCTGCCCGGCCATCTCAGACGTTAGGAGGAGGGGTAAGGTACCTCCATCACTGCGGAGAGCGTCGAAACAGTGGGTAAAAGCAGAATTAAAAGTAACACATGGGAGGATTGTCTGAATGATGAAAAATGATAACGTTTTGCCGTCATTTGAGTGTCATGTCCCATCTGAGACTCACCTAAGATGCGAATAGAAGCGAATGATCTTCCACCAGGAATCCTAGGTATTTCTTCGTCACGAAAACTACTCTGCCATGTTGCCCATCACATCACTGGTCACGTGACCCATAGGCGGGGCTTCTCAGCCGGATAGGCGGAGCTTCGACTGGCCAGGTGGGCGGTGCTAATGGCACAGTGGGCGGAACAGAGTTACTATCGTAAGATTTTCGCAAAGCGTAACTTCTATTTATAGTCGCATCGGTATGTAATGTAATGCAGTGTAAATGTCCGGAAAATACTCAATGCTACAATTGCGTCACACGTAAGCCACGTGGGAGAGTCCAGCCCATTAGTTTTACTTATCAAATCAAGCCCGGTAAGCAGCGTAAGCTAGGTTGTTTGATTCGTTCCTCGGTCCCAGGTCAAATCCAATTAGATGCATTTTTGGTACTGTAATGCAGGCCTAATCCAGAAAATTCGAAAATTCTCAGCGCTGTCAAAGCCATGCCATGGAGTACAGTTTATTCACTGGCTTCTAGAAGCGTGGTGACGGCGGGCCAGAGATCAAAGTGTCGTAGGCCTAAGCGTCTGAGCAAAATCGGGTAGCCATCTGAAGGGGCTCAATGCCATGTAGGCCTAATGCCCTCCCAGAAACTTTTAAAACTAAATCTGGCGCATTTTCGGCAAACGTAGGCCTATTAGATTGGTAAATTCCTAATATTCTTTTGATCTTCATTACTAGTCACGAACATCATAATTTTATGAAACTCATTCGATCGGTTTGAAATAGGCCTAAGTCTAGGCATAAGATCAATGTAGGCCTACGCGCTATATAGTTCTTGGTTATCGAGGCCATTGCCGTGTATCTAGACGTCAATGGTGATGCAGAAGCAATTTCTTTCGACAGAGGGCCGCACTAAACTTTTCCATGGGGGAGAAGTCCCCCTATCGTCCCAATTTCCCCTATGTACATCTTTTCGTATGTCTAGGTCTTTCGCTCCCTGATTGGTGTGCGCTGTGAGAGGCGCTTTCAAAATTCATAGATACGATATTATGAATAGCGATTAGAATCTATATGGACAGCAGCGCCTCTGACGGTCGAATAGTATCATGTCTTGCTTACATTGCTAAACCATAGCTATTAATGCAGATTGCGATAAATAATCTGAAGTCAATGCAGATACAATTATTAGAGCTATAAAGAAAATGATCATAGCTATATTACTATATAGGCTAGCAGTTATTACATCTGCAAAAACTCAACAAAGTAAAGCCACCTTGATCACAAATCACGAATGTGAATTAAACTGACATCATTAGCATCCATATGAAAGGCCTACATGTGCAAGTTACAGGTCTGGTAAGTGCATGCATGCATGTATTTGGTTGTGTCTGGGTGTATGCATGCATGTACTGTAGGCAGTGTTAAAAAAGTAGTTCCTGTATAATGTGCAGTGTACACCCCTCAACTTTCCAGGCCGTGCTTCCTAATAAGTGCCAGGACGACATTCAGATTTGAAAATATGTGCATGGACAAGTGCTGGATGTTCATGGAACGGTGTCCATGCACTTATTTTCAAATCTGCAGTCACAGTTTAAGCCCTGATTGTAGGTATGCACACATTATGAGCAGCACAGGTATGTATGTATGCATATGTCGATATGCAAGATTGCATTATTTACATATATGTATACATTCAACACAGCATCTTAATAAATTTAATACGGGGAGCGGTGGTGTAGGAGTATTTTCTGTGACTTTGAGCCAGAGGGTTCCAGGTTTGAATTCACCTCAAGCCACCATATGTACGGACTTGAGCAAGTCCTTCACTTGCAACTGCTCATGCACTTCAGTGTGAAACTCCGATGCAGTGTTCGCACTGTAGACGGGAGCGCCTCTGAATAGAGAAAGTTTGAAGGGGTGCTATAGCAAATCCGAGAAATAAATAAATAAATAATTTAATGCAGTATCTTTAAACCCTTCAAAGGTGCTGCACAGATGATGTGCATTAAACTCATAAAAATTCAAACATTTCGTACACAGGCACTCATGCACGTGCACACACACACATGTGCGTACGAGTGCACACACTCACACTCACACGGTGATTGTTCAGGATAGATAATATAACAAATACTATCTTAAACACGCTATTGAACGTACATGTGCAACAAATAAGCTTACTATCTTAAACACGCTCATTGAACGCACATGTGCAACAAAGTAATATAACTGAAACTAATCTAACTTTGGATAACTGAGATCAGACCAGTTCAGATCAGAAACATATGCTGCTCAATGCAAATTTTTTTATTTTTTACCGCGGTATTTATGCTTCATCAGGTGTTCCAAACTATATCCAGAGATGGGAATGGTGTTACTCTGGAACAGCTTATCCCTTGTCGAGTTTAAGTTCAAGGTGCCTCTGAAGGAAACCGTAACAAAGCACTGAATGGTGATTGAGAGGCATCTGAAGAGTTAGCGAGTCTCCTTAGAGTCTGCTCTAATTAGATTCAATCGTTTCCCAGCTCTTTGATAAAGTCCATACCACTGGTGCTAATAGGGACCATGGTCTCAAACGCTACTATAGGACGAAGGACAAGGTGGTTTGCAAGAAGCTGGCTGTATACTTACTTACTTAGTCGTTTTTTCAATGTTATCTCACAGTTGTCCTTCCCACTGCTGGGCCCCCCCACCCAAGAGGCCGACATCGTGTGGAGCCAAGATGCGCCATTGTATTATTATTGTTACCATTATTATTATAACGAAAATATGTGAAGCGTATAGTTGAAATCACTGATGCAATCAAATAAACTTTGGTACAGAAGCTCAGTAACTAAACATAAACAATCAAATAATATAATTGATATTGGCAAAGTAGACACTTTTGTGAGCCTATAGCCTATACAAACTACTATCTACCATATAAAATACAATGTGATTTATACATTAATATTTTCAGAAAAATCCATATTACATCACGAATAAATAGCCTAAGAAATGAATAAATAACTCTGTATAAAATAATTAACATATTATTTTGAGACATACATGTCATGCATATATAGCATAAAGAATAAATAGCCTTAAGATTTAACAAGTCTAGGAATGAATGTCTTCAGGAATGATTATTCATAAGTTACAACGTAAAACGTAAGATGTACATAGTTTCCATAGCAACCGTATGTAAAAGCTTGAGGAATTTGAAAACTTGTTTCCACAAACTCTGTTCTGACACAACAAAGAATTTGAGAATGCAATTTATTGGACTGCCACGAGATTGATTGTGCCATCCCAAAAGTTACAGAGATTGGATTACACTTCCAGGTACAGACTTTGCAAAGCTATTATAGTCTGATAGCAAGGGGACCTTTGGTCTGACAGTAACAGTTCTAGCGAACTAAGTACTGCCATTTCATTTATCTGATGGCATTGCAGCAACAATTTTGCAATCGTATGACTAGAGTTGTGCATAATAATAATTACTTAACCTGTAATAATATAACCTAAGAATTTCTGTAATACCAATGATCAGCTGATGGTTGCTTTGAGTATAATGCAGTAAAAAAATCATAGTTCAGTGGCAAAGACAGGTAGAAATCTGATAGATCATATGGACACTAGAAGCAGGCTATGGTGGATAATACGGACACTAACAGCAGGGCTTTTTTAACATGCAGTTGTACACAAAATAAGCAGTTCTAACAGGATTTGTGCAGCTTTAAAAGCACTTCTGTGCAGCTAAAAGTAGTAAAAGAAGGTCATTGTTATCCGATTGGAAGTAATTTACCATGGAGGATGGGAAAGGAAAGAAGGAGTTGTGCAGTTCTAAAAATTCCTTAAAAACAGCCCTGACTAACAGAGTAGCAAGACTGAAGTTCGGCCCTGAATGACATAAAAGAATAGATAGAAGGAACTGAATTGGGCCACCAGGAATTACACAACAGCCACAAATACCGGCCATCATAAAGCACGAAAGAAGCAATAGGATAGATCAAGCAACTGGGACAAACATAGAAAACAGACGGGCAACGATGTATTTACAAATTTCAGGATGTGGAGACATTTCATGACCGGGGGTATGAATTACGGTGGATGTGGTTCCAAGTAGAGTCGGCGGTGACAAAGATTTTTAAATTTAAACACAAGCTTTACCTGGTGGCGGACCGGTAACGCGTCCGCTCACGGAGCGGAAGGTTGCGGGTTCGACTCCCGGTAACGACCTTGGGCAAGTTGTTTACGCACACGTGCCTCTGTCACCAAGCAGTATAAGTTGGTACCGGCGTAAGCTGGGAAGTAAACAGCAAGTCCTGCGATACACTGGCCCCGTGTCCAGGAGACCAGGACCTTGGGATTCGTCCATTGCTGGCTCAGGGCTATGGAAAAGGAGATGAGCGCCTCCCTGTGTTCCTCATGGAACGGGATGGGACTTTACTTTTTTTTTTTACTTTAACAATGCGAACTGGATTACGGTAAACTACACTAAATATGTGCATTAAATTGTGGAAAAGTAGAGAAAAAAAGATATTGTGCACGAAAAAAAAAATGATTCAGTTTTGAGACAACTGATACGATCCTATGTTCTAATATAATACATGAAAGCAATAATAAAATTTTTATTTACAATTGTTCTGAATTCTGTCACTTATTGTCTCACTGATTAAACACCAAACTTCTCTCTTAACCTTTTCTGTTTCAGCTGAAATTATTTCCAAAATTGAATCTAGAGAAAGCTTAAACAAAATAAAGCATTTAAAATTTTAAATTTCAGATTCTTAAATAGAATTTTAAAACCATATGATCACTCGAAAAATAAAAGTTACTTAACTTCAATACGCACACTCAATATTTCTTTTCTAATTTACACATAACAGAATGTTAAGAATCTCCTAAATTTATAATCCACCATCGCTAACAACGACTGGGATATAACCGCAATCACCAAACAAAACACACAATACAAAAAACCAATTTCACTTTTTCGACTTGAGACACGGACATAGGCTTTGTTCGTTGATCTCGAGAAGTTTCACGAAAAACTTCATCATTTTCTGTGCAATGCTGAACCGCATCGTACCGTGGTCCTTGGTTGTGCGACGCACGATGACAGGCTGTGCTGAGCCATTGTCGTCGTCGTCGTCAGTGCTGCCCACTTCAAGAACCATGTTCTGGTGAGTAAGCGTGGAAAGGGCGCGTTGAACGAGAGACATCTCCGTCGGTCTGGACATCGGTCGCAGGCAAGCGATGGCGAAGAAGAGAAACGCAACCGTCGAATTCGCTCCCTGTTGACAAAAATGCAAAACCACCTTATCATCATCGTCATCATTATCGTCATCATCGTCATCATCATCGTCATCATCATGATCATGATCATGATCATCATCATCATCATCATCATCATCATCATCATCATCGTCAGCTATAATCGTCGTCGCAGCCGCCGCCGCCGTCATCATCATCATCATCACCTCTCAGGTCAAGTTTGTGTCATCTCAGACATGGGCGCCTGCAGAAACCGCTGTTCTCTGTGAGAATAGTTAACATGACAATGTGGAGGAATTGCTCTTGAAATCATTATGCAGTAAGCTTATGCATTCTCTAGAGATCCAAATGCCTAAGTATCTTTAACAACTATTCAAATTTTTACTGCAACCAACATCCTCTACATCAGTGGTTCCCAAAGTGGTGGACCTCTGCGAACCGGTGCCGGTCCGCGGAGGTATGATCGCCGGTTCGCGGAGAAGAGATAAAAAATATTAAATAAACTGTAATTATTAGTTTATTTGTTTGAAATTGTAAAATTATTCGAATTGTTGTCCAAAATTTGTTCAAATTTCTGTCTTAATGTTTAAAAAACTGAAATAAATAAACATGCCTTATTATAACTTGCCAGATAGCGAATTCAAACAATTTAAATTTGTTATAAATTTACTATATCGATGACTGCAGTCAGTTCACAGAACTTATTTATGTTGATCATCGCCATTAAGGCCTAAGGTAGCAGTTCGCGAGCTTCACCAAAAATTATTGCCGGTCCGCGGCCTACTGAAGTTTGGGAACCACTGCTCTACATGATCTTACCCACATCCACATTAACATTGGTCTTACCCTTTCAAGTTCTGCCATGCCTTTCAAAGGATCGCCGGTGTACTTAAGCATGATATGAAGATCCTGCGCTCTCAATATCGGCTCCTGAAATGATGCAGAAAATTTAGCTCCATATGAAAATAATGGAAACTTTTAAATAAATCACACATTAAAATTTATCTCTTGTAATTAATTTACAGTGATGGTAATTTTATCAAAATAAAACTTAAATAATTTTACAGTTTGAGGCCAATCATATAAAAGTACTTTTTCAATCCTGAAAATGAAGTCTGTAGAACCAAATGCGTAAATTGGACAGCAGTGGGGTAGGCTACAGCATCATTGAAGGAGACTGGCAATTTGAGTACGATTGATAAGCTTTGATGATCCGAATTCTGAAAACCAATTAATCACTTTGACAACATGAGTTTGGGAGAATTTCTAGGGATATACCACAAAAAGTGCTATGCAAATCTACTGAATATATCAATAGATGAATGTTAATGAACTGAATCTATCAATAGATGAATGTTAATGAACTGAATCTATAAATAGATGAATGTCAATGAACCAAATATATAAATAGATGAATGTTGATGAACTGAATATATAAATAGATGAATGTTAATGAACTGAATATATGAATAGATGAATGTTAATGAACTGAATATATAAATAGATGAATGTTAATAACTGAATATACAAATAGATGAATGCTAATGAACAGAAATTTAAATAGATGAATGTCAATAAACTGAATATATGAATGTTAATGAACCAAACATGTGAATACATGAATGTTAATGAACTTCATCCAACCGACTAACCAACCTGCAGTTGATCCATCCAATCCCACATCAGACTGGACAGTACTTCAACGTCTCTTTCCTTGCGCAGACTGCTCCACACTCCACCGACGCCATTCAGCTGCTCCTTGTAACTCTCAATCCTCTGCTGCTCCGTGCTCGAGTACTCCGTTCTTCCCATCGCCAACGCAACCCTCTCCCTCAACCAGTTCTCGCTCGATCTCATCCCTTTCACCGGCACGTCGATCAGCGGAATGTTATGACTGCTGCGCGACGCTGGCAGGCCGCGATGCGACGGCGTTACGCTCTCGCTACGACCGTTCGAATCGTTCATCTCCCGGGTGATGAACGCAAAGAGGCGACCGCTTGTGGCCGAGCGGGGGACTGTACGAATCGGGGTGAAGCTCTCGAGACTGAGGCTGTGCTGGATGACGGAGGAAAAGTCGAGACTCTCCGTGATTGTCTCCGTAGATCCTCGATTCGAAAGCAAGTCAACGGACTCGGATGAGTCGTTGTCGTCGCGGGAGACGACCTTTGGCGCCGACAGAAGCTTCGATCGTGGCGGCGCGAGAAGATGGACCTGGTGCTGCTCCTTCTGTGTGCATGAACGTTCGGCAATGTCGAGGATCGCCTCACAGCAGACGACGATAATCTGACGAGAGAGAAAATCAATTATTGATACAATGGCCAAAGAACTTCACTAAGTAGTTTAAGAAAATGAAAAGAGTTTCTTAATTTTTTTCATTGTTGTGATCAAAAAATACTGCAGCACATTGTACGTGCACGGAAAAGTTTTAAGAAATCAATTAAGTGCATAAAGTATAATATAAGTAAATTAACTAAGCAGCTTATGGAAAACGGAGTTTCTTAATTTTCAATGCCATCATTCCAAAAACGCTGCAGCACATCCTCTTTGCACGATTTTTATAAAAAGAAATCAATTACTGGTAAACAAGTATAATTAATAAGTGCGATGCAACATGAAATCATGCGGACAAACCTTGGGGAGATGTTTGAGTCGCCTCGCGTCCCAACCGTGAAGAACCGACTTCTGTCGAGTGAGAAACTGAGCGAGCGTAAAGTTTGGACGCTCGGTAGCGCTAAATCAACGAAAGAGCATCAGATCAGATCTCGGTTTATGATTTGTGTCACCGCAATAATTATTGTTACTATTATTTTGTTTTCGCCTGAGGTTACGAGGTAAACATTATCCCTCAGGATCTAAGAAACCATCCGAGGTGCTTTCATTATATGCAAATCTATAGTATACAAAATTACACATAATCTAACAGTGGCAGACTTAAAACCTAAGATAAATAAAATGGCTATTTTTTTAATAAAATTCTAAAGTTATTCCACAAGTGTTGGAAATTTATTCGGAATTATTCTGAGTGAAGTACTTAAACTCAAGTGCTCCACACAGCTGGTGTAGTTCAATGAAACAGAATAATTTGCTCTGCCTCTAAGCAGGGAGGGAGCTTTTGTTCCCTCATGGTAGAGCCTCAACCTGTCAGCATTGCGCTTTCTCACTTGCAGGTCCTTCTATACAGAATAGTCTCCCATAGTGAGGCACAGTGGTGTAATGGGCATGCTTGTTGCCTTGCAGCTGGAGGGTTGCAGGTTCGAATCCATCTCATGCCACCTTGTAGGGACCTTGAGCAAGTCCTCCACTCACAAATTGCTCAAACGCTTCGGTGTGAAACTCCGATTCAGTGTCCACGCTGTAGTTGGGAGCGTTTCTGAGTAGCAAACTAGAAGGGACACTATAACAAGCACACATACAAAAAATAGAGAAATGCTGAAATTTCAATGCAGAGACAATCTGTACTGAAAAGTATCCAATTACATTACACGTCGTAACTACATGTTTTACTTAAGTGACTCACAGACAACAATTCAACTTACACAGAACTGAAGATGACTCGTAAAGGCTGTAGGAACGTCGCAAAGTCTTGAACGCATTTCATCTGACTCTGCGTCTGAATTGTTCCCGGCCTATCATGAAAACGCACCAGACTCACATTAGGCCTACCTGCATTTTCTTAACATGTGCAATCTCAACACGCAAACATTAACTGACCATAATATAGTCAAAACAATAATTAATTAATTAATTAATAATTAGTCTTAAATATCTACTTGGTCTTGCTCCTAAACATATTTCTCACCAAATTCCTCTCTGCCACTGTGCCGCATCACTGTGCAATCGCAGATCATCCTCCGACCAGCTTCACAAACTGGCATGACAATGAACTGTAAAAATTCTCAGCTTTACACAATATTACAGCATACATTAATTATTAGATCATATTAGATGTTCATGGAGGCATGGGAAAGTGAGGTCTTCTTGTTCTTTACCTCTTCGATCGAATGTAGATAATTGCCTTATTAGCATCGAGTCGATTGCTGTAGATGAGGTAGCAGGCTATGAGGACACCCGTTCGGCCTACAAACAAAACGACCATAAAATTATTATATGCAGTCAATTCTCATCATAAAAATAATTCTAATAATGCAAAGAACAATCAGCACAGCTCCATGAAAAATCAATCCCTTGTAATGTCTCTTGTAAAAACATCAATATACAGAATTTTCGCTTGCCATAATACCTTTGTAAACATAATTATATCACACCTGTTTGTCATGATAACAAAATTGTAAAACTGTGCAGCTTGACACATTATTTCTTTCTAAATGCTTTTCAATTAATAAAAACGCAGATCACTTTTAAAATCTTCTTTCCATATCTTTGCCATCAACTTCTATTGTCTATTTACAATCTTTTGTCCATTTACAAGAATAGTTCCTTTTTAAAACATAAAATATCTCAGATTATATATACTTCTTGATCCTTTTAAAACATGAAATACCTCAGATATTTCATGATTCTTTTAAAACATGAAATACCTCAGATATTTCATGATCCTTTTAAAACATGAAATACCTCAGATACTTCATTATCCTTAAAAACATGAATTATCTCTGATTATACTTCTTGATCCTTTTAAAATATGAAATACCTCAGATACTTCATTATCCTTTTAAAACATGAATTATCTCTGATTATACTTCTTCATCCTTTTAAAATATGAATTATTTCCCATGAACGTCTTCTAAAGTCCATCTTGTTGCCACTGATCATAGCACAGTTTGAACGACTTACCAAGACCAGCGTGGCAGTGAACAGCAACCTTTCCCTCGGAGATGGCAAACTGCATCACGCGGACAATGTCGATGATGTTTGACATCGAACCAAAGCCATAGTCCTTCCACGCAAAGTTATAGAAACTCACTATGCAAAGAATAATCAGCATCAAAGAGTTAGAACAAACAAACATGTACTACAATCCACAAACATGTACTACCAATCCACAAACATGTACGGTACTATCAATCAACAAACATGTACTATCAATTAAAAAACATGTAAGTACCATCAATTAACAAACATTTATTATCAATCAACAAACATGTACCATCAATCAACAAACAAGTACTATCAATCAACAAACATGTACCATCAATTAACAAATATGTACTATCAATCAACAAATAAGTGCTATCAGTCATGAAGTAGTAGTAGTAGTTGCAGTTTAACGTCACTGTGTGATAACATTGCGATGCCCTCCTCCTTTATCCAGGCCTGGGACTGGCACTGGTGGTAGAATGCAACCAGTGGCGTAGTTATATAAGTGACGTACTATCAATCAAAAGTTTTGCCACAGAAAAGAAGTAACTGTGTGATGCAGATTTTAACCTGATTTAATCCTGTTAGCAGCTAACAACAGCTCCTCTGTATACTGTACAGTGTATAGTGTCATTATCACAAAATACACAATGCATTAATTAATTATTGATACCCAGTCAAACAACAATTTACTAAATGTAATTTATTGTAGACATGTGCTAACCAGCTGGTCAGGAAAGTGAACGCAAGTTTTTTCATTATTTACATTTTTTTATTTCTCAATTTCTACAGCGCCCCTTCAAGCTATCTACTCAGAGGCGCTCCCAACTACAGTGCAGACACTGCATCAGAGTTTCACGCTGAAGCGCCCAAGCAATTGTGAGTGAAGGAAAATACACAAGGTTCTTACACGGCAGCTTGAGGTGGATTCGAACCTGCAATCCTCTGGCTGCAAGGCAACGAACATACCCACTACACCACCACGCTCCACAAGTTGCAGTGGACTGGTGAGTTTGATGCTGAAAGAGACTGACCTTTCTCCTTCATGAAGTCCTGTGGATCGTAGGTGAATCCGCTCGGCTCCAACGGTGGTCCACAGCTGCTATGTTCACCTGGTGTCTGGAGATTTACAATTGCTTTGATTCTAGTGCTGCACAAAACAGTAAACAATTCTCGTCTCCAGTCACGTCTGCTACTTCTGTGAATGATATTGGAAGCAGGAATGACAATACTCTATCGGGGTAGGACCCGGTAGAGTAATGGATAACACGCTGGCGCAGAGAGTGAGAGGTAGCGAGTTCGAGCCCCCCGTTGGGCAGATATGCTTTGTAGGCTGCTATTAGTGCCGTGTATTGCAGGCTGTCTGTCCAGTTTGATGTTAATTAAGATTACTGCATAACTTGTACATGTAAAGTGCAGTGCATTTGCAGGCGTTGAATTAAAGTAAAATTATTATTATTATTATTATTATTATTATTATTATTATTATTATGATGCACAAAAGTCTCAAGCTTTGCAGGTAACTCAAGTTACTGTAAAGAGATCCAATAACTACAGTTTAGCTCAATGCGTACTGTCGAGCAACAGATTTCAGATCCGTAACGGTGGTAGAGTCAGTTGCATGCACACTGTTTTTTGTACAAGACACTCTGATGGCATGAGCTCATTGCAGGTTTAGCACATATCCTGAAAAGGCAGTGTGTGCTAATAGGTCTTTTCTTCTACTGTTCTAACTTCTACGGCATGCAACTGGAATGGTTTTCTGCCACAAATCAACCTCCTTGCGATCAGAGGTCCGACCATACAGCTAGTCCAAATTTCATACACGGGTGATTTTGACAAAGACCACATCAGAAACATTTCTGCACTAGGTTCGTGTGATGTTATTAATGCAATAAATGAATGTGCTAAAAATTATGATAGAAAAAAAGAGTCATTTTAAAAGAACGGCAACACATAATTTCTTCAAGTCTGCTCTCAGGACAAGCAAAGGAAGGCTGAAAAAAGATAGTCTACTTTAAGAGACTGATCCAACTGACACTTGAAATAAAAAAAACTATAAATCCTAAGTTTTTAATTCAACTGCTTACCTTTTAAACTGCTCGATTATCCTATACGTTTTAATCAACTCTGTATTTGGACGTGACATCGCCAAGATATTCTTCGTCACCCTAAAATTTTAAACAGATTTCACTTACCGGTATAAAACAAAATGTCAGCATTCAAAATAACCAAAATTCAGTTTTACAAATGTTCATCTCAACAGGGGATTAAATTATATAAAGTTACAGACTAACATAAAGATAAGCTTGACACACATTTCTTAGAATTATTTCTTAGAATTATCTTAGAATTACCTGAAGTATCATAAAATGTCAATACGTAATTGTAACTGCAATTGCAATCGTAAATTTATATAGCGCAATTTCAAGAGGTGCTCCCGACCTGACACCAAACCACAATCAAAGAGAATGGTTTTCAAATGCTTGTGGAAAAGAGGCAAAAAAAGAAAAAGAAACTCATTACGGAAACTACTAACTTATTCCAGAAAAACATACACAGTTATTTATTTCTCCATTTCTACAGCGCCCCTTCAAGCTCACACCTCAGATACGCTCACGACTACAGTACAGACACTGCATTGGAGTTTCATGCTGAAGCGCTCGAGCAATTGAGAGTTAAGGACTTGCCCAAGGTCCCTACACGGGACCACGCGGCGGCTTGAAGTGGATTCGAACCTACAACCCTCCAGCTGCAAGGCAAAGAACATGCCCACTACACCAACGTGCCACACAAATGCTATGCACATGGATATTACCTACCAGCTGGAGTAGAGCCCATCGATAGCTTGGAGTTCTTTCTTCCAGCGTCGTGGACTTTCATATTTGCAGTTTCTTCCTCCACAAAACATAGAACACAGATTTGCCTCCGGAATATTTCGACGGACCGACTCGGATAGAATTCCAAATTGTGCATTTGCTGCAGCAACTAGAACAGAACATTTTGCAGCACATAATAAAAACGATTTATATGAGCATAATTCTTGCAATAAATGGTAGTCAATATGTAGTGAAATGGTAGTAAATATGACCTTCCGATTCAGTTGCTCACTGACAGTGGTGTAGTGGTGGGTGGACGCGGGAGGACGCCGTTCCCCACTTTTTTTCAGGGATAATGGAATATTAATAGTAATACTACTACTAATATTATTATTATAAAGAGCGTCCCCCCACTTCATAAAGAGCGTTCCCCCACTTCATTTTTTAGGACCACATCACTGCTCACTGACTATTCATCCAACAATTACTCAAATGCTTCTACCAGCATAATCTGCATTCATTTTTTCATTGAATGATTCGTCCACTTAACAGCAAGAAAAAATTTCCCACTCAAGATTGTTTTGAAATTTTTCATAAACATAAATTGTCCATCCGTCCAAGGCATCTCAGAGCAAGCGAAGGAATGCGTCACCCAGTGAGTGTACAATGCAAGCACGTTCAACTGACCTAGTGTGTGAGTGAATTGACTGAGCGAGTGGGTGAGTGAATAGTGAGTGAGCGAGAGTATGTGAGTGAATGAATTAGTGAGTGAGTTGGTGGGTGGGTGAGTGAACAGTGAGTGAGTGAATGAATTAGTGAGTGAATGAGAGAGTGAGTGGGTGGGTGGGTGAGTGAGTGAATGAGTTTGTGAATTAATGAGTTTGTGAATTAATGAGCGAGTGAAGTGAGTGAGTGACTGAGTGCATGAGTGAGTGCGTGAGTGAGTGAGTGAGTGACTGAGTGTGAGTGAGTGTGAGTATGTGAATGAGCGATAGCTGATAGGTGATATGTCAGTGGCAATATTCAGTCATGTCAGACGATTGTTTGTCAAATCAGTCATCCTTTTTATCATTCATGCAGAAAAATTACCATTCTTGTTGTCCAAATCCGGAAGGTCTTCTTCTTCTCTCGACATGATAAACAGACCTACAAGAACAACAGCATCGAAATTTCACAGAGTAAGAAACGCATAGATGAATGGATCCAGGATTTTTAATTACACTGATGGCAACAAAGTTAAGAGTACAGAGCGGCAATGCCCTCACAGTACAGACAAAAAAGAAAACTCAATTGATAAAAATACAAGCTACAGAAGAAATATTCACATTGTGAGAATAGCCTTGGATAGATTTTGAAAAATCAAACTACATTCAAAGGCATGTTCAAACTGCCCAACACTTCCCAAAAAAGAATTGGGCTGTGCAGTATGTACATTGTACAGTGGAACTAGGCAGTCAATAATTTTATAGTACACACATTACATAGATCGCTGTTGTATGCCTGGTGTGAAAAGATGGTAACACTGACTGCTGGCATGAACTCTAAAATCTGGGGTGAGGTGGATGACTAAACTGCAATGCAAATGGGCCACACCATAAAGAATTAAGTAATCAGTCATTTTGAAGTTTATTTTTAAGAAGCATCACCAAAAAGTTTCTGCTTTTAATCTGAGTCCAGCATTCATATAAGGTCAAACCATTTGGGCTGTAAACCAATTCATAGAAGTAGTATCCAACTCTGTTGAAATCCTATATCACACGTAACTAAATGCTTGTCTTGGTCTAATATGAATTTGTCAAAATAAAGAATTTGAATCAAAGTAATTATCATTCAAAAAATATACAGAGTCCCAAAACTGTCGATTAGGGTCAGGTAGGGTTTAAGTGGATGGGAACGTGTTGGAATGGCTTTTCCGCTGCTCTGGAAATTCTTTGCTTGCATTTCCACTGCTCACCATGCATGAAAGTTGATGAAACCCTGTAAACACATGTACGTGTTTCAATAGACTCTTCTTCAGCATTCCCACTGCTCACCAAAACCACTTTAACCACTGGGATCAGGTAAGGCGCCCGAGGGTCGGTTAGGGTCAGGTTAAGGCGTCGTGACAGTCGGTCAGAGTAGGCGTCATGAAGGGTCGGTTAGAGATAGAATTAGTGTTGTCATTAGATACTGTCCAACGACATTACATAATATGCTTCGGTCCCCATACTGCAATGACGCCAGGCCCCGTACTTATTTAACCAGAAAATTCAGCGTCAATTATGTTAGGAGGGATGGAAAGAATTCATATGCTTTCCGTGCAAGTGTGAAATGACGATCGACTTACTTGCTTACTAAGCATACATTTGTTTACAAAGATTACGACGGTTCCCATAGTAACCCTACCGTGAGGTTAAAACTGGTGAAGCCGATATTTTATTCCAACGGAATCATTTGCATGTTTCTCATCCTACCATATCCAGATTTTACTAGAAGTTATACGACCGCTGTTGTTAATTGCCATTACTTACGAACGCGAATGAAATCCCATCGTTAGGTGCACCTTCATTCGCTAGGGTGCGACACGCGCAAACAAAAAACATATAATATGTTTACTATACATCGCGGCTTGTAAAATGCGTCATCTGGCGACTATGACGACAAACCTATAACCGGAAAACAAGCTCTTGATTGTTACTAAGCAACGACCAAAGAGTTTATATTATGCATCGACGTGGCTCCCAGTTATGATGCAACACAGGTAAGGTCGGCAAGGGTAACTAATAAGCTATGCAGTTAATTAATTTCGCTGAGCACAAGGATAATCGTTCTATTGCTTACAATTTCATTTCACCGACAGTTTAAATGTTATTTGGCATTATTCAGATGTGTAAGGGATGTTGATAAAATTATCCATGGTGGAATGAGCTTTGCATCTGATCATCATGGTTGGAAATTGCCATCTTATTATTTTGTGTGATCCGAAATTGAGTGTTCTTGAGGTTGGGTTTATGGCAACACAGCTTTCAGTGTTTGATTCAAAGAAAGAAATTCATTGAGCCTAATTATATTGATGTTGGATCATGCATAGTTCTTTGTTTATTCTAATGCTTGTATCATTGGCTTGTATCTGTAACAATTGATTAAGAGCTGTGTAACATATTGTTTGCAAAGAATCCAGCTGGATCTATCACATACATTCTCAGGGTAGAAATCAAATACATAAATCTAACACACCCTTATATATGTTTGTGTAGCACAATAAGACACTGTATGAAAGTCAATTCAACGTTTTGGGATGGCAAGCTATTTATAATGTTCAATTGAACTAATATTAACTTTTTGTCAACTGACATGAAATCTTTGTGACAGCTTCAAAGTGCGAGTTTCATCTTCTTTCTTTGCTATTCTAGGCAGTTCTTTCTGCTAGACTTTGGGCATATCATTTAATTCAGTGCTCACTAATAAGCTGGTGCCCTATGCTTAACTTCACAGTGGTACTTTAGAAATTGGGGTTTATTACGATTAAGATTAACCGAAGAACGAACCAAGCTCTAAAGGCAGCAGACGACTGCAACAGTGAAAACAAAAACGATAGAAGTCATTTTTAAACCATCAAATTAAACAGCAGCTATTGTGACATTACAAAGTTAACAGTAATAACAGTTTTATCACTAAAGAGTGAACAGTTATCATCACACGCCCAAGGAGAGTTCAGTGTTAAAAGTAAAACTCGGGACAGCCGCAGGGAGGGAAATTACTTTTGCAGATGTACATGTACATCAGTGTTTAGTCTAGTCCTTATCCTTGCGGGGAGATTCACGTGGGGGGGGGGGGAAAGACAACCAATCATTTTGGGTGGACGACAACCGACAAAAATCTTTATTCGTTCAATTCTTTTATAATGACCAAACTTAAAAGTGGGGATGGAATTCCCACCCTCCCCTCCGAAGGATTTACAGCCCTGGTTTTGTGCGCAGCATGGCAGTGCACCCTAATGGCAAAAGATAATTGCAAGCCAGATTCATTTTACATCACAGATAACTAATTAGTCGCCAATACAGAACAATATAGAACTGCCAAATCAATCAATCAATCAATCAAAATTTTTATAGCGCCCCTTCAAAGTACCTACTCAGAGGCGCTCCCAGCCGAGATCAAGTGGAAAAAAACAGTCTTCAACAGTTTGTGAAATAATTTTTTGCCAAAGGACAGGAACGATCTTAATTCTTAACTAAGGATATTCACTTCGCGGAAAAACAAAGCATGTTATAACATATCAGACAATTATTACTAATGTCATTTGTAAAAAACTCTAACTATCTTCAAATCAAACTGTATGCAGTAATGATGTTACAAGTTATAATAGTGATGACATTACAAGTTTCCAGTTACAATTTAGAGATCACATTAAATAGTCCAAGGAGAGCTTACTGTTAATAGCAAACTGAGCAATTCTGTGCAGCATATCAGTGCACCCACGACCATAAATAACTAAGTAAGGTAACAACATGGCACCTATTACATTTATACATACATTGAAATCTACCTTAACATATGCAACTGGACATAGACTGAAAATATGTAAAGCACACAGTTTAATGATTGATTCAGAGCATTGTAGTTTATTGACTCATTCAAATCAAATAACAACATCTGAAGTCTATCAGAAAATTAAAATATAGACCTACCAAAGGACAAGGACGATCTTAACTACTGATATTCATTCATTTTGCGAGAAAACAAAGCAACAACACATCAGAGCATTATTATTACTAATGTCTGGCAAGTAGTTGGCTACACGACAAGATGATCCAGTTAAATTAAGATATGCAGTCATGTGAAATCCTTGATTAAACTTCAAGTGGTCTGTAGAAAAATCAAAGTTCAGTGTGGAAGAAACTTTAAGAGTTAACCAGATCTTTTTAAGGTAGCAGACTCATTAACCCTTTAGCAACCAGCTGCATATGTTTTCCGTGCATTTTAGTACACGCTGGTCATTAAAGGGTTAAAACATCGTGTTGAGGCAATGAAACCAATTTTCACAATATGTCCCATAATCAGGAAATTTAGAACACTTGAATAATCTACATACCGCTGTTTAACACACTAAAAAATTATTCACCACACAGAAATCATTTTTATTCTATAGCAAAATCAAGAAATTCATTATTTTTGACTCGAGTGCAAGAAAGTCTTGAATCTCTGGAGAAACTCTTGTCTCGTAGCAAAATGTCACCGCAGTGTCACGGGCGATATAGCAGAATTCTTTTGGCACACGTCATTCCAGCTAAGCGAGCGTAAAGACTGACGGAATCTCTGTCGGAATCGTCGGACCTCTTCTTCTTCTTCTTCTTCTGGTAGTCGGCATACGACATGACGCTGCGCTGGTGCAGCACAAGAACGGAATCCAAGTCTACGACGCCATCTTTGTCTTCTGTTAGAACAAAAGAAAAAATTTGGCACGGTAAAAATGGCTTTCTCATGCACCTCCAACTCTAATTTTAGTTGCAATTGACGATTCAGATATCGCCACTATCATGACTGAATAGAATTTTTAATAGTATTATTATTATTATTATTATTATTATTATTATCATTATTATTATTGTTGTTGTTTTTTGTTGTTGTTGTTATTATTATTATAAAGTGGTAGAGCATGATCAATGAATTCCAGAAAGACGTAGTAACAACAAAGAAGCTTCTAAGTTGGGCCATAGAAGTTGAACAATCATGCAGAAGAGTGAAACAATCTGCAACCAAGGACAAATACGAGACAGAGATGCTCCATAGCCATATGTCCGTAGAGAGCATTTGCAATACGCATACCAACAGCTCATAAACCTACAGTCTTCTTGCGTACGTAATAAAGGCAGAACAAGACACTGTCATTGTCAAAGGTGATGTTAAGACAGTGTGTGGTTGAATTCCACGACTAACATCAGGAGATCGTTAATTGCCAAACACACTTTAAATGGTTAAGCAAACGCTGATCATGAGAATCAAAATCTGTTTGGAGCACTGTGGCTATTATTATTATTATTATTATCATTATTATTATTGTTGTTGTTTTTTGTTGTTGTTGTTATTATTATTATAAAGTGGTAGAGCATGATCAATGAATTCCAGAAAGACGTAGTAACAACAAAGAAGCTTCTAAGTTGGGCCATAGAAGTTGAACAATCATGCAGAAGAGTGAAACAATCTGCAACCAAGGACAAATACGAGACAGAGATGCTCCATAGCCATATGTCCGTAGAGAGCATTTGCAATACGCATACCAACAGCTCATAAACCTACAGTCTTCTTGCGTACGTAATAAAGGCAGAACAAGACACTGTCATTGTCAAAGGTGATGTTAAGACAGTGTGTGGTTGAATTCCACGACTAACATCAGGAGATCGTTAATTGCCAAACACACTTTAAATGGTTAAGCAAACGCTGATCATGAGAATCAAAATCTGTTTGGAGCACTGTGGCTGATGCTCAGAGCGCTCAACTTGCAACATGTTGAGTATTATTATGTGCTTCCACTGTGGTCTCCCTAAAGTTAAATGCTGTTAGCCTTATGTCTCTTAATCACTCGACAAAAATAAGGAACCCTATCTTCAGCAAGTTAATTTTTCCGTCTAAATTAATTCGACTTTTCTGTTCTTACCAATTCCTGGTTCAGCAAATCGACAATAGTTCTGTTCGTTTAGCTTCTTCCGACAGTCTTCTAACTTATGCCAAGTGCACGCTTCTGGACAAAGAAGATACGATGGATCGTATTGACCCTACAGCAAAACAAAATAATCCAGACATGACGAGATACAATAGTACTGACTCACATCAAAATTTATAGTTGTATGTTTAAATAAATAATACTATAAATATCGTAACCAAAAATAAACGCAGAAACCAGCATTACCAATAAAATAAAAAAGTCCATCCAGTTCCATGTGGAACATGGGGAGGCGCTCATCCTTTTCAATGGCCTTGAGCCGGCAATTCAGGAATACTAATAGCATTAAATTCTTGCCTCATAACCCAAACAACTGTATTTAATATCAAATTCTCGTTCTAATGATATCTTCATTGATCAGTAAAACGAAAACAATTCGGAAACATTAAACAGTAATTAACAAGAGATAGTAAAAAAGAGGTTTATTCTTCAGCTACCTTGTATCGCATCTTAGGACACGAGTGAATATAGAAGCCGAGATAATAGTACTTGATGTCAGAACAGAGACTGTGCAATGAGCGAGCGAAAGCCAACTCTCTGAAAACAAAACAAAACAACATTACAAGCGCTTTTATTAAATCTTCAGCATTTGGATTGAAAGACAAATTGATTAGCTGTCATGTTTAAAGCTTAATGTCTGATTAAACTTAGACAACAAAGAGAAAGAAAAGTCACTGTCACGAACAGCAAAAATTCAATTCTCAAGGTCAACTCAATGGTAAAGTCATTTCCAAAGTCAAGCTCTGCCCAGTGGACACAAAATGTTTCTTTGTGGAATATAAACAACTGGTTCAGTTCTCGTCATAAACCTACCCATGATCATCACTGTTAACGGATTCTGAGCATGCACAATAGATAGAAAAGTGTCTCATTTATTTCATGGCTCTATTAACACTAGTATTTGCAGACAGTCCTACAGTTGAACAGTTTTTTCTTTCTGATGGTCAAACACAACAACTTAAGTTTTATACCTTGCCACAAATCTATGCATACATGCATCAACAATTCGACATACAAGTGCAATAGTGCATCTGGAAATCAGAATCTTGTTTCTCAAGAACCTAAACATTTCTTAACCCTTTACCCGTTCATCTTTAAATTTTAAGCCCGCTTTCAGCGGATATTCTCAGGGCAAACGTGTACAAGATTAAGATAAACATACAGGCAGCAGTTGTCTAACCTGAGTGCAGAGTAAGTTCCAAGAGAGAGGAACGAGTAATCTGGATCGTAGTAGAGATAGACGGAGGAGACACATTTCGGAAGAATATCGATCACTCCCACGGCAATCACTTTCCCATCGAGTATGTACAGCTGGTGAAATGATCCATAGCCATGCGGCAGAGAACCGCCTTCTGGCTGCAGATGACAAATCCATTATTAGTCTCAACACTACTTCGACTACGAATTAACTAGTCCGATGAAAATCACGATGATGATGCAAATGATGATTATGAAAATGATGGTGATGATGTTGATCTTGACAAGTTCCAATCATCTCAAATACATGTATTCTAAAGACAATTTTTTTCGATTCCTCGTGTGCCTCATGTAAAAAAATATATGCGATTCAGTATTATTAGCAATAACAGATTCAAAACACCAGAAAATACAACTGAAATTCAGATTTAGGAGAACGAATATTTCAATAATTATTACAATAAAAAATATGAATGCAGCAAATAACTAAGCAACAATATTAAAATATTTAAGATCTAATATGTATTTTATAAAACATGAATGCATCCAGCAATAACAATAACAATAATAACAGCAACACCGTAAGATTCATACTATGCAAAACAAGCCAGTAAACACAAACTGGACAAAAATCATATTTCTCTGATAAACCTCAGATGAACTCAAGGTGCTGTTCTAATGCGTATCACCATTATAAAGATAGTCACAAGACAAGAGAGACAGTGTGCACCTGAAGAGGCGATTCAACAAGGAAATTGCTATACATGAACTGCGAGCATTCCTCCGCGCTTTCCTCGTGAATCGTCATCTGGTATTTCCTATACACCAGGTACGACACCTCGCCCGTCTTCAGAAACTCATTCGACTCAGGCGAGCTTCGAACGAGTCGAACCTAAAAGATAATACGCAGTAGGATGAATAATATTCAGAATGAGTTCAAACTTCATTTACCTCAGATTGAAACGGGGAATCAACGAGGAAACGTGTGTACTGCTGTCGCGATGGTTTGGTCGGCGGGTCGTTGTGTATGATTGTTTGGTATTTGAAGTAAACGCTATGACAATGATCGAAATGCTGATCGAACTCTGAGCTTCGTGGATTCGACCGAACGAGTCTTATCTATAACAACAGTTAAAAAGGAGATCGAATTGCTTATAGGACGAGACGCAGAGCAGCTGATAAATAAGTAGCACAAATTTAAAAGAAATGAGAATACATGATATGTAATAGAAGCCCAGGTGGCTTATTATGCTGATCTTGCAATTATAGAATCAATAAATGAAAGCAAGTATGACCTATAGTTATGGCATCCACTACAATGTGTTGCATAATGTCATTAAAGTGAGTATGATATCTGATAACATTTAAACGACAAGCAAAATCTAGCATATCCATTATCCAGATATATCTACCTCTAATGTGTGAGCTGGTTTTTCAATGACATCGTTGAGATAATCCTCCAGCGTTTTCGGGTCATTCAATTTTCCTTTAATGTGGATAGACTGAAAAAGAAACCATCAAACACCTTTCAATTCATCAACCATTCAATTCATCAACCATTCAATTCATCAACCTTTCAATTCATCAACCATTCAATTCATCAACCATTCAATTCATCAACCATTCAATTCATCAACCATTCAATTCATCAACCATTCAATTCATCAACCTTTCAATTCATCAACCATTCAATTCATCAACCATTCAATTCATCAACCATTCAATCCCAGCCACATTATATTGTAAATTAATTAACAACTTGAGAAACACTTAGATTCTTATACTGACCTAGTTCATAACGTTATATGATCTAAAAATTTTAATCAGCTTTCATACAGCACCACCATGTCAAGAGACCAACTACTCAGAATTTATTGTATTGTCAGATTAATATGTAATAATCTGTTTATTAATAACAATAATCAATTCATGATATCCAATTTCGACATTTTCGTACTGTTTAACATACGAAAATTCAGATACAGCATCTGTTATCGCAGTAATTATATTTTTGCATAATTTCACAACCTCTATAAATTCTATGAATAAGGAAATGAACCTGATCATGTGCCACAGCAGATGAGCAATAACTTTCAGCAGTCTCTGATTTCTCATTCTTCAGCGTTTTCTTCTCTAGTCTTCTCAGCTTTGCCTTCTTACATTTTGGTTTCAGTGGATCCTCTCCAACCCCTGAAAAACACCAGAAAAAACAACGGAACTTTAATTATTGCCTGCAACACCCAGCAAAGATTCAAATTGTAAGTATAAAGAATTAAAGATACATTTATATAAATTTATATGTATAAAAAATATATGCATGTGTAAGTATGTATAATTGCAATGTATAAAATTGTATATGTGCAATTGTGCATGTATCTGGGATTTTATAAACCACATTTATAAGAAAATCTCAAATATGCATGTAGAGTTGTACGCAAGTCATGTACTATCAAGCTCAGATTGATTGATTGATTGGTTGACTGATTGATTGACTGACCAACTGATTGATTGATAGATTGTCTGTGTTATGTATGCAATGGCAAGAAATCAACATTTACCTGGTTTCGGATGATGAGATTTACCACCAGCCACAGAAGATGACTTCTCAGTAGTTTTTTCAGCAGCCATTTGAGAAGACTTATCATCGTTGTGACCAGTGACAATAGGAATAGTCGATCCAGTTCCTCCACCACCAGCCTGCGTCCCCTCTCCTTCTTTAATGGAAACATCCACGGCTTTACCTACAGTGTCATCTGCTCTATGAGAATGAGGAACATCGTGTGGCTGATGTTTCTCATCAGCTGCCTCTTTTCCAGGAAGAATTCCATGGCTCAGGTATTTGTTAACCCTCTTGATGACTTTCTTCTGCGACGCGCTCAAGTGGAAATCAACCATGTTGCATCGTATCGTGTATGGAGGACAACACGTCTTGCTCATTGTGGGTTTGTACACATATGTGCCACTCCTAGAACAATACGAACAATGAATGACACGTTGAAAATACTACAAACAATCGACAAATAATCCAATCTAAAAATTTAACTTGTTTAAGCTAGTCTATACGACACAAGACGAAAAGTAAAATTACACAAAAATACACAGATGAATTTTAGAGGTCAGTGCCTATACCAGACCTGTGTCTGCCATAATAAGGTTAGAAAATTTCGGTCTTGAATGCTGCTTGTTATAGGGCTTCAACCACAGTTGCAGACAATTGATTCCAGATGGTAACAATTCATATTCTGGTGCAATTTAGCCATTGAGTGGCATTGCCAATAATTCATGCGACCTATCGGCATCTTTGCAATACTTTGAAGAAATAGCATCAGCTGGCGTTGGCAATATTATTATTATATTCTTTAGCATCAATTGCTAACAGCTGCATTAACAGCACACAACTCAAGAGAATATTTAACTAGCTTCAGGAAATTATTTACAAGCAGTCTATGTGATCTGCAAAGATTGAATGCAAGATCACACTTCCTTCAATTAGAACAAGGAGTATTGCATCGGTGATCTTGATAACAGAGATGTATATGGTACCACCAAGAGGAAGACGCAGGACAGAGCGGGATGGCGGAGGTCGGAGGGGATCACGAGGTCGTCCATGTCACAAACCTGCTCAACAGCAGAAGACTGAAGAAGAGTATTGCATCATCTCAATGCTATGAGCCTCCAAAGCAACTCAACTGAGTAAAAACTATCATTCACAAAATATGAGAAACTATTTTGGTCTCCACTAACCTTCTCCATCCTCTGTCAATGAGATCCTGATAATCTTGCACAGATAACTTATATGCCGTCATCCCTGAAAATTAAACAGAAACACAAGATATTATCATTGCCTTAGTCAGCATTTCATCAGTACAGCTCAGCATTGTGGTCTTTACACCAAGACTAAAAACCATCACACAAACTTCAGCGGAGAATTTAAAGTAGGTCAAAACAAAAGATAAATAAAAAACAATTTTTTAAAAACAAATAAATAAACAATTCATGTCGACTCACATTGCTGCCTGTTGACTAGTTTTTCTTGCCCACACCATTTTGAAAGAGTGAATTCACTTTTAAGATAATGCAGTAAAATGAGTCTTTACAGTGCTGCTATTTAGGCAACATACATTGTGACGTTGTAAACCCCTTACCCTGAAGATCGTGGACTACATTAAAATCAGTCACACATTCTGACTGTAGCAGAGGCTGGGAGTTGGCATACTGTTTGTCATTTATACTGTGGTTAAAATGAACTTGAACACAGATCTCTTGAACAGTGTAAACTATTGTGTAAATATATGAAAATACCAAATTACACACTAGCTAAACCCAGCGTACGACCATCTGGTGATAGCTCAGATGCAGAAGAGTTTATGATCAGTATTCTGAGTATTTTTTTAAAGAAATGCAGTATGAACGTTTTTAATAATTAATCTGATTTGCGGTATTCCAATAAATAAATGCGAAAATCAAATCAAACTGAATTATGTATAACCTCTTCATACTGATTCCTAAAGAAGGAAGTACAAAAAGACTAAACACGGGTTACACAGCCCTATCAGTACAGCTCTAAGTATTAACAAATTCACAAAATCAAGTGTTACAAATTTGTCATCAATGCATACATCGTCAAAATAATTATAAAGCTTCTGTCATGAAGGGCGTTATAAGAATCTAGGCAAATAATTCTTAAAAGAAAGCGAAACCCTTGCCAACCGTGCGAGTAGTTGGAATCTGCTGATTTGCAGTATCCACATCGATATCCTTCGTGTCCTGAATGCCAGTCAACAATACTGTATTCCGACATTCTCGCAAAAGAGGAAATAGATACCAACAATAAATAAGTACAAAACTGTAATAATAACTTTGTTTTCAAAGCGAAATAGTCCAACAAAATTATTATGACACCGTCGTTACGAAATGACACCGCTGCAATATCTATTAATAGCAAGTATTAGTATAGAACTATAGATCACTGGATGCATCTATTGGAAACAAGAGTTAGCGCCGTCTTACAATGGATAAATACAACACTGATTTATTATAGCGGCTAAACAAAGATATTAGAGTCGCAACTCTAATATCTTTGCTATAAATTATTATATTGTAGCAGCAAAACTGTAGCATATCATTGCATACGTTAATTAATGTTAAACAGTTGAAAGCGCGACTTGCTTCGTTAGTCTCAACAGCGAACCTGATCCTCCACCTTTCCATTCCTGAGAATCCTGACCTAGCCTAAAAGCTTACGGCGTCTACCTTAACTCATTCCAGCCGGAATTGTTTTGATACCTATGCTGTTAATGGGGTCACCCCATCCGGCGGGAAAGAGTTAAAGAGGTATAAGCTTAGGCTACTCTGCGGCTCTGCCGATACCGTGATTCTTTTGTAACTGGACTACGATCGATTTCCTTCGGACTACTCTTTTAGGCAATCTCTCTGACTAGACGTAGCGCTCGCGAATAAGCTGGTGTCCTGCGCTTGTCTTTATAGAGTGGCGCGCTTTAGAAAAAATGAAGACCACGATCACGATCACGATTACGAAGCTATAGGCTTAAACAGGCCTAGGCCTAACTGATAACGGGTGAGGTGGTTTCCCGTTGCCTCATAGGCCTAATCCTCACAGACAATTGTGTGTGCGCAACTTGTCCAAGGTCGCTACTATTTGAGCCAAAAATTAGCCTAATACTCTAAAACTGAACAACTAAAACTGAAACTAAAGCTGAAACTAACACTAAAACTAAATTTAGGCCTAAACTAAAACTGAAACAGAAAACGTACATACATACATACATACATACATACATACATACATTAGGGTGCATCACCAATGCATTGCAAAAATTTGAAGTATATAAAAAGAGCTGCCTGGGTTTGGATTGTGTTCCATTGTGATCAAGATTAAATTGGGCACAAAGATTTTTGAAATCAGGATACATTTAGAGGTTCCCCCCACCCCTGTTTTCAAACATTGATTTGAGCAACCTCGAACATGCACATTTGAGCAAATTCGTTTTGTGAAATTAAACATAATTGCTTCATTCCAATAATTCTATGACTAGACAGGGGCGGATCCAGGGGGAGGCCAATCCAGCCATGGCCCCCCATTTAGAAATGCCATGTGTCGTGCCCCCCCCCCATTTGGTTTCAGCGGCTGCTGAAATGGTATGATTTTCCCGAAAATTTGGCCGGATGACTAAAAAAAAGGTCATCAACTTTGTTGTCTGATGCGAATTTTTTTGTCCCAGATCCAAGGTGTCAAGAATTTTTTGCCCCCCCCCCCGTCCAGTTTCTGTATCCACCCTTGTGACTAGAGCAATGTTAAACATCAAATTCAATGTTGTCACAATGTTTTTAATTAATATTTAGAAATGACATTGCCAAAAAACTAATTTTTGCTGGAATTTCGAATGACCTCATATAACATTTGTATGTCAAATGTACAAAACAGACCATTAAAATAAAAATATTGATATATAATAATTATGGAGCCACTAGCCATGTTAGTTTTTTTAATAGTTTGCTCTTATACATGGTTAACTGTTACAGAAATACAATAGTTGCTTCATGTATTGCAATTTAGTTTTATTATTATCACAGATCGAGTGACTTCGACAAAGTCCTACGTTACTTCCGCCCCATCATTCACAACATTCACGCCCTCAACATTTTAGCACTTGAAACGTAAGCAGCTGACGTGCAACACTCATTGACAGGGGCGGTTAAGAAGATGGTACATTGCGAACCACGAATTCACTTGAACAAGGTTGCACACACAGTTGTGTTGAAAAATTAATAGATGATGTGCCCCAGTCATTGCCAGATCGATTGATTGGGCTTGCAGATAAGTAACTGGTTTGAGCTTGATTAAGGCATCTGCTAGAGTGTCTAGTGCCAAAAGGTACACACTTACTGTATAGTGCCACAGGAACCATTTCAGCATTTCAGAACCAATTTCTCAAGTGCAAGTGAGATCCCAAAGATGTTGATTTACATGTAGTGCTCGAGTTGCAAATTGAGAAATAACCTTGTCAACAGCCTGATACTCCAGGAACGGCTTGTACAGGTGTAGGTACACCATTACAAGGTGCACACAGGGTTTCTTACATGTGGCATACACATAGGGTTTGCAAATGCATGTATTCTGGGTTTTTGAGAGTTTTTGGTTATAGTGCATCGCACAGTTTGCGACATGCGACTCACAAAGAGCAATGCTATAATGCCAACACAGCCATCATGCATTATTGTATTATGCATTGCGTAGAGCACCATATCTTCTAAAGGTCACTTCACTTTTCAAAGCAGACAAGTAAACAAGTGATAACTCAGCAAACTCATGATGATCGTCACATAGAAATTCAACTTGTACATTGGCTAAGGTGATCACTTGCTTAGGTAGGCCTACTTTCTTGGCTGCTGAAAGCTTGGTGCTGCTAGATTGCAATGGTACACATTGCATCTTAAAACTGAGTAGGCTACATCTGATTGTTGCATCATAAACACAGATTGCAGGAAGTGCTCTACCCTGTCAGGCAATGCACGTGGTATAAGCTTAAAGATCAAAATCAGGCAAATAGTAAATTAATTACTTTAGCCAATGATGTTATACTCTGATAAATTATGTTGTAATAATTATGTAAATCAGTGAAAAGTTCCTTCCTTGTCATATTTGCAATGCATAAAAATGTATAAGTTGGTCAACAACCACAGCAACATAGATGATGTGATCATGCTGTCACCAGTATCTCAGCTGCCGCTACATTTTCTTCAAAAACCTCGGTCTCTGCATCGGGGCCCGGTCCAAAAAGAAAACATAGATTCATCTGAGATTCTGAGTATGGAGTTATTCGAATTGGGTTCTAATAGTAGGCAATTCAATGCATGGGAAATGGCTCTGATAATTATGTACAAATAATAAACCGAATCTATATTATATTCAAGCAATAGATTATATTGATTTCTAGCCCTAAATCAAATTTTCTAATCGATTAATTAAATATTAAATATTTAGCAATTTCACCTTTCAGATAGGTTAAGTGAAATAAGATGAATTCTATTTCAGCTTTAAAATATTTGATATGTTTATTTTAGTAATGCAAATTAGAAATGGCTACCGACTGAAAAATTGTCATGACTGTCTTCCACAGTACAAGCAATGGAACTAAACAAAACTTCAATGGGCCGGGGGGACCTCTAAATATTTTTGAATAAAATTTTCTTTTTTACCACAATGTTTCTCTAAGGTAATGTAACATAACTGAATACCATGCAACTCAAATTTCAAAAAAAGAATTTTTTTGATGCACCCTAACATACATACATACATACATACATACATACATGCATGCATGCATGCATGCATGCATGCATGCATGCATACATACATACATACATACATACATACATACATACATACATACATACATACATACATACATACATACATACATACATACATACATACATACATACATACATACATACATACATACATACATACATACATACATACATACATACATACATACTAGGGTGACAATGTCAACAACAGACAAAAATAAATTTGAGAATTTTTAAAGTCTCACCCCTCAAAAGTGTTCCCTATAACATCAGTACCACAGGTGAAAATGTTTAGGGAAATACGAAAACGTTTAGAGGTGGTCCAAGGACCTTGAACTTTCAATAGATATGCCTTCAAACAACGTTGAGTATGAAATGAGAAACAACGTTGAATATGAAATGTGCTAAATATTTTTATGCTCTACCAATTACATTTCTAGTGCTTATTTCAATGTCCATACATACATACATACATACATACATACATACATACATACATACATACATACATACATATATACATACATACATACATACATACATACATACATACATACATACATACATACATACATACATACATACATACATACATACATACATACATACATACATACATACATACATACATACATACATACATACATACATACATACATACATACATACATACATACATACATACATACATACATACATACATACATACATACATACATACATACATACATACATACATACATACATACATACATACATACATACATACATACATACATACATACATACATACATACATACATACATACATACATACATACATACATACATACATACATACATACATACATACATACATACATACATACATACATACATACATACATACATACATACATACATACATACATACATACATACATACATACATACATACATACATACATACATACATACATACATACATACATACATACATACATACATACATACATACATACATACATACATACATACATACATACATACATACATACATACATACATACATACATACATACATACATACATACATACATACATACATACATACATACATACATACATACATACATACATACATACATACATACATACATACATACATACATACATACATGCATACATACATACATACACATACACACACACACACACACATACATACATACATACATACATACATACATACATACATACATACATACATACATACATACATACGGGCGCGGTGGTCTAGTGGTGGCGTCGTTGCCTTGGAGCCGGAAGGTCCGAGGTTCGAATCCACCTCGCCGCGTAAGGACCTTGGGCAAGTCCTTCACTTACAATTGCTCAGCGCTTCGGCGTGAAACTCCGATGCAGTGTCCGCTCTGCATCGGGAGCGCCTCTGAGTAGAGAGAGCTTGAAGGGGCGCTATAACAAGTGCACATACATACATACATACAATAATCGAGCGTTGTTAAACTCGTTTAAACACATCGTTTGTTCACTGCAGTAAATTAATTAACTGTGCAGCAAAACAAACATGAAATACATGCAATCATTGGAATTGCAAATTATTTCAAACTATCCCCGTGGATAATTTACACTGCAGCTATAGTTACTCAGTTCGAGATCAGATACAGCAGGCCTATTTCTATGCGACTAATTGTAGATATATACATGTAGGCCTGCCGCCTACGCATATTTGCTATGGCCTAATACTCTATGTACAGTCCATATATAGGCTACATAGGCCTGTACATGCGTTTTCGGTACTTTATAAACTGATGACCTTTTAAAAGTCTTTATCTCAAATTTTCATATAAATATTATATACAACAACCATACCATTTTCGTGCATATATATATACATGTAAGCAAGACCTGTCGAATTTTCGGGGGGGGGGAGAATTGTTACACGCTCAGTTTTTTAGGGGAGGGGATGGTACATGGTGAGTAGGTCTAGACTCTATATAAACGTGTGTACAGTATCTCGCGAATTTCTGTAGGGTATGGTCATTCCTTGGGGAACTCCCCCCCCCCGAGACGCCTGGATTAAACACTCTATTCTTGAAGCAAGCGATATGCCATAGGCCTAATTGTAAAAACGACTCAACGATAGCGCAGCATAAATGCTTGGCGTCATCAAATCGAATTGCAAATACACGTAGGCCTATCGGTTTCTTTCAGATAGAATATAGGCCTCGGCTACATGTAGGCCTATAGATTAACATTATTTTGTGCTAAATTCGATGCCTGCCTGCAGGTACACAACAGACACAATTAACGTACAGGCCTCTACTTATCACTATGTAGGCTACATTAAAATAGGCCTAGACATAAAATTATATACATGTAGGCCTAGACCTACACTATAGACACAGGGCCTAAAGAGACCCTATTAATTATTATTATGCTATAATAGTCCTATTGACTGTTGCCGACGGTTGCTATTTAGGGTATCGTTATAGGTCTATATATAGGATTACTTGGTCGACGATTGTAGTGTAGGCTATTGTAAGTGATTTAGCCTAATGTGTCTTAGAGTCAACATAGGCACATAATAGCGCTCTCATTAATTTTGTTCCTTAAGGTATTTTCTATGGCATTATCCTTTTCTTATAGGCCTAGACTACCATTTCTTTCACTGTCTGATGCAGCGCCTAACAAATTTAACTGCTGTAGCTTTTATGCATGTCAAATTTATAGGCCTAATTAAAATTACGGATACAACGAACTGAAGAGAAAAGCGCAGCGGAGAAACGAATGGCGTCATTGGAAGTTGAAACCTGCCTAGAGGCAGAGAACTTAAAGAATTAGAACTTAATTAAGGAATTTCTAATTATGCTGGGCAATTGTAGGCCTAAATGTTGTAAATTTCAAAATGTAGCGTAGGCTACACCATGGGAACAAATGGATAAAGTTCAGAAAAGCGGAGTGTGCAGAGGGAAGCGATGACTCCTGAGAGTCCTGACTACTGACGTGTTTACAGAATACATCAGCAGTGACCGTGAGCCATAGGCGAACGAGGCGGGGGTGCAGAGGGGGCAATTGCCCCCCAAATTCGAGCAAGTTTGGTGGTTTTTTCGGGCAAAAACCGAATTTAAAAAACGCAAATGACTAAAAAAAAAGGTCATCACCTTTTTTGGAGGATGAAATGGTATGGTTTTCCCGAAAATTTTGGCCGATAACTAAAAAAAAAGGTCATCAACTTTTTCGGGCAAGTGTCGTTTTTCGGGCAAACGCAAACCCGAACGACCAAATTTTTTTTATCCGCGGATGGTTTTTTCGGGCAGAAGTTGAATCTTTGCCCCCCCCCCCCCCACTGCTGAAATCTCCCGTACGCCTATGCCGTGAGCACTAGACACGGTGGACACAGAAAAGTTTGCATACGAATGTCTGCAGCCATCGCTTGACATTGCCGTTGTAATGTATACGACTTAATGGAATTAAATACCGGTCTATTAAAACGTTGACGGAGCAGTAATTAGGTTGTGGCCGATGCCTAATCCGACTTGTTTAAATCTAATTATACTATAGTCTAGGAGCAGGTTAACTTTAGAGGAGTCGAGTGCTTGATTCTGCAGGTATAAGCTTCATGTATATAGGCTCAGCCGGTTCACGAATACCTGTATGTATAAACGATGACAGTGACAGACAGACAGTCAGATAGACAGACAGACAGATAGGCAGACAGACAGACAGACAGACAGACATAGATACAGACAGAAAGACATGAGACAGATAGACATGAGACAGACAGACAGACAGACAGACAGACAGACAGACAGACAGACAGACAGACAGACAGACAGACAGACAGACAGACAGACAGACAGACAGAAGATAGACATAGATACAGACAGAAAGACATGAGACAGACAGACAGACAGACAGACAGACAGACAGACAGACAGACAAATAGACAGGTAGATAGACAGAGATACAGACAGGCAGGCAGGTAGACAGACATACAGACAGGCAGTCAGACAGACAGACAGACAGACAGACAGACAGACAGACAGACAGACAGACAGACAGAAGATAGACATAGATACAGACAGAAAGACATGAGACAGACAGACAGACAGACAGACAGACAGACAGACAGACAAATAGACAGGTAGATAGACAGACAGGCAGACAGACACAGACGTTCGTCGACTGGCATAAAGTCTGGGCAGACTATTATGTTCGCATACAAAATGAACAGTCGTACAGATGTTTAGAATCACTGTAACCGTCTCTCTAGTTGTATGCGAATATGACGCTATAGAAGTGGCTTCTAATAGGGATCGCAGAGAATGGATGCCCTGCACAGTCGAGGTCCGAAGACGGCTCCGCACCATGTGCTCCAGCGTCACCAGTCCATTGGAATGGCATCAACAGCAGGAGGTGGAGGTGGTGGACAGGGATTCGGTGGCGGATACGGATTGCATTTCAGTCCCGGTGGTGGACAACTGATGTCTCCGTTCACCTGGGACACATCAACCTCCTTCCGGTTCGACTTCGACGACCTCAGGGCGAGGTCGAACCTGCTCAGCCTGTCTTCGAGTATCCGAGACGCCGACGACGAGGCAGCGGTCCTTCAGAGGAACTCCGAGGCGGAAGAGCTGGAAGGCGCTGCAGGTCCTTCGTCCGTGGTCGGCCAGTCCTGCAGGAACGATGCCGAGGACAAAGAGGGCGATGAAGGTAACAGAAAGAGAGGTGAGGGACAGAGACAGAAGAGGAAAGGAGGAACAACTCCAGGAGGACGAGGAGCAGGAGGAGGGGGTCCGGACGTCGAAATGAAACGGTTCAAGTTGGGAGTCCTTCGGAACCTCTTGGCCAACTTCAGCCTCGAAAAGACGATCGAAAAATATCGGAGTCTGTCGAGCAAACCGTTCACCGTCAGACCTGGCGACTACAGCTTCGATTGGTAAGCACTTCCCCCCTTCGATCAGGTAATTATTATGTGGCGCATTTTCCTACTATGGTTTCACACAGACCTATACCTGTATCTCGAACAACTGTCATTTTCCAGACCTTATAAGCTTATGTTTGGACTTTTATTGGTATAGGCCTACACCAGGTATAAACAGCCTAAAGTTTTTAATTGCAATTGCGATCCTTGTAATCTGGCCCCATCTGCATGTTTCATATCGTACTAGTAGGCCTAGTCGTAAACTTCGAATTCCTAAAGCGCTCTGATCTTAAGGTGCGTGCAGGGCATCAGCTTGTTCACTAGCGCTGCGTCGAGTCAGATGGGTTGGCCAGATTGCAAGGTGAAGATCCGAGTCTGGTTGCCATAGAGACAAGAGAGGAGGAGGAGGAGGCTGAGACAAGGGTAGCTAATTACATAGAAAACATTATATAAAATTGAGTGATACACCAGGCCTATAGGTTTTTCGTTGAGTCAAAGTGGTCAAGTAAAGCGTGTAGGTGGGGTATCGGATGGATTAGGATAGACTAGAGTGCCCTGCCATTTTACTGCACACAAGGTCTATAGTACCTATACCGAGTCCCCCTGTTGAGGGAGAGATTCTGGTTTCTGGGGGGGGGGGAAATGTCCATGCATTTTGGGGTGGAAAAAACATCCGTTTGGGGGGGATTTGGGGCGGACGGGCAGACCAACCGCTCACCCACCGACCACCCCATGTCGTCATCAGCCAGTTTTTTGACGATGTACTTTTTATATTTTTTACTTTGGTTTTGCGATTTAAAATCTCAGAAAAACATAACATTTTTGAAGCAGAAAAAAATTGATGACCATTTTTTAGTCTTTTTTCCCTTTTACCAAAAATCATGTACACAATAGGCCTACCTGTCGATTTTCCCGATTTCTTTGGGGGGGGTTCATTCCTGAAAAGGGCTCCCCCAGAGAGACGTCTATATAGATTAAACGCTGTTGCCTACCACGAGTATATACGAATTCGATACGCAAGTCGTTTCCATTATATTTCGGCCTATATACACCGTGATTCAAAAAAAACTAAGCCAAACTGTTTTTCATATATCTCTAATGCCTGATGACATATCACGCTGAAACTTTCCAATTATTTAGAGAATTGGACCAAGAATATGATACCAAAATTTCAGGAGATAAAGTTGAAAGGATAAAAAAGATATGAATAGTTAAACTTCATATACCGAAATTGCAGTTTACAAGCAATTTTCTGTCAGATTCAATAAAATGTTTCCTTATTATCTCCAATGCCTGATGATTAATCATGCTAAAATTTTCCAGATATGTAGAGAATTGAACTAACAATATGACCCCAACAGTATGGTTTCATTGTTTAATTAAATAACATCCTCAAAATGCGCTCCTCCTGTTTGCACGCAAACCTGGAGGCGCTGGCGCCATGCATTGGGCAACGTCATCGTCGATTATCCTCTGGTCCAGGCCATCCCACACTTCCAACAAGCGTTGCTTCAGATCGTTTATATCATGGATTGTTGTCTGCTAGACTTGGTCTTGCGTCATGCATGCTCCACACTTTATAGTCGACAGGATTCAAGTCTGGGCTGTTCGGAGGCCATAATGTGGAAGAAATGAAGTCTGGCGTCTCTCTTGTTAGCATTTCGATGAATTCCGTAGCTCTGTGGGCTGGCGCTGTTCTATTGAAAAAGAAAACAGCCTTCTGGGGCTAGATTTCTGATTACAGGTCGAAGATGTTGTGACTGCAGAACATTGCATTAATACACTCCGTCAATTTTACTCCAGGATCCCTGAAGACGAAAATAGTCAACTATCAAGCATCGAAACCGCAACGAACACCATAACAGACATGCTGAAAACTGATATTTCTGGAGATGAAGCTTAAATATTCATATCTTTCTATCCGCTCAACTTTATGACATGATATTTTGGAATACTATTCTTGGTTCAATTCTCTAACTATCTGGAAAATTTCAGTGTGATTAATTATTAGGCATTGGAGATATAAGAAAAACAGCTTAGCTTACTTTTTTACTGAATCTGACAGAAAATTGCTTGTAAACTGCAATTTCGGCATACGAAGTTTAAATATTCATATCTTTTTATCCGTTCAAATTTAATTCATGAAATTTTGGAATCATATTCTTGGTCTTCTTCTCTAAATATTTGGAAAATTTTAGTGTGGTATGTTATCAGGCATTAGAGATATATGAAAAACAGTTTGGCTTAGTTTTTTTTGAATCACGGTGTATATCTTATTTTTTATCATCATGATGGGCTAACTCGGACTCTATGCACAATCCTATATAAAAATTATATATAGACCTATATATAGGCCTAAGTATAATTAGATTCATATAGGCCTATTTACAAGTTGCATGCATGATGTTGTTTCAGCTCAGTTTCTGCGCATCAGCTGAAGGACAAACTGTTGCGACTGACTGGATCGGATCGAATAAAAATTAACGATCGACATTTCACGCAGAAGATGCACAAGATTCTCGAACACGAAGACCAGGTAAAGAATAGGTTATAGGCCTACATGTATGCAGCAACGTATACATGATGGATGGGTCTATGAATAGTCATGATTATTTAAATTGATAACCACGGGGTACCAAACGAACAAAAGCATATCGATCAGGTGCGCGTGAGACCAGAGATTTTCAACTAGTGACTAGTGTGTCGCGAGCCGACCGGCGGTGTGTCGCGTAAAAGTGGTGTGTCGCTGATGTGTCGCGAAGAATTGGTGTTACAGCGCCATATTTTTATTTTTTCTTTATAAATTGTTATAGCACATTTATTTCATTATTATTGTGTGTTTTTACATAATCATTATTATTATCATTATCATCATTCTGTTAACAGGAGAAGACAAAGAAGGGTGATGAGGAGAGAGCGGACGGTGAGTACCAGAGACTACGGAAACTGATGCAACATGGAGTGATCAGTGCAAAGGAATTGCAGGATGACGAGTGTCTGATAGCAGCACAGGCATCCTCAGCAGCATCAGCAGCAGCAGCAGCAGCAGCAGCAGTGAAGGGCAGAAGAAGAGGAGCAAAGAATGAGAGAAATCGCAGAACTGCAGCGACTTGCTCCAAGTCCAATCCAGGAAGCAAGGTTAATAATCTTCACTATTGACCATGCACTACGCAAACTGTATGAGGCACTTTTGTCTGGTTAAATAACCTTTGCAACGATGATGATGATGATGACGACGATGATGATGGTGATGGTGGTAGTGGTGGTGGTGGCGGTGGGGGCGGCGGTGGCGGTGGTAGTGGTGGTGGTGGTGATGGCGGTGGTGGTGATGGTGTGGTGGTGGTGGTGGTGGTGGTGGTGGTGGTGGTGGTGGTGGTGGTGGTGGTGGTGGTGGTGGTGGTGGTGGTGGTGGTGGTGGTGATAGTTTGGTGCAAATTGGTGGTGGTGATGACGATGATGATCATGGTGATGATGATGAGGAGGAGGAGGAGGATGAGTAGGAGGTGGAGGAGGAGGAGGAAGACGACGACGATCACGATGGCGACAATGATGACGATGATAGAAAGAAATTAGGACACTGATAATATTTCGACTACTGTTAAATAGTTCGA